>NQII01003251.1:221587-262290 GCA_002778355.1 Clitarchus hookeri | reverse complement strand
GTTCTGTACGTGCGGGAACTCTTGGGTGCCCTCTTGGTTCGGCGCACGTGTGGTTCTCCTGCCTCCGGATATCGTGCCGCTATATCCCAGCATGCCCGCTAAAAGCTCTCATGGTTTATTGCGGTACAAGCCCGGGACAGATGCAGCTGGTGGTGGGATCTCGGTGTCCCTTGGGCAGCTGCAAAATGCAGCTGTGTCCACGCCCTGGTGCCTTCCGTTGTCTCCGGATGTCGTCTGCACGTGCAGGAACAGTTGCACGTGCAGAAACCTTTGGTAGCACGCCTTTGTAGCTGTGAGGCGCGGTCGCGCCCTCCTGGCGTCACTCTTCCGCCGGCACGTCCGCTAACCCTTAATCTTTATTGTCGGTCGTCCGCCTGCGAGCTTTGCCAGAGTGTGTGTTCTGACGAATAAAATATAGGGACGCAGAATGCGTCATAATGTATATTCATTAAATTTTTGTNTGCCAGAGTGTGTGTTCTGACGAATAAAATATAGGGACGCAGAATGCGTCATAATGTATATTCATTAAATTTTTGTTATGCGAGTATATTCATCTTTTGTAGAAGGGTTTTTGGTCTACTGTTGCTAAACATAGTGGTGGACACTGACAACTGTATGCTCTCCTGCATTAGCCAGTGGTCACCATCGAGCTCAAAGGCCGGGTCAGGATGCCAGCTCATGCAAAGTAATAAACATTAGATTTGAGTTGGAAGCTACCTAGACTATCGCCTTAGCACGTACCTGTTTGTTTCTAATGAACGAGTTGTTACATTAGAGCTGTGTCAGCAGCGGATCCAAGGGGGAACTTGAGGGGCTGAATTTCCTACTTCCTATTTTGCACTTAACNATTAGAGCTGTGTCAGCAGCGGATCCAAGGGGGAACTTGAGGGGCTGAATTTCCTACTTCCTATTTTGCACTTAACATGACATTTTCGAGAAATATGTTAATTACGTATTTTGAAATTAATTAATTTATAATTTAAGTTATTACGATGGCGTATCTATCATAACTACTAACAGCATTTGTTGCTTTTTTGTGTTTTCGTAATTTACTCTGCCCTTATTATCGTGCATACTGATACTGTAGAGCTTTAAATTGTTCTTCTTTACATTATATTTTAATGTAAGTAATAATTGCGTGCAAACACTATGTATTCGCATGAAGGAGCCATTAAATCTGTGAGGCAGGCTACAGAACCATTGGGAAATATTTCTGTTTCCCTGAAATATGTTTTTCACATTATTATAAAATTGCGTTCTCTTGAACTCAAGGGGCCATAGTGGCCGAGCGGTTAGCCTGCTCGCCTCCTACCAAGGCGAATCGGGCTCAATCCCCGGCCGGGTCACTCCCGGATTCTCGCATGTGGTAATCGTGCCGGACGATGCAGCTGGTCGGCGGGTTTTCTCGGGGATCTCCCGTTTCCCCGAAATTTAATTCCAGCGCTACTCCATACTCACCTCAATCGCCCTCATTCACTCTCAAGACCTCGCTGTTAAGAACCGCCCAAGTCTCTTCATTTTTCATTCATTCTTCATGAACTCAAGCCACTCTTCTTCAGGAGCTTTTGAATCCGGTGCTGATCTGTGTAGCTGACCAGGTCCGAGTCGCCCAATGACAAACTATCGGGGATATACCTCTCCTTTAGTACCGTACAGCAGTATAAATGTTTCGATACAGAATCCAGGATATCCGTTGTATTGGTTCATTATGTACACTTATTTCAACACAAGAAAACTACATTATACATGTTGCATTTAAAACTGGTAATGCTAATTAAATGCCTGCGGTCATTAAATGATTTATGTCAGCACAAAAACTGCTAATGTTTTACACAACCATGAGACACTTCAGTGGAAAGAATTTTAACCAAATATGGTTGGCAAGGGACAAAAGTATGACTAGAGTGGCAGTTGTCCATGGCTATGGTTTTAAACAGCAAGTTTAGCTTCATCCCCAAAAGTTAACAGTAGGGTTGACAGTGAGGTATAAACGAAAATAAATTAGAGTGTGATATAGCAACCTGAGTAGAGTGAAAATGGGAAGTTGGGGGCAATGGCGCCTGGAGTCGGAGCTGTTCATGGACTCATTCCGGTCGGATGGTGGCCATCGTGTCCGCCACGTTGGCTATATGTGACCTTGACCCGTTTACCTTTGACTTTGAAAACACCAAATAATCCCAAAAAAAATAAATGAAAATTGTTATCAAAATATTATTAAAAAATGTATGTATAGTTGTTTCAAGACAACTATTAAAATATTTAAAAAACTTACAATTCCGGAGGTTTTCTCAGCACGACCACCTGACGACTGACTTCAGCCAATTGCTATTGGCTGTTCAGTCGGCAGACCTCCATCCCCACCAATAATTCTCATTGGTTAGTAAATCAATCCCCTCCGCCCCCTCAAATTACTTACATTCGTTCGAACCCCCCTCCTCTTCCCTTACCCTCACACATTTGTTTGTCATTTGTTTACATTTTCAACACCTAGGTGGTGCTAGTGTATAATTATCGGTTTACCCACCAGGCGAGCTGCCGATTTAGCCACCAGGTGACAGCCATACTTGTTTATGTTTTCAGCATATAAGTGGTGCTGCCGGTGCCCACCATATTGGATTCTATTTTCAATGTCTAGGCAGTGCTAATTTCTAGATTTCGCCAGCTGCTACCGACCTGTATCGAATGGTGAGAAGGACCATTCCTGCAAAATATATAAATTGTCATATTTAATGTTTTGCTTTATTTTCAACTTAAATATTTATATTATTTAAAATATTTATTATATAAAGTGATAGTTTTTAAATAAATAAAACACAACGATATTATTTTTAACTATATATTCTTTTGGTAGTGTACAAAATAAGAAAATGCAAATTAAAAAAAATTGCATATACACAGGTTTATTAATTGCAATCTTCTGTGTTCACTACTCGATGTCCGCATAGGTGACCTAGGAATTATAGTGGGCTGGGAAACTCCACTACTTGACATACGACCGTTCATTACAACGTTTCAGCACCTTCTCGACGAAATACACATCTGAAAATGTTGTAGGCAGGATCTCTTCTGCATAGAAACCACCATTGATGGGAACATTATTCAGATCATCGAGAAAGTAGCTCCTCGGAGCATAGTTGCATATACGTCGCACACGAAAGAGTTCGGGGCTCCAATTTGCTGTGAACCCTTTCTCGAAGATGCCTTTCTGTTTGGAGATGCGCACCAAGTCACCAACCTTGGCTTTAGGCTTGCGTACGTCCCTACTCTTCGGAATAGTGTACATGGTTCTAGGCNGCGCACCAAGTCACCAACCTTGGCTTTAGGCTTGCGTACGTCCCTACTCTTCGGAATAGTGTACATGGTTCTAGGCGAGGAATTGTCTTCCACATCTTCGGGCTTCATGCGAGTGGTAGAATTAACGTTAGAATTGTACTTGCGTATGAGATTTGGGAGTATATTCAACCACCTGTAGTTGCCATTCGCAGCGAGATGCCTCCNGCGCACCAAGTCACCAACCTTGGCTTTAGGCTTGCGTACGTCCCTACTCTTCGGAATAGTGTACATGGTTCTAGGCAAGGAATTGTCTTCCACATCTTCGGGCTTCATGCGAGTGGTAGAATTAACGGTAGAATTGTACTTGCGTATGAGATTTGGGAGTATATTCAACCACCTGTAGTTGCCATTCGCAGCGAGATGCCTCCNTTAGAATTGTACTTGCGTATGAGATTTGGGAGTATATTCAACCACCTGTAGTTGCCATTCGCAGCGAGATGCCTCCACATCTTACCCTTCTGAGATCTGTTGAACCTCTAGACTATATAGGCTTTGAGATTGATGTATGTCGAATAATGATTTATGTTATGTTTCTTCATCAGGACCTTGCATTTTGCATTGCAGAATTCCTTGTCTTGGTCGGTTTGCAAAATTAGTTGGGATGCATACTTCGCACAATACATGTGTCATGCCCTCGCTAACATCACATGCATTCTTCGAATTGACCGCCCGGGCCCAGGCGAATTTGCTATATGCATCGATGACTGTCAACATGTATTTGTAGTCTTTGTTGGCCCGTGCTTATGGTATCATCTCCACCTGGTCGGCTTGAAACAGGTCATTCATCCCCTAAATCATGACCTTGTGACAACGGTACTTGCATCTCACAGATGTGTGCAGTTCATTGGCGATTCCCAATCGATTCATTGTATGTAGCCTCCTTCCCTCAGTTCTTAGACGATTTAAATTATCTCGTTAGTGTGTGAGTAATTTCTAATCCTTTGCGAAGCGAGCAGTAGTTGCAGCCTATCGACCAACTCGTTCGGGTCGTCCCAGAATATGTAGTCGATGTTCCTGTCTTTGTCTATCTTCTTTAAAACTTCCCCACTTTTCAGTGCCAATCCGCTGAAGAAGTTTGCGAGAATATCGATTTTTTCAAACTTTTTGTTCTTATAAGCACCGGTCTCAGGATCGTTATCTTGGTAAAGCGCATGGGTGAGTTCGAGCAATGTCTTGTATTCCAGCACATCGGATTCTGTAAACTTCCAGTGCTCCTTTCGAAATAGAATTTCATAAAGCCTGGAGGTTCTACACATATTGTAATAGCCAACTTGGATGATCCNCAGTGCTCCTTTCGAAATAGAATTTCATAAAGCCTGGAGGTTCTACACATATTGTAATAGCCAACTTGGATGATCCACCAGGTAGAAACTCTATTTCATCAGCACCGAGGAACCATTTAACATTTTGCCTGTATACGCCATACATCTTANTCCACCAGGTAGAAACTCTATTTCATCAGCACCGAGGAACCATTTAACATTTTGCCTGTATACGCCATACATCTTATCATTATTGCGAGATGTGTACGATTGTAGATATGTGGGTTTTCTCAGACCGCTCCAATATTTTTTTACATTTAAAATGTATGGCAGAAGGCCTTCTGGGAGAATAAGATGGGATCCTTAAAAGAGCAGTACCTGAAAAGTTCCTCTAATCAAATGTATCATTCACAATGTTTTTCGTGAAGTGATTCGAGAGGGTAAGTTCGTACAATGGATGAATGGTTCGCGAAAAGTTTTGCGAAATGCTTCGCAAAGGGGTGACTTGCTTCTGTGCATTAAAGATGTTGGCGAGTGTGTCGTCGGTTCGAGTCCCGATCGGACGTTGCTGCATCGACTATCATGGGCATACTCTCGAGTGAGTGGTATCGATGGTGAGTTATCCAGCATCTGTTCGTTTAGCTCGAGAATTCGCCGGGTAATAGCTTGTAAATCAGCATCAGCCATTTGCCATATGCCAAATGGCTGATACCCGACACGATATTCAATTAAAACGATGAATTATATGCATACATAAATGAATAAATGCATGCCTCATAGGTTAGTTGTTATTAAACCAACAAAACAGTAATATCTTAGCAGGAGTCGGCCTGCANGTTGTTATTAAACCAACAAAACAGTAATATCTTAGCAGGAGTCGGCCTGCATGAGTCTGTTAGCAGGAATAAAAGGTATGAATTCATGTGTGCTTGAAGACGATGCAAGCCACTGATGATGTGAACTCTAGTATGTCATGTACGACTACAAGCATACCTTCAACTACTGCCTGAAAATTACATGGAAAACTATACTGTTACTGTGCCAAGTCCTTCGGTAAAAGTTGCAATGCGCGGTGACATGAGAAGAGTGGGTGTTTGAAAAACTCATCTCATGCTTTTTTTAGCNCAATGCGCGGTGACATGAGAAGAGTGGGTGTTTGAAAAACTCATCTCATGCTTTTTTTAGCTGCTATAAATATTCCAGACAGTTCACTCGACGTGATAACTTAAATAAACACATCAAGGCCGATAAATGTAGTGTTTTTTCGCCCACTGACAAACAACATGTGATGACTTCGTTACCTCCTGTTAATACACTACCTAAATTCTTCGCAGACGAGGATGGAACTCGCATGATGAAATATTACGACAATGGTCACATGCAGTTTATGCAAGGTGATGCGATGAAGGAACACAACAAGAACTGCAAGAATTCGTATTTTGAGAGCCAGCGAGTGATATCACCAATACCNGTGATGCGATGAAGGAACACAACAAGAACTGCAAGAATTCGTATTTTGAGAGCCAGCGAGTGATATCACCAATACCCTCTGCTGCAACGACTGGTACTGTTTCCACAGACAATTATGACGTGACAGTTAATGTTAATGACGGAATGAGAGACCTGCGAGGCATGATAGAGTCGGTATGTGTGGAATGTACACTTGCAAGACGTTCGCGTGAAGTCGACGAACTTCAAAATAAACTGTTGTCGGCACTAAATACTGATGATGACCATGTGACTCCTACAAAGAAGAAAGAACTTAATATTGAGGATGAAACAGGGGGTTAAGACGATAATGAAGACAGTATTAATGATAATGACTATGACGACAGTGTTGATGAGATATCTGATGAGAAAAATGACGATTCTCTCTACGATCCCACACATTTCACCAACGAGTTTCCTTCGACAAGTGGTGCGAAAAAGGCAGAAGGAGTCAAGAACGCTTGTTACATATTTCCCGAAGACCCTAATGAACATGTTAATAGACTCAGACATTTGATTTACCCGTAAAAATACGATGATCTCTCACTTATTGTTGAGATAGCATCAATCATAAATGAACTGAAACATCGGGGTTATATCAAATGAGACTGCTGGCTACTATTCATGATCTGCAAACATCAGAGAAATGTAAAAATAGAATGTACAGAATAATTATAAAGGTAGAATGTATGTAATAAGTTAATTAATTAAATTTATGTATACATTGTTATATGTGTTTATTTTCTTATATATGCCCTTCTGCTACTCTGAAANGTATACATTGTTATATGTGTTTATTTTCTTATATATGCCCTTCTGCTACTCTGAAAGACTTATTAACTCAGTTGTATTAACATTCGATTGCGAGAGCTTGTTTTAGATCAAATTTATGTGAACATGTGCAGGAGGAGGGCTATGATTTATTTTTCTTTTAACGCATTGACGATAAATACTACCTGCTTTTATAAAAATATGTATATTTAAAAAGTAAAAAAAAAATACTTACGTTGAAAATAAAACAGAAACTAAATATGTCAATTTACCTACTTTGCTGGTATGGACCTNAAAAAAAAAAATACTTACGTTGAAAATAAAACAGAAACTAAATATGTCAATTTACCTACTTTGCTGGTATGGACCTCGTCATCATTCAGTACAGGCCGATATCAGGCGGCATAATCGAGAAATTAGTGCCACCTAGGTATTGAAAATAGAACCCAATATGGAGGGCGCTGACAGCACCCCCTGGCTTACACCTTGTGGCTTAGACAAAAAAAGTTCCAGATGGCTGACATGGAATGATAGAGCATAGGTAATTGGGAAACAAGGTGATGATGCTATGGTGGTAAAAATGAAATATAAGATGACTGACATGGAATTACAAAGCATGATGGGCATGGAAAGACTGAGCATGAAGGAAAGGTGAATAAGCAAATTTGGAAACCAAGGTGGTCTACCGAGCATAGGTGAGAGAGAACGACAGCTCGCCAGGTAGGTAAATCGAAAACTAATACACTAGCCCCACCTAGGTGATGAAAATGCAATCATGAAATCCAAGATGGCGGCTTCCAGCAATGTATAAACAAATTACAAACGAAAAAAACCAAGATGGCTGCATTCGACAGAATGAGTAATGAAGAGTGGTTGGGAGGGGAATGGGAATGTTAAGACAATGTGATTAATTTGGTGGAGTGTCAGTCGTCTGCTGGATGTTGTGGTGTGGGGGACCTCCGGAAATGTAAGTTTTTAAAATAAATGTTTAATAGTAATTTCTTAATATTTTTTTTTATTGGGTANTCTGCTGGATGTTGTGGTGTGGGGGACCTCCGGAAATGTAAGTTTTTAAAATAAATGTTTAATAGTAATTTCTTAATCTTTTTTTTTATTGGGTGTTTTTAAATTTTTTATGGAATTTTCTAGAGAATTTTGGGATTTTTTGGGTTAAAGGTCAAGGATACGGGGCCAAGGTCAAATTTTAAGTTCAAGGTCACACCTGAATCGAATATGGTTGTTGGGGAGAACATAACATGGTGGCTGATCGAATCCAGTACCCCTTCCCCTCTAAGCCCAAACATTCAAAATTTTAATTTTTTAATACATTTTTAAATAATTTTTTTATTGTGTTAAATGTTTTGTGGCTGGTCGGCTCTGGTTCCCCGTTCCCTATAAACACAAAAATTCAAAATATTAATTTTATTTTATTTTAAATTAAATTTGTAATACATTTTAAATAATTTTTTTATCATTTTAAAAATGAATTATGAGATTTTTTTATTTTTTGGGTTTCCAAGGTGAAAAATAACCTAGTCAATGTCAGAGGTCAAGGTCAAGGTAACCGACATCCAACATGGCGGACAATGTGGCCGCTGGGTGACCGGAAAGACAGAGCATGAACAGCTTCTGATCTCCGCTCCCCACGCCCTTGGCGGACGCAAATGCCTAACAACTCAACTACCCGCACCCTGCATCGCAACTTGTCACCCAGTTGTAAAACTCGGTAAATCCGTTTTCCGGCGAAAATTAGTTGCCACTTCCATCTTATGCTCTGCATGGCCCTCTATGGGTTAGTGTAATAAAACAGGCTTAAAACCCCTGTATCCTCTGTTAAGGAGTTCTGCAGTGTAGGGGTAAACCTCACCTCTGGCTGGTATGACACCAAATTACTCATCTTACACCTCAACCAGCCATGTCGACGAACTGAGATCGTGTTACTGCACTTCACAATTTTAGAGTCGTTAATTTAAACCCGGCACTAGGATAGCCCGAGCGCCGCCTAGATGTGACACGCGCTCTTCGCGGAAGCGATCCAAATAGTTTCAAGTTCCACATTAAGCCATCGACTCCCCGACCTCGTAAATGCGTCACCTCGAGCATACCCAGCAGCTACAACTGCTGATCAGCCAGACTTCTGTTGTCGAACCCGGGGTGGGCCAGTTCCCATTTCTCAACACGACGACCGCCTACCGCCGGCGAAAACTGCACATTCCACGGAAGTCTAACACTGAACCCATGAACGACAGAGGCCTTCAGTGAAATGCCAGCATAACCCACGCGGTGACGCCCTCCTGCTGTAAACAAAAAATTGTACTGGTATATTATTGTATATTACGTAGATTTTATTCGTTCATAATGATGTGATGTAATCCACTAGTTCAACATCTACGTATTTGGTAGAGCTCTATTCCCTTTGAATGTGTGAATAAAATGCCCGATAGTAGGTCTTCGACTATGGAGATTCAATCTCCATAGACGACATAATCTCGACAACGTAGAAGAGGTTAGCATATCATGCAACCTTCTCTTTCACTCTTTCGACATCATGCACAGCATTGTTGGTTATGACATAGAGATAATCTGTGGTAACATTACAAAACATGAAAAACTCGTACTATAGAAAAGCGAGTATATTACAAACTTACCACTTACATAATTTCTAAGCTATTAGTTCTAAACAGAATACATATAAAATAGTAATANGAGTATATTACAAACTTACCACTTACATAATTTCTAAGCTATTAGTTCTAAACAGAATACATATAAAATAGTAATATAAAATAGTAATAGTGAAGATATGTACATTAATGGTGTAAATAATAGCTGTTTGAATAAATTAAAATCAAATACAGTTCTTTTATTTGTATTAATACTTCCATCCCTCACGAACTCGGATACATCCCTCAGGCATTCATGTAACAATTCATTATAATAGTCCGTAGGGCCAATACAGAATATTCATTATTCACAGTGTATTACAATGGCCACCANGAGTATATTACAAACTTACCACTTACATAATTTCTAAGCTATTAGTTCTAAACAGAATACATATAAAATAGTAATAGTGAAGATATGTACATTAATGGTGTAAATAATAGCTGTTTGAATAAATTAAAATCAAATACAGTTCTTTTATTTGTATTAATACTTCCATCCCTCACGAACTCGGATACATCCCTCAGGCATTCAAGTAACAATTCATTATAATAGTCCGTAGGGCCAATACAGAATATTCATTATTCACAGTGTATTACAATGGCCACCANAGTAACAATTCATTATAATAGTCCGTAGGGCCAATACAGAATATTCATTATTCACAGTGTATTACAATGGCCACCAGGCGCAGTGGGCCTGACAGGCACTGCAAAGTTGTTTTTTACTTCCTTCTCCGCTGCAAGAGGGCGCAGGAGATTATCTCTCTCAGTAGCTTCCTACCTCTAGGTGCCGTGCGAAACCTCCCTAGTTAGTTTTCCGTACGCTTGCATGGAGTGCAGTACTGACTATCCTGGCCTCTCAAGCCGGTTGCGCCTGAACTCGTCCGACTTTTATAAGGTTCGTATTTCTATTTATTTTCATCACAATTGTTTATTTTGCTCATTTTATGAATGATTATTACAAAGGGTGTGCATATTTTGCGGCAATATGAACGTTTATCCAGTGTGGCCTCGCAGGCACACTGCGCCCAAACTTGTACTCATGTTCGTGTTCTCTTTTTTTATTTAGATTTTATGCTGAAATGGTCCGTAAATTCTACTACGATTTGACTAACCCCAGTCTCCTTGCAGAAATAAAAGATTTGCTGCAGAATGACGACGAGGAATACCCATCAGTAACTGAGGATATGGGGAAAGAGAGTGACATTGATTCTCAAGATGAGGTGGAGGAAAGTGAAGGCGATTCAGGAACGGAGCAAGATTGTGAGGAGTATAGTGATTATGATGATGAAGAGGAAGAAATAGGTGATACATATTTCTGGGGAAAAGATAAGAAAACCAAGTGGTCCAAAAATCCGCTCAAGAAACGTTGTCGCAAGGGACCTCACAACATTATCACTCACCTTCCTGGAGTCAAAGGACATGCTAAGAATGCTCAAACTGCAGTCGATGGCATAATTTATTCAGTGACGAAATCCTTGACACAATTGTTAGGTGTACAAACCAGTACATTGATATTATCAAGGACCAGTTTGCAAGAGAGAGGGACATCAGACCTACGGATGTCATTGAAGTTAGGGCTTTTATTGGCTTATTGTACCTAGCAGGAGCGTACAAAGGAAATTGTCAAAGTCTGGAGGAACTTTGGGGGAGAGACGGTGACGGAGTTGAAAAATTCAGTCTTGTTATGAATTTGAAACGGTTCAAGACTCTTATACGTTGCCTTCGTTTTGATGACCTAACTACACGAACCCAACGAAAAGAATTTGACAAGCTTGCTCCAATTCGTCACGTTTTTGAAAAAAATTAGTGAAAAATTGTCGGAAGAGCTACAGCATTGGGGAGAACGTCACTATGGACGAAATGCTTCCTGGATTTCACAGTAGATGTTCTTTTCGCCAGTATATCCCCACAAAATCAAATAAATACGGTATCAAATGTTTTGCTCTCGTTGATGCTAGGATGATTTACACAATCAACATGGAAATTTATACTGAAAAACAGCCAGCAGGATCTTTCTGTGTCAGCAACAAGCCAAGTGATGTGATGAAGAAAATGGCCGAGCCTATATTTGGATCTGCTCGCAACATTACTGCTGATAATTTGTTCACTTCTATAGATCTCATCGATGATTTGAAAAAAAAAAAGCTGTCCTATGTTGGAACTATCAGAAAAAATAAAAGAGAGTTGCCACCAGATTGTGTAAATGTGAAAGGAAAACAACAATACAGCAGTATGTTCGGCTTCAATAATGAAAAGGTTCTGGTTTCCTACGTCCCACGTGAGAAGAAAGCCATCATTCTTGTATCTTCGCTTCATGATGACAAAGCCATTGATCCAGACTCTGGAGAGCAAAAGAAACCAGAGCTGATCACATTCTATAATCAAACCAAAAGTGGCGTTGATACTGCAGATCAAATGTGCGCTACTTACAGCGTAAGCCGAAACATCAAGCGCTGGCCAATGGTTATCTTCTTTGCAATGCTCAATGTGGGTGGCATCAATTCCCAAATCATTTACCTTGGCAATAAACTTGAACCACTGTGTAGAAGAGTGTGCCTGAAAAGATTGGGCCATGAACTGATGATTGGAGAGCTAAGCCGAAGAAGTTTGAAGACATCTGGAATCTCAAGCAACATGCAAACCCGCTTGAAAAGATTTCGCCCCAACGATGATCGAGAGAAATCCCCCACACGCCAACCTCCAAAAAGACGTAGATGCATCACCTGTACTGCGGACTTGGGTCACAGAAGGATGTCTAATTATGAATGCCATAAATGTCACCAAGCGATCTGTCTGCCTCATGCAAATATGGTCTGTCAACCTTGCACTTCACAGTGCCAATGCATTCCTACTGCAGAACTTTCCAGCAGTGATTCCGAGTGAGATTGATTGTAGTGGGGTATATTTTGTGTTTTGTTCTTAATTTTAATGTTTATTTAATTTGTTGTCATGTAACCTGAAGGTAATGTGGTAGCGGGTTTTCAGTATTTTTGTAATTTCAGTATTTTCTGTATTATTAGCTGTGAGGTTAATAAATGAGGTTTATTCTATCAGATCTCGTTTACTATCTCCTTGTACCTCCCAATGAAGGTCACTGATCACTTTAAGAGCATTAAAATTGAGTTAATTAGGTGTGAGTGACGATTTTCTGTTGGCGCCTGTCAGGCGCACTGCGCCCTAACCTGTGAGTCCCAGAGGTGCGCCCGACGGAGGGTTAACAAGGACACCACCAAAATTAACGCAACATACATAATACCTAGACAAAATTTTGGCGATGCTAGACTTTAAGAGAACAGTCAATGGTAAGAGAATTCAATGGCATTGCTAAATCTATAAAAAAAAAAAAGGAAATTATGATGTGCGTGCTGATAAACAAGATATGAAGATGATTCTACTGACATTTACACATCAGAGAACTAGCTGTAAAAAGTGGAAAGTGTTCGAAGAATATTCAAGTCAACAAGAACATGGACTACGAATTTACAGTCTACCAAAANTTATAAGGTTCGTATTTCTATTTATTTTCATCACAATTGTTTATTTTGCTCATTTTATGAATGATTATTACAAAGGATGTGCATATTTTGCGGCAATATGAACGTTTATCCAGTGTGGCCTCGCAGGCACACTGCGCCCAAACTTGTACTCATGTTCGTGTTCTCTTTTTTTATTTAGATTTTATGCTGAAATGGTCCGTAAATTCTACTACGATTTGACTAACCCCAGTCTCCTTGCAGAAATAAAAGATTTGCTGCAGAATGACGACGAAGAATACCCATCAGTAACTGAGGATATGGGGAAAGAGAGTGACATTGATTCTCAAGATGAGGTGGAGGAACGTGAAGGCGATTCAGGAACGGAGCAAGATTGTGAGGAGTCTTGTGATTATGATGATGAAGAGTAAGAAATAGGTGATACATATTTCTGGGGAAAAGATAAGAAAACCAAGTGGTCCAAAAATCCGCTCAAGAAACGTTGTCGCAAGGGACCTCACAACATTATCACTCACCTTCCTGGAGTCAAAGGACATGCTAAGAATGCTCAAACTGCAGTCGATTGTTGGCATAATTTATTCAGGGACGAAATCCTTGACACAATTGTTAGGTGTACAAACCAGTACATTGATATTGTCAAGGACCAGTTTGCAAGAGAGAGGGACATCAGACCTACGGATGTCATTGAAGATAGGGCTTTTATTGGCTTATTGTACCTAGCAGGAGCGTACAAAGGAAATTGTCAAAGTCTGGAGGAACTTTGGGGGAGAGACGGTGACGGAGTTGAAAAATTCAGTCTTGTTATGAATTTGAAACGGTTCAAGACTCTTATACGTTGCCTTCGTTTTGATGACCTAACTACACGAACCCAACGAAAAGAATTTGACAGGCTTGCTCCAATTCGTCACGTTTTTGAAAAAATTAGTGAAAAATTGTTGGAAGAGCTACAGCATTGGGGAGAACGTCACTATGGACGAAATGCTTCCTGGATTTCACAGTAGATGTTCTTTTCGCCAGTATATCCCCCCAAAATAAATAAATACGGTATCAAATGTTTTGCTCTCGTTGATGCTAGGATGATTTACACAATCAACATGGAAATTTATGCTGAAAAACAGCCAGCAGGATCTTTCTGTGTCAGCAACAAGCCAAGTGATGTGATGAAGAAAATGGCCGAGCCTATATTTGGATCTGCTCGCAACATTACTGCTGATAATTTGTTCACTTCTATAGATCTCATCGATGATTTGAAGAAAAAAAGCTGTCCTATGTTGGAACTATCAGAAAAAATAAAAGAGAGTTGCCACCAGATTGTGTAAATGTGAAAGNGAAAAAAAGCTGTCCTATGTTGGAACTATCAGAAAAAATAAAAGAGAGTTGCCACCAGATTGTGTAAATGTGAAAGGAAAACAACAATACAGCAGTATGTTCGGCTTCAATAATGAAAAGGTTCTGGTTTCCTACGTCCCACGTGAGAAGAAAGCCATCATTCTTGTATCTTCGCTTCATGATGACAAAGCCATTGATCCAGACTCTGGAGAGCAAAAGAAACCAGAGCTGATCACATTCTATAATCAAACCAAAAGTGGCGTTGATACTGCAGATCAAATGTGCGCTACTTACAGCGTAAGGCGAAACATCAAGCNTATAATCAAACCAAAAGTGGCGTTGATACTGCAGATCAAATGTGCGCTACTTACAGCGTAAGGCGAAACATCAAGCGCTGGCCAATGGTTATCTTCTTTGCAATGCTCAATGTGGGTGGCATCAATTCCCAAATCATTTACCTTGGCAATAAACTTGAACCACTGTGTAGAAGAGTGTGCCTGAAAAGATTGGGCCATGAACTGATGATTGGAGAGCTAAGCCGAAGAAGTTTGAAGACATCTGGAATCNAGTGTGCCTGAAAAGATTGGGCCATGAACTGATGATTGGAGAGCTAAGCCGAAGAAGTTTGAAGACATCTGGAATCCCAAGCAACCTGCAAACCCGCTTGAAAAGATTTCGTCCCAACGATGATCGAGAGAAATCCCCCACATGCCAACCTCCAAAAAGACGTAGATGCATCACCTGCACTGCGGACTTGGGTCACAGAAGGATGTCTAATTATGAATGCCATAAATGTCACCAAGCGATCTGTCTGCCTCATGCAAATATGGTCTGTCAACCTTGCACTTCACAGTGCCAATGCATTCCTACTGCAGAACTTTCCAGCAGTGATTCCGAGTGAGATTGATTGTAGTGGGGTATATTTTGTGTTTTGTTCTNGCCAACCTCCAAAAAGACGTAGATGCATCACCTGTACTGCGGACTTGGGTCACAGAAGGATGTCTAATTATGAATGCCATAAATGTCACCAAGCGATCTGTCTGCCTCATGCAAATATGGTCTGTCAACCTTGCACTTCACAGTGCCAATGCATTCCTACTGCAGAACTTTCCAGCAGTGATTCCGAGTGAGATTGATTGTAGTGGGGTATATTTTGTGTTTTGTTCTTAATTTTAATGTTTATTTAATTTGTTGTCATGTAACCTGAAGGTAATGTGGTAGCGGGTTTTCAGTATTTTTGTAATTTCAGTATTTTCTGTATTATTAGCTGTGAGGTTAATAAATGAGGTTTATTCTATCAGATCTCGTTTACTATCTCCTTGTACATCCCAATGAAGGTCACTGATCACTTTAAGAGCATTAAAATTGAGTTAATTAGGTGTGAGTGACGATTTTCTGTTGGCGCCTGTCAGGCGCACTGCGCCCTAACCTGTGAGTCCCAGAGGTGCGCCCGACGGAGGGTTAACAAGGACACCGCCAAAATTAACGCAACATACATAATACCTAGACAAAATTTTGGCGATGCTAGACTTTAAGAGAACAGTCAATGGTAAGAGAATTCAATGGCATTGCTAAATCTATAAAAAAAGGAAATTATGATGTGCGTGCTGATAAACAAGATATGAAGATGATTCTACTGGCATTTACACATCAGAGAACTAGATGTAAAAAGTGGAAAGTGTTCGAAGAATATTCAAGTCAACAAGAACATGGACTACGAATTTACAGTCGACCAAAACNTGTAAAAAGTGGAAAGTGTTCGAAGAATATTCAAGTCAACAAGAACATGGACTACGAATTTACAGTCTACCAAAACGAACTAATTAACAGTACTACCTAAAACTGATAGCCTTAAAGTTCGAGTAGTCTTGTACCAAGCATATCAATTAATTTTAAAGTGAAATCTACCTCATTGACTGCTTGGGCGCGAGCAGCCGTGTTCGACCTTACATATCTGACTGTCACCCCACTCTCTCCCCGCTTGATGACAGACATGACTAACCAGAGCAGAAGACGTTCCATAGGCATATGTCGACAAGACTGACAAGTCGGACTTCAAACACAACTCATGTGATTAGGGTAGGTTAGAGAAACAAATTTCTCGCATATGATCCGGTTGCCGAGAATACCCGAGCCCTGCCGTTTCAGTTCGAAGAAGACTAGCTGCAAGCAAAGCAGTATTGTCCCACTAAAGAGCCGTACTGTCAGAAGAACAATTAAAATTATATGTTCTTTTAAGTGTTGATAATGTCTTTGTTTAGAGTACATATATCAAATTATTATTTTCCTTTACTGAGGGATGAAAAGTTTTGTCGCCACCTTTTTGTGTCTTAACAGGACACAGCTCCAAGGGCAATTCTTTGGTTAAAAAACAGGCGTTCGGGCCTAATAACTGTAATAAAGGCACGGAATGAGACTGGAATGCTCTTCTGCTGCACGCTGATAGTTACAACGGGCTCAACCACTTACTAGTCATGTAATTTTATNAAGGGCTCAACCACTTACTAATCATGTAATTTTATCATATAAATTTTTTAAATAATGTTTGGGGTATTTATTACATTTGGTATAATTTGTATGTATTCTTTGTGCAGTGTCTTTGCTGATATCAACCAGTTACTATCACCGATGATTTTCGTAATGGTGGTGAACAATCTATTTAAAATGACAATCGTCACCATCGATATGGTACTAGTAAGTTCTTGCTGATATAATATTTTCTCTGTTATAAGAATTTATAATTAGCTTTTTAGTTAACAGTTTTTTGTGAAAGCTGATCCTCGTACCTATAAATATTACCATAAATGTTGGACAGAAAATGAGAAATGGAATAAAGTAAACTGTGGTTCTCTCTTCAGCACAAAAAATACCAGAGACTTTCAGAATTTTAACTCTATTTTAATGTTATATTACACAGAATATTTATTTTATAATGAGTTTGAATTTTTGCACAGCAAAATCATACATAGTTTATCTTCACTCTAAATTTGCAGCAAGTTCTTATCAAAATGTTGGCTTCACACGTGTTTATAATCTTTGGAACCTCAATAACTAAACTGTCGAGACAACCTTACTAAATAATATACATATGTAAAAACATACTACAAGTAATTACATTATCCTAGTAAGTTCCTTATATGTTGCAGACCCCTGTGCCGGATGTAAATTTTGGAGGGATCCTCATGTTACAAATCTGTACAATGGTGCATGTAGTAATGTACTGCTGGGGCANAACTCTATTTTAATGTTATATTACACAGAATATTTATTTTATAATGAGTTTGAATTTTTGCACAGCAAAATCATACCAGTTTATCTTCACTCTAAATTTGCAGCAAGTTCTTATCAAAATGTTGGCTTCACACGTGTTTATAATCTTTGGAACCTCAATAACTAAACTGTCGAGACAACCTTACTAAATAATATACATATGTAAAAACATACTACAAGTAATGACATTATCACAGTACGTTCCTTATATGTTGCAGACCCCTGTGTCGGATGTAAATTTTGGAGGGATCCTCATGTTACAAATCTGTACAATGGTGCATGTAGTAATGTACTGCTGGGGCANTCGGATGTAAATTTTGGAGGGATCCTCATGTTACAAATCTGTACAATGGTGCATGTAGTAATGTACTGCTGGGGCAGTGCTGAAATCATGACGGAGGTAAGAATGTGGGGAAGGAACAATTAGGCCTAATTTACCCTTCAGAAAACGTGTTTAATATGCAAAATGCAATGTGTAAAGATTTCCACAATGAAAAAATGCCCCTATATATTTTTTTTAAATAGATGAGTGTGATGAAAATTAAATGTATATTACTCATGTCATACCTATAACTTAGCGTAATCAACCACACGTATACGTACACTTAAATGAAGGCCTGCGTGTGACAAACTTTGTATATAAAAGGGCGTGTCCTCACTCATTCACTTATTCATAATGCACACCCGTAAGTGTGGCAGTTTTTATAATACTGTGTGTACGAACAAAGAGCAGGGGTAGCCATATTTGGATTCTTAATCCTCTCACAGGTTTAATTCGAAGTTTGTTGACTTTAAAATACACTTTTAAAAATTCGAAAACAATCCAATAATTCAAAATTTTACAAAAATTAAATAGTTGCTAAGATTTACTTATATTTGCTTTCGCTCTCTCATTTCAGTAAAAAAAAATTAGATTATCCAATACGCCCACAAAAAAACATTATTTGAGAAAAAATTAAATGATGATGAACCATTAGGAATAGATTTTGAAAAACAAATATAAATCGCACCACTAAAAAGTAAAACTATTAAACCATGGTAGAGACATAAAGTCACCAATGAAAAATATAGTTTAAGAGGTATTGGACAAATTTTTTATTGGTGTCAAAAGTAGATTTTGAAAATAATTAATTATTTGTCAATAATACGAATATAAATTAACAGATGAATTTTCTAATTTGTCAACAAAAAATAACAAAAAGATTTTGAATATATATACAGATATATAAGACTATGATAATTATACAGAAATATTTTTGTCGACAAATGTGGCATATCAGGAATATAATCCTAATAAACAACTAACTTCAAATAGAAGTTGGAAGTATAATAATCTTATAAAATCAATTGCTGGTAAATATATCAAAATACCACATTGGAGATCTGAATCTAACCCATTTAAAAGTACATATTCACCAACAACACCAATATCTGGCAAATAAATAAAATAATATAACAATTTACCAAAATTATATTTTTGAATGAGTGATATATGGAAATTTACTGATCGATTATTAGTTATCCATGTGAATAAATCACAACAAAAAGCAAGCATCATGAATGGATATGTTGAAATAATACATTTTCTGATTTTGTTAACAACCCCAAAGGAATTCCATATCCAATAAGCTTGAATTAATTTTGAATTCTGAACAAGACAGAAAAGCAATAGTAATCTGGGCACTAAATAATTTATATTTACCAGAATTGCTTCACCCATGATAATTATTATTGTCCTTTTACAAAATTAAGCGAAAGACCGGAACATTGCAATAAAGAAATGAATAAATTAGACACAGTTTGTATGTATGATGGTATTACTGCTTATCGAGATCATAAAGATTTATATTCAAACATGCAGGTAATAGAGCAAAATAAATAATATTATATAAAGGTACTCTAATTGTTGAAAAATTGTTTCAGCGTCTGTAAGTGGTGCCATGTTCACAATAAAAATTATATTGGAGTACTAAAATGTGTTAATTTTGGTTTTCGCATTTCGCAACATCTAACAAATACCTATTTTTATATATTAGATAAAATTTTAAAATGTAACATCCTATGTACCAATTAATTAAATTTAATATATGGGTATTGACAGATATTTAACAAAAAAATAATTTGAAAAGGAAAACTTTATCATTACTTACAGTAAAAAAAATATTTCTGTCAAAAGAGGAAGTAGATTGCATATATCATCATGATGGAATTTCGCCATTTTTGATTCCAATATTGGGAGTGCTTGGTAGCTTTAGCTGGAGGTACCAGTACTACGAATGAACAAGAAAAAATATAAATAATTAGTAGAAGAACAAAAAGGCTTAATTAGCCATGAAACCGAAATCAAGAGAAGAAATTGTTGCAAAAAAAACGCGAAACTATTAATAAACTCGAAATAACACCTTTATCAAATACTGATATTACATTTTTGTAAGTCAATTAAAAAATTTGAATGTTTTTATGATTGATGAAAATTCATACGAATTACTGTGCAACTGTAAATTTAGATATTAAATTAATTTGTCCAACTCAATGAGTTTGCTACATAATTATATTTATTGCTTCAATTCATAATTAATGACAAAATTTAAAAAAATGTATTCCAAACATAAATTTTAATAAATGTGTTTAAAAAAATTAAAATTTTGACGATTTCCAAGAACGACTTAAAATTTATCACATAAAAAAATGATGCATTTTAGGAAAAAAACAAAGAAGGTTGATAAAAAGTAGATTACTTCAAACATTAACAAAATATTCAAATACATATCCAATTATCAAAATATGTTCTGGTTTCTCAATGTCTAAATTTAAAAAAAATGTTGTTGCTTTAAAATATGACCTAGGTAATTATGTAAAAATAAAAATTTTAAAAATTTTAAAACTTGATTGGTTTAAAAAAGAATTGAAAATTCTGTCAAAAATGAAATGTTTAATGATTTTGCCGAAAGAAGGAATTCNAGCTTTAGCTGGAGGTACCAGTACTACGAATGAACAAGAAAAAATATAAATAATTAGTAGAAGAACAAAAAGGCTTCATTAGCCATGAAACCGAAATCAAGAGAAGGAATTGTTGCAAAAAAAACACGAAACTATTAATAAACTCGAAATAACACCTTTATCAAATACTGATATTACATTTTTGTAAGTCAATTAAAAAATTTGAATTTTTTTTTATGATTGATGAAAATTCATACGAATTAATGTGCAACTGTAAATTTAGATATTAAATTAATTTGTCCAACTCAATGAGTTTGCTACATAATTATATTTATTGCTTCAATTCATAATTAATGATAAAATTTTAAAAAATGTATTCCAAACATAAATTTTAATAAATGTGTTTAAAAAAATTAAAATTTTGACGATTTCCAAGAACGACTTAAAATTTATCACATAAAAAAATGATGCATTTTAGGAAAAAAAACAAAGAAGGTTGATAAAAAGTATATTACTTCAAACATTAACAAAATATTCAAATACATATCCAATTATCAAAATATGTTCTGGTTTCTCAATGTCTAAATTTAAAAAAAATGTTGTTGCTTTAAAATATGACCTAGGTAATTATGTAAAAATAAAAATTTTAAAAATTTTAAAAATTGATTGGTTTAAAAAAGAATTGAAAATTCTGTCAAAAATGAAATGTTTAATGATTTTGCCGAAAGAAGGAATGCNATTGATTGGTTTAAAAAAGAATTGAAAATTCTGTCAAAAATGAAATGTTTAATGATTTTGCCGAAAGAAGGAATGCATATGACAAAAACTGATAGATGATATATCACCAAAAATTATGGCAACAATCGCTCTAAAAAAAGTAATTATTTTAAAAACGAAATAGTTTTGATTTAAAAACGACGTTGCTTAAAAATTAATTATGTAATTATGCGAAAAATAAAATGTTTTATAATTTAAAATATATGTTTATTTGAAAAATGAACAAATAAATTTTAATTAACCTTTTATGATTTACTGTCATACACACACAAACTTAAAAGTTGATACACTTAATTGAAATAAATATTTTATATGTGTACATGAGAAGAGAAATAATATCTTCCATTCAAATATAAATTCAAGTATAATAGTTGTATGACAGAAATTTAATGAAATTTTTTTGATAATTCAAAGAAAGATGTTGCTTTGAAATCTGAGTTAAGTGATTATGTCCAAAGTAAAAATTTTGCCAATCAAAATGAAAAAGAAATAAATTGAAACAAAAAATGACCTCACAGAAATGCATATTTATAATATAAATATATAGGTGATTTAGTAAGAAATAATCTGAGTGATACATAAAGTAGAATTACAGTGTTCAAAGAAAATTAGAGCTGCCAAGGGTAATATTGCATAAATGGATATTTATAGTAATTTTTTAGAACATAATATTACAAAATCAAAAAATATGCTTGTGGAAATAAAATATTAAAAATTTTTGCCATACCTATTGCTNTAGAACATAATATTACAAAATCAAAAAATATGCTTGTGGAAATAAAATATTAAAAATTTTTGCCATACCTATTGCTCTAATGATGCAATAAATTCAGATTGTTTTCTATCGAATGGAATACAGACAATAAATTTAACTGGAAAATGAACACAGAAAAAATCGGGTCAAATTTTTAAATTGTGTCCTGGATNTAGAACATAATATTACAAAATCAAAAAATATGCTTGTGGAAATAAAATATTAAAAATTTTTGCCATACCTATTGCTGTAATGATGCAATAAATTCAGATTGTTTTCTATCGAATCGAATACAGACAATAAATTTAACTGGAAAATGAACACAGAAAAAATCGGGTCAAATTTTTAAATTGTGTCCTGGATTCGGTTTTCTTTATTGTGCTGTTCTCAGAATTAATATTAATATTCATGATTCATCGATGACATAAAATTAATTTTCCAAAACATTTTCTTATAAAAATGGAAATCAAACTACTTTTTAATTAGTCAAATTTACACAGATTGCTAAATTATTTGAAATAAAAATTTTGTATATTTATAGTTTTCAAAGAATAATAAAAAAAAATTTTAATACTTGGTGTTTGCAGTGTAATAAAGTGACTAGAAGCAATAGCATAAAATTAGAAAATATAAAAAATGGCAAAAAATTTAGAAGCGTATGTGCTTAGTACAAACATCAAAATATTAAACATTCTCACGAAATAAAAATCTTACCCATTCTCGAAAGCATAATTAATAAGAGTATATAATCCACCAAGAAAAATGTAGACGAAAAGTAATTTAATTTGGAAGTGATCGTTTTTAGCAAACTAATTAATTTGAAATATATTTCATAAGTAAACATAGTAAATGTATTTTAACAATCAACAATGTATTTTTATTTTATTTTTTCCCGAAATATGGTATTGTTAAAGTTAAAGTTTAAGTTATTGTTACAGATAAATCTGGTGAAAACATAAACTTGATCAAATTTCTAAAAGAGAATACCAAAAAATTTACAAACTGATAATGGTAAAAAATTGTATAACACAAAACTTTATTTCTTTGTTTGGCATTCTCTTACAAACTTGCTGACAATAAAGTCTGTTTATAGACAGGATTTATTGTTGTGATAGATACTGCCAGCATAAAAAGTTAGGTTGAAATTGGTTCCATGGTTTCGTAGATAATAGCAGACTAAACTAAGATGTTATGTGGCCGCCATTTCGAAAATAAGCGTCTGATTTAGTAAAAACACACAAGTTTACACAGCCTGCCGTAGTACTACTTGTCAGCCAAATATGTTAGTAATCTCTTGATATGTTCCCAAGATNTACAAGTTTACACAGCCTGCCGTAGTACTACTTGTCAGCCAAATATGTTAGTAATCTCTTGATATGTTCCCAAGATATGACAAAAACTTTATTTTTAATGTTGCTATCTTATAAATTGGCAGAGAAAATAAAGCTATATATTGGCATATTTGGTGTTTTGTAACAGATGCTTGCAGCATCCCAATTTTGTTTGACATTTTTCAAACGGTGTGGCAGTTATAGTAAATTAACCTAAAATACTTATATGACCATCACTATGAAAATAAGTGCCTCATATATTCAAATTGCAAACGTTTACATATTCTACCATAGTATTACTTACATCCCAAATTTGGTTTAAATCGGTTAAATGGTTGCTGAGATATGGCATAGCACACTAACGTAGGAAATAACTACCGCAATTCTGTCTGATTCAAACACCCATGAAAGCCTTCCCGAGGATGTATCTGACCTTTCCAATGAAGAGGGAGCAGGAAATACAGAGGAGCATGTACAGACGGCTCCNGCCTTCCCGAGGATGTATCTGACCTTTCCAATGAAGAGGGAGCAGGAAATACAGAGGAGCATGTACAGACGGCTCCACAATTTCGTTCGCCTCATTCCATCCGGGTTCCCTTAAGAATTTAAGAGACTGCAATTCTCCCTCCGTTGCTATGACTATAAGTGAGGTCTAAGGACAGTCACTAAAAGTGACTTGAGAGAGGACTGCTTCTCGCGTTGTTAGCTATGTGACCTTCTCCAGAGTAAGCACACCTAGCAACAGGTTATCCTAGCACTTGTGGGGCAGAACCATTAACGTAGGCTACAAAGAGTATAAAAGAGGTCTTTCAGTTTAGGAAATGGGGAGCTTCTTGGTGTAGTACACACGGGGGAAATCACGGACAGAAAGCTAGTCTACATACTGTATGCATATACATATAAACACACACGTAAAAGTTAAAGTTTNGGGAAATCACGGACAGAAAGCTAGTCTACATACTGTATGCATATACATATAAACACACACGTAAAAGTTAAAGTTTGTATGGAAGTGTTGGTTCTATATCAATTCTACACTGTTTGACGGATCTGGACCGTTTGGCAGGGATACTCTTCAGTTAATATTGGGTATGCCAAAATGGGCTGCCCTTCCNTGTTTGACGGATCTGGACCGTTTGGCAGGGATACTCTTCAGTTAATATTGGGTATGCCAAAATGGGCTGCCCTTCCTCCCATATTGAGCCCTAAAATCCAAAAAATGGGTCGTGTGTCTCTTATCCACGATTACCATCCCTTATCGACGAATCTGGATAAAATTTGGCATGGATGACATTAGTACCCAACTCAAAATACTGTGTAGGTCAAAATGGACTCCGGTTCTACTAAAATAATGATACCCGGGCAACGCCGGGTAGGTCAGTTAGGACACTAGTCACAATATCACATTACGAGGGGTAACTGCTGGTAAATACCAGGACTACATAAAGAACACGGTATCAGTAGGACATAAGATATGTGAAGTGGATGGTAATGGACACAGTCAAGGAAAAAATTATCATAAATACGGCAGAGATCTCGAAAAAAAGAAACATGAAGTGATTCGAGCCGGGGTGTCGAGCCCTTATCGGTAAGCGAATAGAACTTTAAGCAATATTAATTATCATAAAGATTGTGTGAGGTCTATTTTTATGAGACATTACCGATTACAGTATATTAATATAGTTCCGGTAGATACAAATCGTTATTATTCGAGGTGGAAGGATATAGCTATGTTTGTTCACATCGGGACGAAATTAAGGGTGAAAGAAGTATAGTGCACTATTGGCTCACTATGTGATGGTTATTCCTGCAAGCATTAATTAAGCTAGGATGTACAAAATGCGACGTTAAATTGTAGTGTTATCATCGATACTCTTCGCTCTTGTCCCCAGAGCGAGATGGTGCTGGATGCTGCGTACGAGTGCGGCTGGACCGAAGCTTCTGGACACTTCAAGCAGCTGCTGAGAGTCTTAATGATTCGCACTTCGAGGCCCGCCAGTTTCACCATCGGCAGCTACGGACCAATCACCCTGCAGACATTCCTGGGGGTCAGCATCTCCGAAAAAGACTTTGTAGTTTTCGTCCTCGCTTAAATCACAGTCCGTCCGCGTCGATTTCGATCTCTTCTGACTGTTCTGTAAGTCAGTCTGTGTCGCCATGCGTGTTCACACCTTGCGATACAGGTCTTATACCATTTTCCATTAGAATATATTTTTTCTTCACTTTGGAAGTCTTCGCTGAAATACTTTATCTATCCTACTAATTATCCCGTGGTTTAAATATTCAGAAGGTTTTCAGATCTATGCGGACAGTCTTTAAACATTATTATTTTATGCAGTTATTTTTATTTGGTTTGCCTACGACCTTTTTTAAATCCAGCAGGAATAAAAAGTTCTACCTACAATAGTAGTAACATTTAATTCCGAGATCTACCTATAGACATCGCTAAAATGTGGAACCTTCTTATTTTGTTTAGAGAATTTTGTAACATTAGCTCTATATCAGTTCCTGCCTCAGCTGTGGCTGTTACAAAGAACGTGTCAGAAAGGATACCTTTATAATTATTTAAATATGAAAATACCTTGAAACGCCAAACTATTTATTCATTTTTGGGTCATGTATTTGTGACCAAAGATGAAAAAACTTTAGAAGAAACTTACCTTTTCACCTGCGTGTACCACACAAAATAGGTCCATTCACGGTTTATTCGGATGATTTGAAACAAACCTTTGAAAAATTACCCTAGGAGTAATATGTTAACATGTTTTTTACATAGCTTGTATATCACATGTATATAACACCGATAACTATAAAAGTATTATATTTTTGAATAAATAAAAGTTAAACTTAGTATTTTTTATAACTTGTAATATTTATTTTGTATTCAATACAGTGAGAATATCGATGTTTTGGCAACGGCTAGTAAGAAACCGTTCGCAGTTAAAATATTGTTTTAACCAAGTTTTCGGATATGCTATTTGTAAATTAAACGTTCCCTATTAAAATGTTAAATTTTTTAGGTAGTCCTGATGGAAACATATTTTATTGTTACAGTTAAAAACATCAGTGCCAAATACAGTGCGTAAACCCTAGTGACACGGTGTTTTTTTTTTCGACTGAGGAAGAAACTTTAATAGGCTGTCGGCGGAGCTCAGGTTGTCTCTCTCTCTCTCTCTCTCTCTCTCTCTCTCTCTCTCTCTCTCTCTCTCTCTCTCGGGAAGTTTCGCACCGCTAGTAGTAGCAGGAAAATTATACAAATTTACAATTTTAGCATATTTAATTTTTTTTACTGCAAAAATAATGATTTTTGAATTTGTAATTTACAACTGAAAATAGATTTTAATGTTTGAATACTTATTATACTATATTTAGATGTGATGGCAGGAGGGTTAAAAATCCGAAGTTAGCAGAAGTGGCGACTGGTGAGTAGCGACATGACATGGCATGTTGCTGTTGCTCAACGAAGCGTTAATTTTTCTTGCTCCAAAAAATACTTAAAATTACCACATCAAGTTTATGCACGTTGTGTTTTTTAAACCTACTTATGAAAGTTACGATGTTGTGATAAATCAGTGTTTCCATGGCAGTAATGAGTGTACTGTAATGTGTGTAATGACTGTTGTGTGTGAAAGGGCGTGGCTGCATCGTGGTCGTTTCGCTGGCCCAGTGTGTGTGTGTGTGTGTGTGTGTGTGTGTGTGTGTGTGTGATTGCAAATATTGCATGTGCGAAATTTATACGTTTTAACTTTGAAATATTTTTATGACGAAGTTAATTATTTTAAAGTCACGTCTGTTTATTACAACTTTTTTACATTGTCCTAGGTGTTTGAAACAAAGTTGTGTAACATGCTTACGTTCCTGTAATTTGAACGTTTGCCACAATCCCAAAAAATTACTAAGCCCAGATAGAAAATTATAAATACATAATTAAATAAACCTAGTAAAAACTAAATACTTATACAAAGAAATATGAGCAGAATAAAAGTTACGGTAGGATTATTTGTGTGCATGTTCACCACTATATTTTAAGTTTGTCGCTGCTACATACAAAAAATAAGCGACCCGAGTTGCATGTTTGAATTTGCTGTCTTTTTCGTTGGACTAGTTGCGCCTTCGTTTTAGTATTTATTACAACTAAGGTGGTCCTTTTAGCGGAATAACCCAAAAACACATCAATAACAAGAGGTTAAATACTACAGTTCTTTCCTCCACAGTTGTAACACGGTAAATCACAGTCGTGGCAAAATAATAACGTGTATTATATGTAATGTGCTATATCGTGTATAACAAATATATTAACAATGTAAAATAATAAACGTAAGAACTATTGTCAATACAGACATTGTTAAAAATTCATAATACTGACCTAAATATGGCTATTGGCTTAAATTGTTAATATTTGTACGTAATGGTTTTCGAAATATGACAGAATTATTAACAACTGTAAACAGTAAACAAAGCATTTAACAGTTAAACCGTAGAAGTCACATGACGTTGTAGTGGGGATACGTAATCGGTAACCAAAAGTATAAATTTAGCTGGGCTTTAGAAAAGTGTGAAGTAACCGTGAATGGGCTATGAATAGTTAGTTTTATAGTAGGCAGTATTTATACCACATCAGTGGTTGTCCACTCGGGTGGTAGAATTATCATATAGCTAATTGAAATAAATATGGTGAAGGTCATTTAGATCTGCACATGTGAGAAGTAGTCGTTCTTTAAATCTACCACTGCCACATTCAAAGAGTCTCTGTGCCTTATCTATTAGTCACAGCAAAAACACACCTTCAGAGGGAAATCCGATCTGATAATTTCGAAACGGTACTAGGATGGAATGACTGGTACACGCGGTATGAAAACTTATTCTCTTAGAGAATTTGTTGTGAAGACCTTAACTACATATGTGCATAGTCTTTACCTGCAGCGTAGCGCCACTGCAGAATTTTTGTGAATTAAAGTTCCGCATTATCATCATCCTGATCTTGAGGAGAATCTTTGTGCTAATATATGTATTAGGAAGATTAACGCTGCTGAGTAACTCCATGGGGTAATAACAGCATCAGCCACCTGCAAAAATATGTCCAAAGACTTGAACCCAAGTCCACACCTTCAGAACAAATTAAGAAAGTTGCCATTAATTTTGCTTCAGCCTTGTCGTTTACGAGGATCAGGATGGCACACACACAGCCAGTAGCCTACACGGACATCTCATTGATATTGGTGACCTCAGGGGTAGTGCAGTTAGGGGGTTTCGTTGCAAAGTATATTTAATGGGGCATTGTGGGTAGGTTGGTCGCTTGCTTCGGGTCGAACCGGGAGTTCTCGGCAGTCCTTCAGATGGCAGTTAGTATGACTTCTTGATTACATTTCGGTTGAGAATATTATCGGCTAAGGGGAGATGTTAGGTTAAAAGGTCTTACTTACTCTTCGAGGTAAAGCTAAAAAAATCACCCGATTGCACAAGGCTATAGCTTGTACATAAATAAAGATAGGGCCTCGCGGGAAATTGTAAAGTACACATCGAAAGGTAAAGTTTCCCTTGGTGCATGTTGCATGTCGCCGGTTCACGTGGTTGCCGGTAGGTATCGCCCTGGTGGCGCTACAGCTGGTGCTGCTAGCGCGCTCATTCAGTATGCGTCGGGACGGCAATAACACAGCAAAAAATTAAAATTTGTGTTCTCCGTTTCTACAAGTGTGAGTCAATTATAACTGTTCAGCGTGATTTCCGTTGACAGTATGGCACTGCACTTCCTATTGAGCAGAGCATCCGACGGTGGCACGAGTAGTTTTAAGAGACCGGTTGTGTAGGTAAGGGAAAGTTCATAGGTCTTCCCCGTGTGCCTGAACAAGACGTAAAGCGCATCCGGCAGAATTTTGTACGGAGTACACATAAGTACACTCGTCGGGGTAGTCGAGAGCTGGCCATCTTCCATATGACTGTCTGGCGTGTTTTGCGGCAACGATTGTTTTTCAAATCATACATGATTACAATCATATAATACAATACAATCAATAATATAATACAATCATACAAGCCCTTCGTGGTGCTGATAAACAACGACGTCTTGAGTTTTGTGAATTCAATCTGGTCATGGAGATGGACAATTAAAACTTTTGTTCACGTTTGTTGTTCAGCGATGAGGCCACGTCCCATTTAAGAGGAAAAGTGCACTGCCACAACGTACGACGAATATGGGGATCACAACGGCCAGATACCATAGTCAAGCATGAGAGAGACTCTCCGAAGCTGAATGTGTTTTGCGCCGTTTCCCGAGAGCAGGTGTACGGTACATTCTTTTTTTGCGGAAAACACCGTTACGGGAATGTAATATCTGTATATGCTGGAGATCTGGCTGTTTCCACCATTACGAGAAAATTCCGATAATTTAATTTTTCTCAACAGGACGGAGCATCACCACACTGGCATCTGTATGACAGAGAATTTCTCAACAATTAGCTTCCTGAACGATGGATCGGCCGTAAGGGACTTACGGATCGCGCACTGTACCTCTGGCCTCCAAGGTCGCCTGATCTCAGCGTATGTGATTTTTGGTTGTGGGGGTTTGTGAAAGACTCCGTCTACGTGCCTCCCCTTGCAACAGCTGTGGGCAAACTGCGACGCCGTATAGAAACAGCTGTGGCTGCAGTAATACCTGACATGCTCGCACGGGTATGAGACGAGTTTGACGACCATTTAGACGTATGCCGTGCGTCCAGTGGAGGGTATATTGAACATTTATGAAGAGGTAAATTAAAACCTTGTATTCTTACTCGTACTTTAAAATGCATGTTAAAGTTGTAGCCTTGTGGAATCGAATGAATTTATTTGATACACGCTGTATTTTAAAATAATTTTATTTGCTTGAGGCAACATCACTACAGAATTCAACCTCGATTTTTTTTATACAAACAAGCATATCAAAATTAATTTTATTCTGTTTGTGAGTTTTTTAAATGTAATGTTAGCGTGTTTTCTTTGTAAATATTTATATTGTTACATAATATATTTTTAGTTGTTATCACAAAGTACATTTTAATAATTTGACAATTGTTCTGTAATAATGTTATAATGATATACTGGGAACATTAATATTATTTAAGAAAATTCGGTGTTATGCATCTGTTGAATTTTTTAGTTTATTTTAGCCCCTTACATATAAAATATCAGTTTTTGTCATTCATAACTTTTTTAATCCGATTTTCAATAATCGTTACATGTTTGACAATAAAATTACCACATCGTAATCTAGAATACATACAATTTTTCAGCAATTTAAAATGTTAATATTTTGTAGAATTGATAATTTTATAATCGTATTACATTAATTTAACCTGTTGAGCACTAAAATAATTTTTTATTACTTCACTAAGAAATTATTTAATTTATGAAATGAAAAATAAAATGTATGGAACAAATTTCTATAAAAATTACAAATAGTCTAATTCTAACGAACTGATATTTATAATTATCTAAAATTGTAGACGATAAAAGGGAAATATATTGCAACGACTGCTACAGTCATATCATTGAAAATATTTTGTTTCAGATGACGAATTTCGCTTACTCTGTATATGCAGTGCTGCGACAAACATACAACTAACAGCCTGGGAAACCAAAATGCTTTCAGAAGAATGAAGATGGGTTTTGTTGCCGTTGGTACAGTTGATCTGTGTAAAAACATGACATGAACAAAACTTAGAATTAGTTTTGGATTCAGTTCATAGAGTAAAAAAGCTGTCTTTCACGGAGCCACATCATTTCAGTGCAGCTTATAAAGAAAAGAATTAACAAATTTTGTTTTAAGTAATGAAAAAGTAATAAAAAAACTATCAGATAAATTGCCTTTATAAAATATACTAACTCTTTTTTTTCCCCCCAAAATCCAATTTTCTACTAAGCAAATATCGCTGCTTATTTGTATGTAACCGAGATTACTTTTGTGGCATTCCTGCAACAATTGCTGTCACTTGGCCAAAGCAAATCAAACGAACGGTTAAGTGCAACCTTCATAAACAATATGGAACGAAAATTAAAAGTAATTCAGAGTTACAGATATATTAGATTTACAAACATATTTCTATAAATTAGCTTTGAACGGGTATTAACTGAATCATGTTTGAATTAGTTTTATTTTGTCTACTACTTACAGCAGCTTAAGATATTTTAATCTGCGTATAGATTATAGTTTTAATATGTGTCGTCTGTGAATTGTAGCTTAACAGCTACAAAGATTTGTACCATACGAATCAAAGTACGTACTTGTCAGCTGTGTTAAGAATTTTTCCTTCGCCTGTACTGAAAACAGGAAATTATTGTGGAAAACTACACAAAAAATTATACTATATTTTAAACCTACGTTACATAGTATAAAAAACAGGTCGATAAAACAAAACATCTATTTACAGATATAAAGAGTAAATAAGTGGGTGTAAGTCACTAGAAATTACACCAAAACATAAGTAAAAGAATTAAAGAAAATCCTATCACCGGTAAACAAAATCCAGCTGTCTTGTTATTCGGCGAGAATGTGTGTTTTATTTACAGCAAACAAGAATAAACTTTAGCAATGATATAACTAATTATTCTACTTTCCTCTGCGTATGTATGCAAATAATTGTGATGTGGTACTCAGATAATCAGAAAAAAATTGTGTTTAGAAATGTTTAAGCTGAAGGAATTTCCCAGAATATTTGATAGAAACCGGTCGAGTAGTTTCAAGGATATAGTAAAACTCTTCAACAATAAGTTCTATTGGCAGCATCTTCCAAAGCATCGGGTAATTTAAGCTATTATGTAGTGAATTTAATGCACAGGATATGTTTAAACCAGTTTAATGCTACTGGAGGCATGACACATAACACCACAAGAATAATACCGTCACTTTGGAAATAAGATTATATTTTGTAAAAATGTCGTTTGGCCTTTCGTAGTACTTACTACCGGCATGCAGATGTTGTGAGAATTCGTTAAGAATGTTTGAAAAATGATATTTAAGTTTAAATTTCAGGTGACATTTTAACTGACATACTAAAGAAGTTACCAATACTTGTATTTAACGCACACAGTAAGAACAGGCAGTATGCCAAGTTAGGCTCATATCGGTTTGGTTTTTATATAAATATCATATGGAACACAAATTGCAACGAGACAAACCAAGTAAGTAAATTACCATCTTCAAAGTACTTAAGCCATGCTATATTTAACAGTTCTTTTAGTATATTTTATTTATGGGTTTCATTTTGGTAGTTTCTTAAATATGGTATTCAAAGCTTCATATTTCAGGTGCCACTATCTTACAAAATAGTAGGTAAAATGTAGGAATAACTTATTTTAATCGTCACTAAGGTACTGCTAGCGTGCAACGTTAGCTGAAATAAGTCTAATTCCTCTGTAGATATGACATGCTAAAATATTTATGTGGCCGTCATTTTGAAAATATGAGCTTGATCTACTGGGATTATGCAATGTGTTTTTGAATAACATGTCGAAATTCAAACCACTGAATTTATGGACTAGTATAAACAAAAAATGCTAGAAACAAAATTTTTGTAAAGGTTATCTAGTATTGTTTCAATTTAACCCCTTAACGTACACATTAAATTTTCCGTTGTGTTATTGCAAAAGAAGAAATTTTTTCTGTGAAAAGTACTTGCGAATTTTTAAAACAACTGTTTGGAACCTATGAAAAAGGTTTCAGTATATCCACGGCACATAAAGCAACAAATTGTAAAACATTCGGTGTGTGAGCAGCAACCAAAGGCATTGCTCTGGGAAAGGCGATGTCCGTATTGGTGCTAGTTTCTGGATTTACATAGGACCAACCTATTAGGTAACATGTCAGACGTGAACGAGTACATTCGGGATACCAAGCTAAGGGGTTGAGTTGAAATTAGGCATAACAACGCAGGGAGTCGCAACTATACGTACCTGCGAGCAGTACAAGTTGCATACCACTAAGGCGAACGGAACTGGCGCCTTGCGGAGAGCGCCTGCACATAGGCCACCACAAGCTCGAGGTACGTGGGCGCCGGTAGCGGTTGCTTGTTAGTACACGTGTGTCAAACTACATGAACAATTGGAGATTAACAATTGAGTAGTAAAGGCAGGCTGCCAAAAGTGTTTGTATTTTATTTTTCCCGCACGGCGCGCCAATTCCGTTCGCCTTTGTGGTACGCAACTTGTTGTGCACATAAGTACGTACAGCTGCGGACTCCCTGCGTTGTTTTACCGAACTTCAAACATAAATAAAAAAATACTAAATATTCTTTCTAAATATTTTGTTACAAGGATTTTTGTTTGTGTTGGTCCATTGGTGCTGTGGTTTGAATTTCAACATGTTATTCAAAAACACCTTGTATATGGTTAGTGTGGCCTATCACAGTTCCCCGCACACCACGGTAGCGATAGCGGTGGCGGTGGCAGTAGAAGGCGATCAATGTAATCATACAGAAGTGTTCAGACCGGCAGCGGACATGCCACCGCGACCGTGGCCTGTGCAGCGTTCACTCCACGGCGGCGGCCTGAACGCCGCGTCCCTTGTGTTGCAGTGCAGTGGACCAGGTAGTGTACTGCAGCTTAGTGACAGAACACAGTAACGAGTGTAACTGAAGAACTTATTGAAATAGTGAGGATACACCATGCCTTGCAGGATTTGTCTCTACCAGAGTACAGTAATAAATGTAAGAAAAATAGAGTGTGCGATGAAATAGGTAAATCTTTACTAGCATCTTCATATCCCGTTAACGATCCCTCTTCGAAAGACCCTTTTACACGATCAAATATTTATTGAATTCAATTACTTCAATTAATTAATTGAACTAAAAAATCACTTTGTTTGCTTATCAATGAATTGCATTCAATAAGCTTTCATATCTCCATATGAAAATTTATCACAAACTTTTGAATGGAACCAGTTAAATAAGTAGGAAAAGTTAATATTTAGAAGTTGTGCGACTCATGCACTGCAGGAAAATAATTGGTTAAACCACAATAAATTTTCTCAGTATCGTGGTACATTTTATTTTTTAATAATATGTGTCCTCTTGTAACAAATTTAAATGGGAGCACACAACTCTATTATTACGAGATTACTTACATTTAAATTGTCAGAAAAGCTGTGATCAGCGATTGAAATTTTGGCTTCAAAAATTATAGAACATGTTCGAAACGAAAATCTTGAACTAAAAAGAGACATTAAAGAAATCAAAAGAGAAAATGGCCGTGGTTATTACGTTTTTATGATGTCATATACCATTCAATTAATTGAATTCAATAAAAATTGAAAGTGATTAGAAGAAAAATTGGATCGTGTGAAAGGGTTTTAAGTGTGCTCGTTCCACTTCTGTGCTATGAACTGTGACGTAATTCGCTGCTCATATGTCTACCGCATCCGCCACTGTCGAAACTTTATTAATAGCAGACAAGCTCCGAAAAACTAAAAATAAATAAATAGGTAAAATAAAATAATCATAATAAATAAAAAATAAACATTGCAAAATAATTTTTTTGGTGACAGTGTTCGCCTATGTATTGTAATATAATATAATAGGATTGACAATGCTTGGATCGGGGAGAGATGGATGCCTCCCCAGGAATCGTCAGCTATGGTGGTGATCGCTGCAAATAATAATTGTTACCATCATTATGACACTCCAGATCATTACCGGGTTCTTGCCATAGAAATTTGCTAATGAAATAATTTAGCAATTTTTATTTCATTTTTTAGCTTGTCGGCCAATAATAAAGTTTGACAGTGGCGGTGGCGATAGCGATAGACAGCTAGGCAGCAAATTACGTCACAGTTCATAGCAGAGAAGTGGAACGAGCACACCTAGAAGAGGGATCGTTAACGGGATATGGAGATGCTAGTAAAGATTTACCTATTTCATCGCACACTCTATTTTTCTTTCATTTATTACTGTACTCTGGAAGAGACAAATCATGCATGGCATGGTGTATCCTCACTATTTCAATAAGTTCTTCAGTTACACTCGTTACTGTGTTGTGTCACTAAGCTGCAGTACACTACCTGGTCCACTGCACTGCAACGCAAGGGATGCGGCGTTCAAGCCGCCGCCGTGGAGTGAACGCTGCACAGGCCACGGCCGCGTTGGCATGTCCGCTGCCGGTCTGAACACCTCTGTTTGATTACCCTTCTACCACCACAGCTATCGCTATGGCTGCCGTGGTGTGCGGGGAACTGCGGTAGGCCACACTAACCATATATAATGCCAGTAGATCAAGCTCATAGTCTTTACTCGGCATGAGACTTACACTATGCACTAACTGAAATATTGGTGAACGAGGATGTACCCAGGCTTGGAAGCAAGAGGTATAGTTATTATAATTTATAGCTGAAGAAATCACTGCATTGATGGAAAGTAATGAATGTTTGTAGCCGAATGATGACTCGGCGGATGAAGATTAATCAGGCTTTCTGCGGGCTATAAGCTTGCTAGGTGATCAGTATTTTAAGAAGAAATAAAACACATTATGGGGTCCGGGCAGTCTCTCCATTGAGTTAAAATTATTATTAATGATACTATCATACCAAAACTGACTAAATCAACAGTATTAATATCGTTAAATAGCAGAATATAATATTAGTATTACTTGTAAATTAGTTCAACAATATTTGCTATTTAATTGTCAATATTTTTTTGTAAAAAATTAAGTGTAAAGATTTTTTGATATTTTACTACTATTTTAATGGATTTGAGCGTTGAAAAAAAAAAACTAAAAGACTGCGACTCCAAAATGAACTAAGCAATAAAGAAAAAAATTTTATTGAAGTAAAAAAATTATTAACGAATTTGAAATTTCTTTCATGCCATATAATGCACTTGACAGGTAAACCTCTCCGTTATTTTCTAAGTTTCTTCAATGATGATGTGGCTCTTTAGGGTTACTGCTTGGTGGTAACGTAGTCTGTGACACCGCCAGAGGGCACCACAAAGTGGAAAATGAACTTTTAAATTTCAAGTTCAATTCGTAGAAGGTCACGTTCAAGTTTAAGCTCATCTTTATAAAAGTCACTTAGTTCATTTAAAGTTCTTTCACAAAAAAATCTAATGAATGCCTGAGACGAAACAAACTACAGAAACATTCATACACAGACTTTTAAAACCAATGCTCTCGACACGTGCAATCAGAGATCGCTGATTAGCAAGGCATATAGGAACGTTTTCGAAAGTAATGTGAAATTAATTAAATTCGTCAAATGAAATAATTTATGTAAGTTAGTGTAAAAAAACTAGCGATTTCCCTTAAAAGTTCACAAAATATGAATAAGTTAGTATGAACTCGTTCATTTTAGAAGTTCGCTGTGCAGCTGTGAGCGATAGGCACTGTCTCGAAGTACCACACTATATGTCTGCATAAATATTTGATGTCAAGTATTTCCCCTAACGCTCAGGAACATTGCACGCTACCTCAACCTTGAGAGCTGGAACAAAAACAATAAGAAAAACAGAAGAAGTGAACAGAAAAACCAAGGGAAAACCAAGAACTATTTTGTGTACGTGTGTCTGTGATGGTTGGAGGGGGAAGTGAGGAAGGATCGAGTAGAGAGTACTTCCGCCAGGCAGATGCATCCCAAATATCTCTTTCTCGTATTTCTTTGTTCCTCTCGATACATCGTTCGTTCCATTGTTGTCTTATGTAAAACAGTCCCTCCTCGATATTTGACCTATTAAATTAACTCCCGTCATTTCTTATTTTTACCCGATCCCCCCTCCCCCTCCTCTTCACACTCCAGCTATTTCAGCCATAAAATCGTCAGAACAATGTTTCAAACTTCATAAATATTTATTTTTAATTTTTACGAAACGTTTCTGTTGTAGAAATACATGAAACAATCTTCATAAATCTTTCCGTGTACATCTCAAAGATTTCATGTACTATGTGAAATCATAGTGGACATATTTTAGTTCTTACGAAGTTCGTATATAAAGTCGAAAAANTATGTAAAACAGTCCCTCCTCGATATTTGACCTATTAAATTAACTCCCGTCATTTCTTATTTTTACCCGATCCCCCACCCCCCTCCTCTATTCACCCCAGCTATTTCAGCCATAAAATAGCCAGAACAATGTTTCAAACTTCATAAATATTTATTTTTAATTTTTACGAAACGTTTCTGTTGTAGCAATACATGAAACAATCTTCATAAATCTTTCCGTGTACATCTCCAAGATTTCATGTACTATGTGAAATCATAGTGGACATATTTTAGTTCTTACGAAGTTCGTATATAAAGTCGAAAAANAAAGATTTCATGTACTATGTGAAATCATAGTGGACATATTTTAGTTCTTACGAAGTTCGTATATAAAGTCGAAAAAATAGTTATTTTAGGTTGCATAGCGACAGAGAAAACAAGTATACTTTTCACTGCAGTCAAATCTGCTGTGGTTTAACTGAAATACAATGTTATGAAAGTTCATGTGGAGTGACATCAATATTCAGAGTACAAATCGGTAGGTTTTGTGTGTGTTCCTTTTCGAAACAGCAATCTTCACATACTATACACCGTTTGCAGAAATGTGACATCTTCTCAAACACATGATGAAAACTATTTTCTGAGAGTCAGTGTAAATTGTGTATGTGGCAGCTTTCACTTATAATCCGTGCTAAACTCCCTTCCTCTTAAGTGTTGGGAAAGCCCAGAAACACACAGGATGGATGCGAGGAGGCTGTCTAGAGACTTCCCGCCAATTTTCTTCAAAACTTCCGTAGCCTGTCAAATTACGTGTTGACTAGCGTTAAATATAATCACTTTTCTTTATTCAGTGCCTTTTATGTAGAGGACATAAGACAACTGTATTTACATACACACCTCAAAAAATGTTTTGCAACACCTGTAATTTTTGCTCACGAATGATATTCGCTGGGACAGTAGGCATATTACAAAGAGGTATCGGAATGACAGGAGTAATATTCTGAAGGTACAGTGTGTGTTTTCATCCTATACTTTCTCTTGGACCGTCAGCAACAGAGTAACTCAGTAATCCTGGTGGTGAATTTTTTGTTTTTTTGTTTTTGCGGTGTGTACTGTACTCGTATGGCAAGCGGCAAGGGCGGTTCCTACCTGTAGTGTTGTCTTCTACAGCCGACAACTTAGCCACCCGCACACCAGTATTGTCTAGTCGGTTGCCTGTCTGCAGGCGCCGAACATCTAACTCGCTATACATACTCTGTCTCTACATGTGTCACACACTCACTGCATGTACTCTGTCGCTCAAGAGGAATGTCGAACAAGAGTGTTAAAGCTCCCGTGACATTAAAATAGTTACAGTGCCAGTTCATTAAGTGATATTTGTGGCCACGACTTAGTTTACACGACCAATTTGACTCAGCTGAAATTTGTACGTCGAACTTTGCAAGGCTCTTACGGGATAATCCCGAAAATCGCAGAACGTCGTCGGCGAATACTGTGATAGTCAGTAGCATTTATTGCACACCACACGTGTGAAAAGCTATTAAGGGCCGTTTGTAAATGTAATATTACTTACACTGTTGATATTTGCCAGCGACTTTATGGGCGTCATTTTAAAGAAAATAAGCGAGGTCACTGGACCCACATTCGGGGGTAACCGGGTTCAATTCCCGGTCTGACCATCCTCTTTTTCGGTTTTCCATGTTTTCCCGAAATCACTCCAAGCGAATGCTTGTGTAGTTCCTCACTGCAGGCCATGGAAACTTGATAGGTTTCTAATTCTCTCTCTGTCGGTGAAACTTTAAGCCCAACCTACCTACCTTCTTAAAAGAAAGTAATATTTCGTTCCAAATCGTCTTATTTTATTAAGACTTTACCTCGGATTTAACTCTGATAAAATTTATGCTTTTATTTTTTTCATATAAATTATTTAAGCAGTACAGTTTTTGTAATACGTATCACATAATACTAATAAACTATTTGCTTATCTTGAAACGGTTTTCAAACTGCATGTTGATGATAGGTGAAGGCTGCTAAATAAACGCACAATGAAGTATTGAACTTTACAAATTAGCACATGTAGGCTGAAGAAAACCTGCCTTATGAACAGCAAACACACATACAGCAACAATTGATTCTCATTACACATTCGTATGTTAATAATTTGGAGTATTCGGCTCTCTCGTTGCGAGCTGCCGCCCAGATTATCAGAAACACACATCCATAGTATATCTCGACTTAACATAACCATCCAACGCTCGCTCTTAACTCACCATCTCACCCATTACCATACCAGAACCTAAGACGTCGCCGCCATAGAGTCATCTAAGTTTCTTCACAGTGAAATTTGGCTTGGGCCCGGTACGGCGTGAGAGGGTAGGAGTCCAACTTCCTGCCTACTAGTACGAATTGTCATATGATTTCTACTTTTCTAAAGGATTCGACGTGAATTACGTGAGCAGATATACTATTTATAAAACACATTAACCTCATCAACCTGCAAAATTCGCGTTAATTTTTGTCATCAATCTAAAATTCAGAGTATTGTGTATACTCGAGCTGGCGTCATTCCTCCATTGACTGCTACCCAGACTTGAATTCACGCCCTTTCTGAGTGAACCGTACGTGATTGGGGCACACGATTGTGAAGTGCTCAATTATTGGCGCAGATCTACCGGGGCGTGTCAAATAAAGCATGGTTAAAGTGTTTTAAGTTTAAACTATCCTCAAATAATAACGCTAATTTCGCAGATCTCTACTCATAGGTAAGTTTTACCATATCGTAAAGTATATTGTACTTTTAATTGTCCATTATTTAATCGTGAGAGATGTGCCTACAAGCGAGGAACGCCTTGCAGAGCTATCACTTTATTAAACGCCAGGGGTACCGCAAGGAGGCGAGAGGTTGCACAGACCAGAAGAGGCTATGTAACACCCAATTACAGTCCATCTACTTGACTGTGGATGGCAAAATCGCTAGGATACTAGGGCTGGGCATCATACCTGACACCTCAAGCAACTTTTCACCGCTACACGGCATATCTCGACAATACAATACACTCTGTTGTAACTAATTTATTTGTCGCTTTCTCTAAACTTTAGTTACAAACACTACCTTAAATAGGGCTAACTCAGGGTAAGTAAATAAATTGCAGAAGTAGTACAAAATAGGCGACTTTAGCGCAGGTGTCAGGTACTAGGCGCTAGAAGCCACCAGCCATCTCGGTTGACGTCACAAGCGGAGCTCATCCTCAGCGGATTGAGGCGGCCATAATATCGACAAAATAGCCTGTTTTACCCCAAACAATAATTTCAGAAATTGTTGATTTAACCCAAAAAAACACCCCCC
>NQII01003251.1:75275-221575 GCA_002778355.1 Clitarchus hookeri | reverse complement strand
GCCAACAGTAAAAATCGGGGAAAATTCTAAAAGGTTTTTAAAAGTACACAGAAAAATTATATATATACATATGCTGCCATTGCTTCACCCAATTCAGGGCTCGGCTCTCGTACAGACGGTAGTGCAGACAGCCCCTCCCCCTCCTCCCAACCCACACAATAGGGTGGCCAGCAGGTGACTGACCTTCGCCAATTTTTATTGGCTGTTTAATCGCCAAGCCTCCTCACCACCTCTATATGTCAATGGCTATAAATCTACCTACTCCCTTCCCCCGCACCCATTAATCATTGGCTTTGCGTAACAAATTATCCCTACACCAACTCCAATCAATCGTATCTGTCTTGTGGGCACTAGATCGCGCCTTTAAACCACATTTGTAGTATTGGACACTAGAGTATGCTGATTATCGGTGTTATTAGCAGCTAACACCAGAAAGCTCCCATGTCGTCAATTTCCAATCCTGTAAGGGACGAGGCTCCCCTAACTTGGAATATATATCATTAATCTCTCCAAGTTTACTGGTATTCGTTATAATTTTTTAAAGTCAATCTTATATNCTAACTTGGAATATATATCATTAATCTCTCCAAGTTTACTGGTATTCGTTATAATTTTTTAAAGTCAATCTTATATGAAGCCTGTAATTTTCCATAATGGGGTATTAAAATAAATAAAACACAATATTTAATATAACTTTTTATTTACAAAANAAAGCCTGTAATTTTCCATAATGGGGTATTAAAATAAATAAAACACAATATTTAATATAACTTTTTATTTACAAAATTGTACATACATACAAACATTTAATTGCGATGATTTATGAATCGTAAAAAATCGAGACAAACTCGTAAAAATTGAGGATCAAATTAAATCACTGACTCCGACCCCCATGTAGGATGTTGGTGTCCTTGACTCCAGTGACCTTGAATTGAAAATATCAAGGAAAAGTTTACAAAAATCCGAAAAAATTCTTAAATATCTAAAGAACAAATTACCCTACTGGCCACAGCCGCCATGGTGGATGTGGGTGATACTGAAATTAAATTGACCCCAATAACCTTAAACTCAAAAATAAAAAAAAATANGCCGCCATGGTGGATGTGGGTGATACTGAAATTAAATTGACCCCAATAACCTTAAACTCAAAAATAAAAAAAAATAAAAATAAATCTAAAAAAAAAATCCATAAAAATTTAGGAACATATTACACTACTGAGTCCGACCACCATGTTGGATTTTGGTGGCCTTGAACTTGGCCCCAGTAACTTTATACTCGAAAACTAAAAAACTGGTAACAAGTAGCGTAATTCCTATTCTCATTCCTTACCTCTTCTCGCCAAACTTAGTGAAACTTTGCAACAACTTCGCAATAAAACCGTAAAAACATCTCACCCACCGGGATCACGCACCTCACGTCCTACGACTGCTGCCTGCAGACCTACGTATATGAATAGTGTAGTGCAACAATTAATAAAACGTCCTTTGTAACGGTATTGTAGCTGCTACCATAACGATTCGTATCATGGCTGTAATCTTCCGATGCATCAGCGATTCGTGACGTGGTTGACGTGGAAAANGGGGGGGGTTATGCATGGACCGTAATGCAGGAATCACTCATCTGTAAACTTTCTTTACCGCACCCTCAAGGTCTGAAATTAATACGTAATAAAATTACAATTAAAAGTAGATTGACATATATTATTTTATTCTTATTTTAAGAGGTAAATAACCCTCGTGTTTTGTCTTGGGAATATTAGGAGCATCGCCTACCTACTAAGTATTTCACCGCCATATTTGATAAACGTGTGCCATTTTCTTGCGAAAGGTGTCGCTGAAAGTATATAGCAATGATGAACTTCTTGTACGCAAGCATTTTTGCAGTTGCGTACATCGAGCATTGTATCGCCTAACCAGCTGCAATACAAAATTATCTTTCCTGATTTTTTTTTTGTTATTTTCTTGACTTCTTTTCTGCCCACAGTCTGTAAGGTTTACATTTAGGCACAGAGGTTAGATAAAGCGTCTTTGTGTTTATGTGTGTACAAACATATACATAATTTGCATTATATTCAATAAACGTACGATTACTTCTAAACTTCGGTCACATCTACCCTTAAAACCAAATAACATACACAACTTAAAAACTTTTATGTAGATCTGTTCATTACTTACAGTTCGATTACCCCGTTTAAGTTTTATATTTTCGATTGAATTCCGAAAACAAAAATATATCACAGAAATATAACTCCAAAACTGTTTTTTTTTTTTGCTTTAAGAACAAATAAACAGTTTTTTTAATTTTTTTTCCTACTCTGAGAAAATGCTATAAAAATATGCAAAAAGGGGCTAGAAATAAAAAAAAGTCAAGCGTATTACCGGCACGGACTTATTTCCCACTTATGCCCATAGTTAACTGTTATATGAATAGGTAAATTGGTTATTGAAACAGATTAGAATTAGGTTTAATTTCATAAGCTCATAAGCTCATGTTATTAGAAACATTATTGTAATCACCCTTTTCGCATTTTCTTACGTATACAGTTACAATTGCCAAAACGTTTTTTTTTAATATCTCAGTTCTTAATCTAAAAACTAAAGAAAACATACAAAAGGTTTTTGTTTTAAAAATCAATTTTTGATATCTAATGCAAAGGAAAAATTTAACACATAAAATTGTTTGTAGTGATTTTGAAGGTGGCCCCGAAATAGAGCAGTGAGGGTGAATGACTTGCCACCCATCAGATCATCTGAGTATGCTACAGAAACGGAAAATGTGATGTCAACCTCAACTAATTCAATTATTTACTATTAAAATATAATTACTGCTTATCTAATATATTTATCATAACTTGACGTAAGGGAACAATTTACTGAAGTTAGTACTCACTTCAACGGGGAAATTAAAACCGAAGGAGTTAGTAATTTTGGTTACTGGATGCAGCCGGTGGTCCAGTGTAAGCATAGTTCTTACAAAGAATGCATTTGATAGAACCGAGAGAGATGGCGCAATTTGACTAGCATTCGTGAGTATCTTGGTTGAAATCCCGGTCCGGCCATCCTGATTTCGATTTTCCATGGTTTCTCGAATCACTTCTGTGAATGCTGGAATGGTTCCTTACTACAGCAATATTAGGTTATTTTGTGTATTAACTAATTTTCTTAACACTTCAGGCTATTTTTCTTCTCTCTTATGATTAGTAAAAGCCAGTTGGTGTTGGCAGCAGTCAACACTTGCTGGTAGCTCATTCTGTTTTCATTTAAGTTTTCAGGATCTGCTGATGATTTGGGGGAGGGGGGATATCGCCACTCCCCTCACCAGAGTGATGTGCAAGCGTCACTCTGGTTGAGCCAGCATCAAATAATTAAAATCAAAGAAGTCCCGCCCCCTTTCTTCTAGTATTTCTCTACCCACTAATAAAGAACATGGTTCCTTCCTATCTCTATGTATGCCTCCTTGCATGAATTCCTTCCTTTGTAGGCGTATGGGGCCTAGCCCTGAGACGCACTTAGCTCCTGTCCCTACCTCGGGCTCACACTTAACACTTATGATGAAGGTAGGTTTGGAAAAAAATCCTAAATAAATTATTATTCGCATTTTGGAGATAATTTCTTCACAACTCTGTTTAACTACCAGGTTACCAAACTGAGTACAAAAACGTGAAGATTGTAAAACTACACACACGACGCAGGTTAGAAGAGCTGATACTGACGGTAAAATTACTTGGTAAAACAGTGAAAAAGTACAGAAATGATACATTTACAATTACAATGAATCTGTGATTTTACTTTTGTGCAGTTAAAAAATACACGTGCATGGTGAGGTTACAATTGCAATGTCTGAGTAAATTTAGTTGCTGGGAAGAAAAAATTCACAAATTTTGCAGTTTACTTTTTGTTGCATAGTAATTGTAATTTTACACCATTCTATGTAAAATTATTAGTAGTACTGTGTACATGCTGTTTTACTAATTGGTAGGATAAATTTGCTTGTACGCATAGAGCAAAAAAAAACATCGACATTTGTAGGTGTAAAATTACACTGACTTCAGTGGAGGCACTGATGCCACATACATTTGTGTAAAATTACACAATTTTTGTACAGTGTGAGTCGCCCTTAGAACTTACGTGCTTGTAGGCATCGTACACACAAAATACATCGAGGTAGGCAATCATATTAAGCCCTGCCTCCTTACCTACCATCTTGTTTGATAGGCAGTTGTTGAATGAACGCGGTCGACGTGCCTTATTGGCTGGCGGCACGTGGGTGGTGGGTGAGTCAGCCAGACGTCTCGGGCAGACAGTTTCTGCGTGGTCGCTGCGACGAGGCGCAAGGAAAGGCGTCCGAGCGTGAAGGTCCAGTTAGTGGTAGAGGTCGGCAGTGTGCTGGACCGATAGGCAGTTCTGCACGGCAAGTTGTGGTCTCGGGAAGGCCGTCGTTACAGTTGTTCCGCAGCCCGAGCAAGTTTCGTCATACCTGAGTGTCATTCAGCGGTTTTATTCCCGCTGACTTCACTACACAGTGGGTTTTTTTTCCGTATGATTTTCAGTTACCATTCAAGGCATTAACTGATGCATTTACTCAAAGTATAAGTAGAGTGGCTTCCAAAATGAGTATCGTGCTTGACTGCACAATATGCAGAACTCATTAAAAAGTAGCACACACACTACCAAAATTGTAAGAAAAGTACAATTTACATTGCACATGAAAAAAAAAGAAAACCTATATTTTCGAACACTGTCAAATATTTTGCTATCATATAACTATTTAAATGTTTGAAAAATGAGTTAAACATAGTTTATTTTCAGTTAAACTGTAGGCATATTTCCGTCCTGTTTGCTTCAAAAAGCACAATTCACAACAAAAAAAAACCCTTCATAAAGCATGAATATTATAACAATTACTCTGGCTATATGTATGGTATATTCGCGGTTTCTTCATACTTTTGGAATAAAACCTTTGAAAAATAACCCCATGTATGACGTGTTTGGTTCTTCCCTAAATATTCCGCGTATCACACGCGTTTTATACTAACTAGTCTTAACTCAAAGTAATTTACTTATGTTTAAATTGAACTGTTACTTATATTCTATCTATAAATTATCATATTTAATTTATAATCAATATAAATGCAGACAGAAAAAAATAGGTGTGTTGGTAATGCCTAGCAAAAAATAGTTGTTATGCAAAACAATATTAAAGCGAGTGCGCATGAATGCAGTGCGTCGTCCCACGGGTGTAATTTTCTAGACCTAGCTAAGTTTTGTTTGCATGAGGCGGAGGAATATCCTGTACGTATAACTTTAGCAGGGCTTCAGAAAAATTGGAATTAATCGTGTATGGACTATAATAAAATGTTAGTTATAATTTTATTTCGTACAATTATAAAAAATTATTACGATGGTCTTGCTTGATGAAAATGGAGGGGGGAGGGTTAACATGTGCTTTCTCAAGCATCCAGAAGGGAAGTACAATTAAATTCTAACTAAAAATAGGCTTTTGTTAATTTTTTAACATTCGAGTAACTGAAATCTAGCAAAACAGTTTACAGTGTAACAAAATATATGCATTATTTTTCACATGCAGAGCAAATAGTAGTATTCTGATAATTTTGGAAGTGTGAGTCCTATTTAATGAGTTTTGCATATTGTACAGTCGGGTACATTGCTCCATTGGAAGTGACTCTACTTAAACCTTAATAGAGGTCATTCCAAGCGCATTAAACTAGACGCACTATAAAATTAATAAAGATTATTAATAGACGTGCTAGTAGCGGCAATAGTAGTGGTGGTATCTGTGGTGGTCAAAGGTTTAATAGTAACAGTATTTGTGGTGGTATTAATAGTTGCGATTGCATTAGTGATAGTAATTGTGGAGGTAGTAGCAATGGCGAAAGTGGTGATAGGTGTAGTGGAAGAGGCGTTTGTGTTTGTGTTGTGGTCGTAGTAGTAACAGAGAGGTAGTCGTGATAGTTTTCGTGGTGTCTCTAAATGTTGAAGTAGTGGTAGTATTGGTGGTTATAAGCGTGGAGTTATTATGGTGGTAATTATGATAGTAGCGATGATGGTAGTGGCAGGCGTGCATGTAACAACGAAAGTTTTAATAGTAGTAATGTTAGTAATATGTGATCCAATATGTTCAGCATTTTCTAACGTATCCAAGGGCACCCAACTGATATAATAATATAAATTTTAAAGTAGCTCTTACATTGAAATCTTTTTAGGTCCTGCAGCGAAGTAATTATTTGGAATAGAGCTTGTGTCGGTGTAACTCCCGTCTGCACTTATACTATGAATCAATAAATTAAGTACGCAGTACTTAATATCAATGACGATATCTGTGATAAAGAGAAATGGTCTTGTCAATAAATTACGTCTCCAACATGCAAAATAACTTGCTATGCTGAATGCCATTTTCCTATTAGGAACAGTTAAAATGTGGTAAATACAGTCTTACGAACAATATCAGATCTACACGTCCACCACAGTAAGTGAACATCTTTTGTTATAAATAAAGACGAAGCCGAAATTTCCCTAATTAGATTGAATACTGTGGATTTTGCCAAAATATTACAAGCATTGAAGATTTATATCTTTGATTTGTGAAGACAAAACATATATACTTCTGTGACAAAATAATTATTAATAAATGTATGTATTCTACTTTTTGTCTAGTTTAAAGACGCATTTTTATATAGCTAATCAAATTTTTCTAATTCAAAATTTATGCAAGAAACAAAATACGTGTACAGGTTTTATAAAATTTTTTGAACGAAACGTATACTCGTAGGTCCGATCACATTGACGATTTAAACATTCAGATTTTACGGTGGAAGTATCCAAATAAGGAACGTTTTCTAAAACACGGACAGCAAGACGACGTGCAATTGAAAAGGAACGATAAATGTGAGATACGCCATCTACACTTTTGGTCTCAACGCGAAACCTTTATTTTAAAACGCTCGTCACAAATGGTAATAGAGTGTTCTTTTTTGCTTCAATATTTCTGAAGTGATATTGGTGATGGGCCTAGTGTATTCGATACCACCAATTTATCCATTAAAATCGATCGGAGTCAAATAACTGATGATTTAAACTACTGATTCCAATTCCTTCGTTGGAAAAAGTACGAAAGAAAATGTTTTATGAGCAATATGTAGAAGTCAAAATAAAAGTTGTATGGAATTACTGGTACTTAATGCGATAAATTTGTTATAAGTGATCATCAGTACGAAATTTACTCACTAATGAAAGGTTATAATTCACAGCACGTTACTTACAATCTGCTCCGTTAAACCAGATTATTATATGAGGAGAGAGTGGTGAATATTCATGATTTTATAACTATACGTATGAGTTAATAATTATCTGTTGTAGGTTGGAATTGTATAAGTTGCGTAATTTTTTCGTTCAATGCAACAGAGGAGGCGTTTATTCTCGACAATTTTGTTATTAATGCTTCGATTCGGTCAATTTAGTGCTATATCATCTTCTGTCTCGCTATTCACTTTATAATTTTTTAGCTCTCGGCAAATAAAAAAAATATTACTGACAGTGTTACTAAACTGTACCTAAAACATCATGTATTTAAATTATGTTTAGCTGAAATGATCTATTTCAAAATAAAGGGTATAATATGGAATCGAGTAGTAGAATGACAGGATCTGGTTTTTAATCAGAATTGGTAAAAAAAAAAAAAAAAAAAAAAAAAAAAAAAAACAAGATCAACCCATTGCTAAAATTTTTTGTAATCACGAAAATGTCAGGAATGACATAATTACGATCAGGAGTTAACATTACAGAACAGACGAAGTACAAGAGTTGAGTTCAAATTAATTTTAGTATAGATTTTTTTAAACCAGTAATAGGCGTAAGATTATGATAGTTGGTTTTTTTTTTTTTTGGGATGAGCATCCACAATAGTTGCGTAGATCCGTCGCAGGTTAAAATAGAAGTGCGCCGTTCACATGCACATCTATAGGAAAGTGGGAAATGCACCTGCCAATATTCGCAGTCAGACACGTTTTCGGTGTTGCGTGAGTTCCTGGTCCATTCTCCTTATTTTAGAACAAAAGAAAAGGAAATTTTCAAAAGGTGAAAAACGATTATCTTAAGTATTACATAAGTGCCATCATGTGGAACAATTTGCCAAATGAAGAGCTAAAACGTAGAACCCAAGTGCCGTAATTTAGGCAATTTGCCAATCGGCTTGTGGGTGTGATCCCGTGGTGGCAGAATGTGAGTTCTCTGTTCTACTGAACACCATCCTATTAGCTCGCCTCTCCATTTTGCCGCTTTCTTGAGCGATCAGGTAATTAAACCGATCATTTGAATGTGTTTAGTCACTAAACGCTCGCTGCTACTTGCACAAGCTACAAACCCGTTTAAACGGACTATAAGACAAAACGTAAAATAACAAAAAAAAGATGTTCAAACTCCTTGGCTGAAAAAGAACGTAATTGCGCTTTTTAATATCCCCTACTTTATTTTGGCTTGGAAGACTATCAAGAGGCTGACTTACACACAAAAATTATAATGCGTGTTTCGTGACTAAAATGCTGCTACTATAGCAATATTTTTCCTGTTGCATGTAATTACGTTTTGTTCATCATAAAGAAAAATCACCAAATAGCGACTTTGACCCTGAATCACAGATACAATAAAACGTTACTCTGAAAGCAACTAAAATTATTTTATTTAATTAGGTATTTAAAGATATGCTTGAAAATAATTGAACACAAACTTTGTAAGTTCAAAATTTTTCTTTCAAAATCATTTGTATTTAATGATCTAATAAATTCGAATGTTATATGATTAAGTGATTACATATGACATGAGTGATATGTGAATATCGGGTTTTTGTTTTTCTGTGTAAAATAATTTTTACTGACTTCGCTGATTGTAACCGTTTGATCGAAAAACTTTCCCGAGCTCATGAAGCACAGGCAACATTCCGAAGCATTATAAAAATCGTGCATGTCCCGCGCTTCCTATCGCATATACCTCTGTGACCTTCAAATTGGCATCCCCGGCTTCGAGGAGTAGATTATTAATATAGTGCATATTATTGATTATAGTGTTAACACACTCACTTCAGTAACATGATCAATAAAACAGTGTTAAGAAACACAATATTAGGACAAGAACCATGACACTAAATTAAATATAAGCATGTGTGCATGTGTGAATATACACTGAAGAGCCAAAAAAATGGTACACCTGCCTAATATCGTGTAGGGCCCCCGCGAGTACGCAGAAGTGCCGCAAGATGACGTGGCATGAACTCGACTAATGTCTGAAGGTATGCAGGAGGCAATTCACACCATGAATCCTGCAGGGCAGTCCACAAATCCATAGGAGTGCGAGGCGGTGGAGATCTCTTCTGAACAGCACGTTGCAAGGCATCCCAGATATGCTCAATAATGTTCTGTCTGGTGATTTAGGTGGCCAATGGAAGTGTATAAAGTCAGAAGAGTGTTCCTGGAGCCACCCGATAGCAACTCTCGACGTGTGAGGTGTCGCATTGTCCTGCTGTAATTGTCCACGTCCGTCGGAATGCACAATGGACATGAATGGGTGCAGGTGATCGGACAGGATGCTTAAGTATCTGTCACCTGTCTGAGTCGTATCTAGACGTATCAGGGGTCCCATTTCACGCCAACTGTACACGCCCCATACCATGACAAAGCCTCCACCAGCTTGAACAGTCCCCTGTTGACATGTAGGGTCCATGGATTCATGAGGATGTCTCCATACCCGTGCACGTCCATCCGCCCGATACAATTGGAAATGAGACTCGTCAGACCAGGCAACGTGTTTCCAGTCACCATTAGTCCAATGGCGGTGTTGGCGGTCCCAGGTGAGGCAAAAGCTTTGTGTCGTGTAGTCAACAACGGTACACGAGTGGGCCTTTGGCTCCGAAAGCCCATATCAATGNTGAGGCAAAAGCTTTGTGTCGTGTAGTCAACAACGGTACACGAGTGGGCCTTTGGCTCCGAAAGCCCATATCAATGGTGGTCAGTTGAATAGTTCGCACGCTGGCACTTGTTGATGCCCCAGCATTGAAATCTGTGCCAATTTGAGAAAGGGTTGCACGTCTGTTACGTTTAATGATTCTCGTCAGTCGTCGTTTGTCCCGTTCGTTCACGATCTTTTTCCGGCCGGAGCGATGTCATAGATTTGATGTTTTACCGGATTCCCGATATTCACGGTACACTCGTGAAATGGTCGTACGCGAAAATCCAAATTCTATCGCTACCTCAGAGATGCTATGTCCCATCTCTCGTGCGCCGACTATAACACCACGTTCAAACTCACTTAAATCTTGATAACCTGCCATTGTAGCAGCAGTAACTGATCTAGCAACTTTGCCAGACGCTTGTTTTCTTATATAGGCGCTGCCGACCGCTGCCAACCGCATTACTCTGATTGGTTCCATCGACATCTATGTTATTTGCATACGCACGCCTATACCAGTTTTTTTTGTCTCTCAGTGTATATCCTTAATACTTAGTCATATTGAGATTACCAAACAAAATTAATATTTTACTCCCTTCCAAACAAATGGGATTATAAACAGTATTAATTAACAAGGTTACTATTGGGAACTTCAACCTTTCAAAGAAAAATAAATGCCATTAATGAGATGAAAGGACTGGCTGATGCCGCGGTATATGGTAAAGATTAGACAGAACTTGGAGGAAAGTGGAAAGATTTATTCCCGCTTAAAAAAACAGCCTGAATTTAAATGAAGAGAAATACAAGTTCTCGCAGATTATCTGTCGATCTACGCTGATATCTAAATAGCGACAAACGAATTAAGTTAAATCATAGTGGCATAAAAAAAATTAAACTACCCTATCCCAAGAGAGCTTCCAGAGCTACACTTATTTCTGGGCTTATTTTTACCGCAGCAAACATGAGATGCACGGGCCGGAATCGGGCCGAAATAGCTAGCCGACTGAGTTCGGCCAGCTGATGCTGGCCTGATGTCTAATGCCGGGATCGGGCCAATGTAAATATGGACTGTCGGCTAACTGTTTGCCGACAGTATCAAAAACACACCGGATTGGAACCGGCATGAAACAAAATGGATATCTAATTTTTGCTGGGTCTGTGGTGGTTGGATGTCGCCACGATACCAGGTCTGCGATGGCTGGATGTCGCCACGATACCAAGTCTGCCACAGCTGGATGTCACGACAATACCGAGTCTGTGAAGGCTGGATGTCACCATGATACTGGGTCTGCGATGGCTGGATGTCGCCAAGATGCCGGGTATGTAGCGGCTTGATGTCGCCATGGTGCCGGATCTGTGGCGGCTGCATGTACATTGGACAAGTAGTATGTCCATGCAAAACGATTTGTTTTTTCGACTTACGATTTTAAGGAATGTTATTTTATTTCTACATATATTCATTTCGTCTACTTTTCAAATCATTATATTACATGAAAATATTTTACTTGCCGACTGCGGGATACGAAACAAAGAACCTTGAGTCGACTGTTCAGCATGCCAACCTCTATTCCAATGAGTAAGTTGCTGGTTCTGTCAAGTTATTGCGAATATACCATAAAACAAATTTTTAATCACACAAACTCATACATTCCATGGAAATATAGTAACTAATTTAAAAACACAGATAATTTAACATTAATTGGTTATGTGGCTTGCAAACACATCATTTTAGTTTTATTAGTTTATTCTTCATCTATTCGAATTATTAATGGAACAGAAATCACTTAATTATTTCACATATGAAACATTTAATGTTTAACACATGCACAACTAATATAGGCACATTGTTAAAAATTTCGCATTGACCATAAACCAATGTCATTAAGAGTAACAAGTTCTTCACTTCCCAATACAAAGTCACAGCAAATACGGTATTTGTGATGTCTGGCATAATTTTTTGCATAGTTTAAATTAAATATAGACATGTAAACTGCCCATTTTATTATGTGGTTTTTACTTAATATATTGTACAAATGTAACAGATACCTGCGAGATAAGGTGCCACAGAGGCTGTCATAGGAATTCACATGGAATTCTCGAGGAATTCACATGACTCTCACAAAATATTTATGGTTGTAAACGTAATTATAATTTTAAAGATAGGAAAATAAGCAGAAAAGTATGTAGATGTTTGTTCGTTTCATATACATTACCGTGATTACCTTCTCATTCATATTATACATTAAATAAATATTCTTTGATTTGAAAAATACGACATTGCTGTAAATCAATATTAATACTTTTCATTTATATACATTAAATAGTGCGTGTTATGTGGGTTTATAGATCCATTCAACATATTGTTTTATCATCTTATATAGACAGTTGTTTACAAATACGAACAGTAGTGTATAAATGGCGAGTGGGGGACAGGATCAGGAATGGTATTTAGGAATCGCCAGACAACTCGGTTAACATCACAGGTAGATGTAGTGTTTGGCGGCCTTAGGAGGCAATGTTATCGACAAAATTACTTGTTTCACTCCAAAAATAATTTTAGCTTAGTCTTCGACGAAGATGGACGCATCGCCTCCATTTTCACGCATGAGGTCTCTTGTTTTTTTTGTGGAGGATAATTAATTCACCCATCGGCCAACCGAGCCTCATCACATATTGCTTCATGACATGGCTCGAGACATGCTTTGAGGAATATTTCGTAGCTCTCATCATGGTTCGCAGCATTGTTCGTGACATGCTTTGAAGGATGTTACATATCTCGCGTATTGGTTCGCGACATGACTCACGAAGCACTTCTCATAATTTACGATACTCACTACTCGATTCACTGCATGATCGCGGTGGATGAGATATTTTACAGTTTTGCATTGAAGAGGTGAGGAATGAGAATAGGTATTACGCGACTTGTTTCAAGATTGGATGTAATCTTCTTTTTGCATGGATAATGGGTATGGTAGGTTGGTCTTACTGGTTCGTCTTGTTCATTGTTATATACAGTTTTGCAGAAGTTTGTCTCGGCAGGAGTTGGTCTTGAGTGGTGTCAATCTCGGGTGGAGTAAATTTCGGGTGGAGTGAGACTTTGGTGGTTCAGTCTTGGGCAGAGTCAAATTTGGGTAGTTAATCTTGGGTGGAATCGGTTTTGGGTGGAGTTAATTTTGGGTGGAGTCAGTATTGGGTGGAGTCAATATTAGGTGGAGTCAGTCTTGGGTAGAGTAAGTCTTGGGCAGAGTCAGTGTTGGGCAGAGTCAGTCAATATNGCGCAGAGTCAATCTTGGGCAGAGTCAGTGTTGGGCAGAGTCAGTCAATATGGTTAGTCGGTATGGTTGGCTGATATTGTCATTTTGTAAGGTCAGTTGCGGCTGAGATGAATTGCAAAGTTTATCCGAAGATNGTAAGGTCAGTTGCGGCTGAGATGAATTGCAAAGTTTATCCGAAGATTTTCGAAAATTTGAGAGGTATTTTGCAAAGATTTGCAAAGTTTTTGCGAAGTGTTCTAGTCAGTTTTGAGATGAGTCAGTGTTGAGATGAGTCAGTTTTGAGTAGAGTCAGTCGTTGGTCGGTATGTTTGGTCGGTGTGGATGGCTGTTCTAGTTGGTTGGCCTTGATGACTGGTACAGTCGTATGGTATGGCTGACTAGTAATGGTCAGTCTGTTATGGTTGGGCAGTCTGGTCGGTCTGTTGGTCTGGGCAGCTGGTATGGCTCTTTGGTTTGGTCAGCAGTTGATGAGATGTTTTGCGAAGTTTTTGCATTCATTTACGATGTTTTTCAAGGTTTGGCCAAGATTTGTAAAGATTTGCATAGATTTTGCGAATATTTACGCGAGGAGGTTAACTGAGATTCTTATTAGGCTACTATTTTCGAGATTGGTCGCCATTGTCTGTTGGTACAGATTATGGTCTTGTCCATTTTTCTAGTCAGTTTGGGAGGAATTGGTCTAATCAGGAGCAAGTATTGGGTGGAGTCAGTCTTGGGTGCAGTCAGTCGTTGGCTAGTAAGGATGGTCGGTATGGTTGGCTGATCTGGTTGTTGGCCTGGTCGACCAGTTTGGTCCTTTGGTATGGATTTTAGTTATGGTCTGTTAGTAATGGCCAGTCTGTATGATTTATAGACTATTCATCATTTGCAATTGTTATGGTTGGCTGATCTTGATAGTCGTTAGACTGGTCGGCTGGAATAGTAATTTGGTATTGCAGTTCATATGGTTTGGGGGTGTAGCTGACTGGCATAGCCGGTTCGTATTTTAAGCTGGTATTGTTGGCTTGTATGGTTGGCTGGTTGGCTTGTATGGTTGATTTGCCTGGTTTCCTGATATGGTTGGTTTGTGTGGCTAGCTAGTATTAGCGGTTCATATGTTTGTTTGGTATAATTGTTTTAAATCGTCGACTGGCATGGATGACTCGTATGGTTGGTCTGTGCAGGTGGTTCGTATGGTCCAATCGTATGGCTGGGTGGCATGATAATATCGTATGGCTGGCGGGTATGATCGTTTCGTATGGTTGGTTGATATAGTCGGTTCATATGTTTGGTTGGTATGGTTGGTTCGTATGGTCGGTCTTGCCTGTCGATATCCCCAGTCGGTCTTATTAGATTGTTGGTCTGGTTGGGTTGAATGGGTGTTTGGTATAGATGATTCGCATGTTCGGTTCGTATGGTCGACTGATATGGTTGGTTCATATGGTCGACTGATATGGATGGATCGTATGGTTGACTGGTATGGTTGGTTCATATGGTCGGCTGGTATGGGTGGTTCGTATTGTCAGTCTGGTCGACTGGTATTGTTCTTTGCTATGGTTAGCTGTAGGTGAGATATTTTGTAAATATTTGCGATGATTTTGCGAAAATTTGTGAAGTTTTGGGAATATCTGCAAAGATTTTTCGCTGTTTTGTGAAACTTTTGTGCGAAGAGGCAGGCAACGAGATTTGTATTAGGTGACTTTTTTCGATATTGGTCGTCATCGTCTGTTTGTATAGGTGGGTGGTATGGTCGATTGGTATTGCTGGTTGGTGTTGTCTATTGATATAGCCAGTTTTGCAGGAACTGGTCTGGGCAGGAGCCAGTCTTTGGTGCAGTCAGTATCATCAGGTACTAGTCTTGGGTGGAGTCACATCTTGGGTGTAGTCACAACTTGGAAGGTGCCCTTCTTGGGTGGTGTAATTGTTGTGTGGAGTCAGTTTTGGCTGGTTACAGTATAGGGTTGTTTCAGCCTTGTGCGGAGTCAGTCTTGGGTGCAGTTAATCTTGGGTGGAGTCAGTCTTGGGTGCAGTAACTGTTGGCTAGTATGGTTGGTCGTTATGGTCCTTTGGTATGGCCACCTAGTAATGGTCAGTCTTATGGTCTGAGTCGATCGAACTATAGTGATAAATGGAGATCGTTGAATTGATTGTTGTGTGAAGAGGGAGGGGGTGCATGGCATGGTAGTAGTTGGAATGGGAGTTGAAATTTAGCAAGTAGTCAGATGAGGTGTGGCAATACTAAATGGCTAGGGTGTAGTGAAACAGACTAATCGGTCTAACTATAGTGAGTTAATGGAGTAGTGAAAACTAGCTGGAGTGAGAGGAAGGGGTTGTGTGTCGGCGGGTAGTGGAGAAGAATTTGAGATCGAACAGTGAGGGGGTGGAGTATCGTGAGGTTGTTTGATGGCGAGGGTGGATGGAGAGTGGGATGAGCTATGACGAGTTAATGCCGAGAGGGTCGGAGTGTCTGGTGGTGCATTGCTGGCATGTATGGATGTTGAGGGAGGTCGACTTATGTTGAGTACATTGCGAGGGAAGTGGAGCGACGAGAGGTGTGAAAGGGTGTGGGTGGAAGGGGTGGGGAGAGAGTATGTGCATTATCTACTGTCAATAATTTGCTTTGAGGTCGGCAGATTGTTCCGCTATATAGGCAATGAAATAATAGAGATGGGTGTTCAGTCACCTTGTGATCGTCGTTCCAGGCAGTGGCTGTGCTCTGTCATATTTGCGAGAACCTAAGCCTCAGGTACACACACACCCAACTTGGTTTTGGCATTAGGTGTGTAATTTTCTCATCGATGTTTTTTATTTTTTTATTTTTTAGATTTTTGCGATTTTTTATTATTTTTTTTTTAGTTAAAAGTTACTGGGGTAAGGATTAGGGTCAACCACGTCGAACACGGGGCCGGGGTCAGTAGTGTAGCTTGTTTTTTAGATTTTTAAGAATTCCTTTAAATCTTTAGAGTTTTTATTTTTTAATTTTTTGAGTTTAAGGTTACTGGGGTTAGGGTTAAGGTCACCAACATCCAACATGGTGGTCGGAGTCAGTAGTGTAATTTTTTATTTGTTTTCTAAAATTTGTTTTTTAATTTTTTACTTTTTTTTCTATTTTTTATGAGTGGGATGGTGGTTGGTGAGTAGTTGGGATGTTGGTTAGAGGGGTGGTGAGTGTGGGCAGGAGTAAAATGTGAGGGGGTGAGGTAGGTGATTGGTGTGTAGGACGGTGATTGGGGAAGGGGGCAATTGTCGCTAATCCGCCTGATCTGCTAGACCTGACTCGGAGCCTCAAATCTACTTTTACTGCTCTGAGGACTATGTGACTCATTACACTAGGGGCTTCGAATCTACTTTCGGCTCTGAGGACTTTTTTAGTCTCGCTTCGAACAGCCTTGAATTCGCTTGGTCATTTAAGGACTAGATTGAAACATTTTCCCAATTTTTTGTAAATTTTTTGGTGAAAAGGGTAATTTTAGGGCAAAATCAATTATTTCTGAAGTCATTTTGTCGATAACATGGCCACCCCAGGCTGCGGAGTGCGACCCCCGCCTGTGAGGTCAACTGAGTTGGCTGGCGAGTGCGAATTCCAACTCCAACTCTGTCCGCGACTCGCCATATATTCACTAATATAAACACTGAAAGAATGTATGGATATTTGATGGACAGTTATTATTGGTGCTTAATAGACTTTAATTAAACATATCCTTCTCGTCCATGCTATACATAAATAATTTAGTCTGATTTCCATGTTATATATAGGTGGTTCGGAAATTAAACGCCGAAACTACGGAAGGTGATTCCTTATGAAAAATAAAGTCGAAGAAATATAGGACATCATATACCTAGCTAGACACGATATCAAAGGAGATATGAGCCTAACGTATTTTCACTGAATGCCTTGTACTTTCTACCAACGGTAGGGATGGCGGCGGTTTACCCACAATACGTTCCACACGGTTGAATGGGACACGTCCATTTGGCGCGCTATGGAGTGTGTACTAGTGGAGGGCATGTCGTTACTCTGCTGACGTATCACTTCCTCAAGCCGAACAGTGCGCACAGACTGAGGGCGGCCAGCAATACGCATATGTCTCTGTAACATGGGAAGCATAAGTCACCTTTTTGCTGCTGATTTTGTAGGCGTTGTACAAGGCATTCGGCAAAAATATGTTTTCAAAACCCAATTTTCATACGCTCATATCTCCTTTAATATTCCGTTTAGTTATATGGTGTCCTATATATTTCCGACTTTATTTTTCATAAAGAATCGCCGCCCATAGTTTGGGCGTTTAGTTCCCGAACAACCTGTATAGTACGCTGGACCATTGTCTTTATCCTAAAGTTTAACAATATGTCTTTAAACAGACATAATGTCACTGAGATAGATCTGTCTTCTTGCATTCTCTTCCCACTTGCTGATAGCTAGTAAAGCAAGAAGACATCTCACAAACATATTTCCTGTTATAACGATCTTGTCTTTAAAACGATACTTTGAGATGTCGGCGACTGGTTGGCTGTCAGGCCGACATAATTAGTGTGATATCCATATGTTATATATATAATACACTGGGTCTGTCTCAAAAATACAGCCTGCAGTTGACAGTTTGTTATCTTCTTGCATGTACCTGAGAGTTGCCGACAGTGCCGCCCGATATAGGGCCGATAAGATGCCGACAAGTTGTGTTTACTGGTGCACTACTCGACATTTATACCTGTTTTCCACATAACATTATGTATTTATTAAACAGAAAAATTTGTCATTTCCTCAACATGATTTTTTACCACGATTTTGAAAAACCGAAGTATAACTTATGTGACAAAACATGAAACAAAGANATTTCCTCAACATGATTTTTTACCACGATTTTGAAAAACCGAAGTATAACTTATGTGACAAAACATGAAACAAAGAGCACAGAATTGTGTCGTCTTACTTTATTAAATAATATTTACTTAACAATTATTTGACAAAATTTCAAGTCTGGTTATGCAGAAAATCCCTTTAATTCATGAAATAAAAAAAATTAAAGATCATTCATTGATTAATGTAATTATATGAGTATCTTGAGGTAGCTTACGGAATTATTGTTCAGCATAAATTATTTCACTCCAATGGAAACTTGCCAGTTATTATTATTTGTGTTCCCCCCCTCCCCCCAAAAAAAGGAAATTTGTAATTTTTATATACAGTATAATTATGCAAAAAGTAATGGAAAATGAATTATTCATTTGTTTGAGATAGGATAATGTGTAACGTCAATAAATGGAACAGTGTTTGCAACAAGTATAACATAACACATTTTTTTATCTTACGCTTTTTAAAGCCACGTCACCCACNAAATGGAACAGTGTTTGCAACAAGTATAACATAACACATTTTTTTATCTTACGCTTTTTAAAGCCACGTCACCCACTTGGTGAAAGTGTTCGCCTTGATGTAATAAGTTTTCTAAGGATATTTATTGAGCGTTCGTTACTGTACGCCACGGCTTCGCCCGCCCGAAATCTAATTTTTTATTCGAATTAGTTGTCAAAATATTGAAATTAAATAGATATTTCACCAGCTACTACCACTCACCCTCCGAGTATACCCACTGGTATACTGAATTTATTTTTGACCAATGGGAACCCACACTGATATCTCATCGGTTTTAAAAGATATTTATGGCCGGTTTCACCGACAGAGAATAAACGTATAGCCTCCAGCAGTAAGGAGTTGCTTAAAGAAATAAGTAGTAATTATTGTCAGGTGGTTGGTAGTAATGGGTTGTGGACATGTAATATAACGAACCAATCAAAATCAGTACAGAAGTAGAAAAATGTTCTTTTTCTTCCAAAAATATGGTGTTTATTTCTGTTACAAGTACATCTTATTATGAGCGAATCCTAACCAAGAATGGTTTTTTTTGACGGAATATAAAAGCGTCACGGCTTTAACGTAGTAAACTGCGTAAAACATAGAAGTCTGTACCGTTTGAAAGGAGCGCCACTTTAATATTGTTGCCGAAGGCTGATGATTATGTTATGGGAGGACGCGGGAGTCAGCACATCAGGATTCCTCGGTGGCTTCTTGGTCCATCTTGCTCGGCCAGCGTCTTGCAGAGAAGAGAGACCGCGCGAAGTGTGTCGTTGCCCTACATCGTCGCAACATCGCACAATCGTTGGCTGATTCTCGGTCCGGCGGAAGGACTTCTTGCTGTTTCGAGTAGTCTTCGGCAATAGCCTCTCGATTGCTGCAAACTACTGCCCACTGGCCTGGCTACAGTTTTATGTGCGAAGGCGAGTTCTGACAAGCTGCCAACATAAAGCCGGCCCATGCAATCGTAACAAAATCAAGTGCACATCGGAATTCGTTAACAATAATTAAATACACCAGCGAATAAGTTTCGAACGTTTTGAAGTTACTTCATTATCGTGGCAGTGTAGGTTTCAGTTTCGCGGCAATCTCTGTTTGCTTTAATCAATTATCTGTACCAAAGTGACTGTTCACTGCAAAAGTTAAACGTCTTCATATGTCGTTTTGACAATAGATACAGAAGAAGCTGCTCTGTGTTTTATCTACAACATTACTCTAATATTTTAAAAACATTACACGTATTTATATAACTTGAGTCAACCATTTAAATATGATGAAGCAAGCTAAAAAAAAAAAAACACGTTAAGTCAGTGTTAACTTTTCGCCTTGTACATGCAACTATGAAATATTTCCTAAACGTTGCGTATGTCTTATACGAAGCCTCGCTTAGTTATTAAAATCAGTAATGATTTGGTTTTATTTGTATTGCAGGATATCATAAGCAACTACTGGACACCGTCTTAACTTTCTTTATTTTTGTAAATAAAAGTTACTTTAGACAAATCACCTTGTGGCTGAGTGACACGATCTTGAAAGACACGAGCCATTTCAAATTCGCCTGCCACACACGCCCTTCTTCGCTTCGACTCCAAGTACGTGCCGAAGTGTTGGTGTCGATCTGCCGATTTTAGAACCCACATAAAAAAGTTTTTTTTTATATATTACTTCGGAGGATAGGGGATTGGACAAAGAATCACGTCTCTTCTCGATTCCCAGATCGTCATTTCTCGATTTTTCGCTGTTTAGACTGTAATAATTTTCGTTCGAATTTTTACCTAGAGGATCGTCTTCTTCCTGCCTTTCGGTGAGAGTTATTTGTAAACAAGCCAGTGAGTGAATCCCACGCATACACAAATAATCTGAAAAGTTTTGACCAGTAGGCAGCTACATTTGTGTATCTCTTTACCGTTACATGAATATTTGGCTCATCTCACAGGATATTACAAGGTGGAGACGTGGGAACACGGCGGGCGAGAGGATATCCGCGGAGCGCGGCGGCGCAGCGCGGGGAACTTTTAGAAGCGCGAGGTTGGCATCCCTGCGCAGACAGGTTCCGTGCCTACCTGCGCCCCGGCCCGGGCCGCCGGCACGTACCTCATAACGCAAGCCCCGGCCATTATATCGTAATTAGGCGACACCTCCAGCCAGGCGTTCCCCTTCCCACACCGCTTCTCCGCACGCAACGGCCGGCCCTGCTACACGATCGCCGCGGTATTCCGTCCCGATGCCGGCACACTCCCGCACCGCAGGCCGCCTAGCGTTCCGGCTAGTCATGGCCACAATCGAATATTTCACGAATCGATTATTTTGTATTCAAGAATATGAGAGAATCGATTAATTTCACTCTCAGCCTGAATTCGAGAACGTTCAAAATCCGCGGTGCTATTATTTTATTCTAATATGCACTTTGAATTTTTTATCTGAACGATTCTGTTATTATGGGTTTAGTAATTAGTTTCCAACATTTAAATCACACACATATATGTGTGTGTAATTTAAATGTTGATAAATAAATAAATATATATAAAGACAATTACCATACATAAATTATATACACACTATTTTTAATTAACGCATTGTTTTACATTCTCTGTTACTTTTAATTTTTTCTAAGTCAAATTATAGGAATAGTACTTCCTCGCCGCAAGACGGGGAAAAATACACACAAATCTTGACTGCAAACATGCAAGGACAAGCGTGGAATGAATGACGCAACATTTGCATGAGAACTCGAGTATTCGTAGACAAAGAATATGCGTGAGACGCGAGTACTGAATCACGACAGCTACATCGCTCAGATAAAAGTATTCGAATACTTAAGCCACCTTTCGAGATATGTTGAGAACTCGTAGGAATCTAATTCTTTGGAATTTTGGACTCAAATACTCCCGCCACTAGCTGGTCCTCCTTCTGTGCCATCTTTCCGTAAAAACGTGGTAAAAATTAGCACATTATTAATAAAATGTTAACTTTAATAAAATAATTCGGATGGATATTAATTTACTCCAGTTTCTGAAATCCCACTTACTCAGCAGTGTTCTTTCCATTGGCAAGTTTGATTTTAAAATAATAACATCTAAAAAATTAGTAACGAAGAGATGTAAATAATCGCAAAATGTAGGGTAACTAGTCACTTTTAGCACGGCAAAATACTTTGCATTATTCTGATCTTAATACCGTATTTAATTATGTACTCTAACTGCAATAGAAATTCAGTCAGAAAATAAAAACTACGATTGGGCGTCGTATATAGTAACTATATTTATTGACAAATTTCTGTGCGGGAAAGAAATAGACGTGTTAGTGACGGTGGCTACTTCATTGCAAGACTTATCCAGAAAATTAACTTTTTTTTTTTTCGGTATTATTGCAGTTATAACTGTGACCGTCAGCCACGTTTGTTGCTCATCAAGAAAAAAAGTAAAATATAATTTAATTTATTTTCGAGGCAGTAGTGGCAGCGCTTTTAGCGTACGGCGCATGCGAAAGTGCGGAATTTGCAATAGAAATAGGACTGGGATATAGTTGCCAAATGAACTCGGTTGGTCACGCTATCAGTCCTATACGCGGGTAGATGTCCGTAGATTCGCTAATTCATTTGTAGAAATGTTAAGACACCTGGATGACTGCGTACCAATAACAAACACGTAGAATTATCGTTGCCGTATCACGTGAAACCCAGGACAAAGAAAAAAAAAACACCTTCGGTTACGGCAACCAGGGACGAATCCAAGGGGTGGGGGAGGAGGTCACAAACATAGCAGCATTTCCTATATTCTTTACTTTTTTATTTTACTCTCTATGTTCTGTAACATTTGTTACTAAAATAAATGTTTGTTCAAAAAAAGTGGTTAGAGTCATTAAATCAGAAGTGTTTGACACTGATTCAAACCTCGCTCCAGTATTAATAATTTCAACTTTTTAAAATTTACTTTTTATACACAGAATGTTACCGACTTAACCAAAATTTAAGATTTGTTTTATATTTTTAAAATTGGAAGTGAAGAAAAATTAACAACGGCATGACTTAGAAGCTACGGGTCCTTTGAATCGGTACCCAAGGTTTGGAGTGGACTGTATTCAAGGGTTCTTGGCGACTTTCACAGTTCTTTTCGAAGATCCTAGCTCAATATAATCAAATTTAATAACATAAGAATATAATGATAATTTTTTGAGGTTCTTTCTGGAAGGAAACCAATTACATGAAATAGAAGGACCAACAATGCAATAGCGCCCTTGCGTAAGCTTGTATCGCTGGCCATACGTGTGTCATTGTTCTTTCGAGAGGATGAAAAAACCAAACAACTGCATTTGTAAATGTAAAGTACTTCCATAGTCGTGCACATGTTCATGTAAATAAGCGACTTTCCCCCTCGCCTCCCCTAATTACGAAAATTCCGTGTTCCAGAGTGTCGTGTAATTAGTTGTAGGATGTAATTAATAGCGTCAGGTGCGGGAGTGATTTAAATCGCTGGCAAGATAATTGAGCCCATGACCCGGCCGGCCATCCCCTACGCCGCCGCCGCCGGTGTAATCGAAGACATCATTAGGCCGGCCCCGCTTGAAATATGGCGGGGACGGGTTCCTGTTCGTGGCCTGAGCCTCTCCCGCGCCAGCAAAACGAAAAAGAAGCGGGGGGAAAAAGAAAGGAAGCTTGATCCTGTTCATGTGGGAAGAAGAGGTGAGGGGAAAGGAAGCGCAGAAAGAGAGAAGAGCAGCGTACACGAACACAACACGGCGATGCGTGTTCCAGCGACGCACGCGCAGCCTTGAATCACCGGGTCATGTCCGAATTAGACTCGCACCTTTAGCCCCGGTGTACTCTTGTCACCAGTTTTCCCACACGATTCAGCTCTTAATTCTGCACGCGGGGCCGCGATGAAGTTTGTGGCCGAATTACGATCGCGCACGCATGCCAACTGTCGCTGTTTATCAGAAAAATTCGGTGCAATGTACGTATTTTAGGCCCGTTTTACAATATGAATACGTATCATGGAAGCGGATAACGTAAAACACTGCGTGTTCAATCTTAGGTGGAACGCATGGGTACACGGATACGTACGGAGGAATGTGAGGAAGTTGGTCAACTCCCAGCTCTTCCTTGTCCGTGAATGCGCCAAGACACCAGTATTCTGTTTCATGATATTTGTTTTTGTGACCATTGTTGTTTACAACAAAACGAGGGCATGGATTTTAGGCGACTAGTATAGTTTTTGTTTCAATAAATAGGTACACTTTCTTTGCTTGGTGATATTACTAATGGAGTATTCACATTACATATGTATTCAAAATTAAGTGTTCGTGTGTTATAGATCTTATTTCGGTAATCTGCTAAATAAGAGATTTTTTGTAGGTTACAGATCTTTAAGTTTTTGTGGGTTATACAATACTGTGTATTAAAGAATAGCTTGAATATATACCGACTCATCAGCTCGTTCCGCTTACGTGTTCCCTATCCGTTTTTTTTTTCGCTTCCGTGTGTTTTCCTGTTCACATCGTGAATATGTTCGAGAATAATGTGTATTTGGCTTTAGAATCTCAAGCAAAGTTTAGCATTAACATGTTACTGGTGTTTAGAGTTCTTACTTTACTGCATTCTTCAAAATCTGAAAGATATTTAAATGTATAATACATTTTGCACCAAAAAATACACATATGAGCAGTTGAATTAGATACACATGTCGTGTTGGCGAAATGGCGCTTTGGTAACCCCGTCGAAGGGAATAGAGCCCAGTCACATATAACTGGGATGTCGTCAGACCTTGTACTGACCATCTGAGTAACAGTCGAGCACAGAATGGGGAAGAACCAAGATCTTAGCCCATTTGATCTTGGCCATATCGTTGGGGCCAGATGTGCGGAGCACCCCATCTCCGAAATCATGCAGTGCAATGGGAATTCAATTGGCCACCGTGTCGAGAGCGTACCGTAAGTTCATGGATTTGGGTAAAAGAACTGCCGCAATGACAACTGTCTTGGTGTACAGCGTATTGATGATAGGGGTCGCCGTCGGCTAGCTCGGTTGGTAACAACGGATAGTGAGGCCACGCTGCAGCAGTTCACTCGCTAGTTCAATGCTGGACCACAAGACCTGTGAGCAGCATACCATCCAGAACCATATCCTCGCTATGGCGTACAGAAGCCACCGCCGCACCAGTGTTTCACTGCTCACCGCACATAACAAGGCTCAACGATTAACGTGGACACGGGAATACCACCATTGAACCCTCGACACAGAAAAAGATTGGTTGGGTGGATGACAGGGCACGAGTACATCGCCAAGCACATGAAGCGATGGATCCCTCGTGTCAGCAGGGTACAGTTGTGGCCTGTGGTAATGGTATCCTCCTGTGGGGACTGTTAACATGGAATAAAATGTATCCCCTGGTACACGTTCCGTACCTACCTCACCAGCGAACTATATAGGAACCTGCTGGCAGATCATGCAAATCCAATTCTGCACCTACAGCACCCTGCAGGGGACCTGTACCACCTACAGCAAGATACTGCACCGGCCCATTGCAATCGAATTGTGACCGACTGGTTGGGTTAACACTCCACGGACTTGAGAATGCTTGCCTGTCCCCCGAGGTCACCCGAAGTCAATCCTATCGAACACATCTGAGATGCTGTCAAGAGGGATGTGCGTGCCTTGGATCTTGCTCCAACCGATCTAGCATGTATTGCGGAAGGATGTGCAGCGGTTATGGATCAATATGTTTCCCGACCGTTTCCAGTGCATTTTGGAGTCCATGCCACACCATATCATCCCCATCATCACGGCGGAAGGGGGATGTTACTCGCTCCACTGCAGGTACCTCTTATTCGGCTACTCTTAATTCAGTTAGTTCAGACACTCTGCATGCCCTTTTGTAGTAATTTTTACTTATGCACATTATTACTGTCTGTTAACTAATTTGTAACTCGGTAATAATAATGACAACAATAATAATAATAAATAGTTCCTGTTTCGCAAACTTAAAAATATTAATCTTGCTCCCTTCTCCGTCTCTTTTCTTTCACCCGACTTGAGTTTGAAATGATAGACAGTAGCATCCGTGACATCTGTCGGCTATCCTTATTTACCTGAAAAAAAAATTGCTTCTGCTCTTCGTCGCTAATGCACATTAAAAAACATTAGGTTTAACAAGGCTAAAGATAAAGCTTAAAGCCAAAAAGCGATGTTTTATATCCTCAATCATCAAAATTTATGTTTCTTTTTATGGAAACACAATGTCGATTTTAACCCAGTAGTAGGAAAATGTATGTTCAACTGCAGAGGCTGCGGGCTGAGGACTAGATGACAAACCAGCGTCTATTTCGAATGACGTCACGAGACAAATTCCTGCTCTGTCATTCCTTGTCACCGACGGTCATGTTGGATTTCCCCTCCCACTGTAATTCCTGACCAATGTCTTGGATGTCCCTACTTCACACTCTTATATTCCACATGGGGGTTTTCTTAGAGTCCTCCCAATATCCTTTATTTTCCAACACTCTTGCATTCTGTGTGGGGGGTTTTTCTCAGAGTCCTACCAGCTGTCCCTACTTCACACATTGCATTCTGAGTGTGGGGTTTTCTCAGAGTCCTTCTGATCGCCTTTATTTTCTTACACTCTCTATTCATAACATAGGCATCACCCGCGACAACGAAAAGGACCGCATGTTCAAGTACGCCGTAAGCCCTCTTATAAGCATAGTTTAATGTTATTCCCGAACTATTTAAGATACAGCCACCAAAATCCATAACATAGGTATAATCCCTCACGAACGAAAACAACCGCAGGGTCAAGTAGGCCATAAACCCGCTTATAAGCATAGTTGGTTGTAAATTCCGAACCATTTACGATATAGTCCCAAAATTCCCTACATATGCATCAACTTCGACGAGTAACAAGGCTGCAGGGTCAAGCATGCCCTAAACCCACTTATAAGAACAGTTGCCCACCATTTCCCATCCACCGAAACTATAGGCATCAAATTCAAGTAATAAAAATCTCCTCTGATGAAATAAAAGGGTGGTAGGGTCAAGTAAACTCTAAGGCATTTTATAAGTATAGTCAACCAACATTATCCATCCACCGAATCTATAGTTCTCGAATTCATAACATTGACATCGCCACCGACAACGAACAGTATGGCGGTGTCAAGTACGACCTAAGCCCTCGTACAAACACAGTTGGCTACCATATCCCACCCACCAGGGCTATAATAACCATTTCTCACCCACAGAAGCTATAGTCACAAAATTCATATCATAGGACTCACCTCCGATGACAAACATGGAAGTAGGGACATACACCTTACATCCTCTTATAAGCATAGTTGCCCGATGTTTCCCACCCACCGAAGCTACGACCACCAAATTCATATCACATTCATCACTTCCGACTGCAATCAAGGATATTAGGGCAAGTAGGGTGTAAGTCCTGTTACAAGCATAGTAGGTCAGCATTTCAAAACCTTTAAAGTTCGGGAACATGTAACAACTGTCCACACATGTAAAGAAAAAAAAGGTATACATACAGGCATGTCGCAAAGTTACCGTTGCATGTAGGAGTGTAGGGTCTGAAATAGCACACACATACGCTTCGGCCTGTACGCACTCATCTAGCAAATAGCAGCATACAGATTTCTCTCTATCCCACTACAGAGAGAATTACAATATAGCTTCATATTCGAGCGGTTCGATGGTGATATAAATTATTGCAACCATAGAAAACTGACCGGTTGTTAAACAGAACTGCTCGGCGTCGGTACTGCATGAAGGCAGCACTGAGGGGTCAGCACTGAAGGATCGGCAGTGTGGGGTCAGCTCTGAGGGGTCGGTAGTGAGGGGTTCTGTAGTGAGGTGTAAGCAGTGAGGAGTCAGCACTGCAGAATCGGTTATGATGTGTACGACTAACACCATCAGTCCAACACAAGGGCCGGTGGCCCAAGTGATCTTTAGCCTGGGTAACCCTTTGTTACCAGCCATATATTGAAAAATAAAGTGTATACAATTGTACCGACAACAAGAATTATGTAGTCACAGCTACACTAAAACATGTACGCATTAATATAAATAAACACCATCAGCCTAGCGCAAGTTTCGGGGAAACCTAGTGTAAAATACACGAAACCATCCTGCACATGAATAATCAGTCACATAACAAACAATAAACGACTGGCATATATGCAAGTACATCACGACCATGATGTCATAACGAATCGCAATATACAAAAAATACGCAATGGAGCCACAGTCCATAATAGTAATATTAGTATTTCTATCATTCCTAGAAGTTTAGTAATAGCTATAATGAACTCCGACATGAGAAAGAACGAATGATCACAAGTTACCACCCGCAAAAATGGACTGCAATGCTTTAAGTGCGATACACATTATGTAACTTGAAAATACTGTGTTCCTTTGCTTGCCACAAAACAACATGCATTTAAACCATTAGTCGCACAAGAGAGACGTCACTGATATGCGCTAATGCAAACAGATATAAAAATTATTATAAAAGCAAATAGTTATAAGCATTTAACAACCTATATATATATATTGCGCGAGCATCGAATGCTGTATGTCACGTTAGTCTAAAAAATGTTTTGCGAAACCGAGAAGCACAATTGCGATAAGGACTACACTGCTACACATTGATGTAAACTGATATAAAAATAGAATGTAAAGGAAAAAAGTTATAAGCACTTACCAACCCTTGCAAACAAAACCGTAAAATTCAGAGTACAGCTAATACTTACAACACTAGCAGCAGAATACGTCCGACCCGACCGACATTGTGCGATCAACCATCGTGGAAGTATTTAAGTCAGCCCAGGCTGCCAACTGGCGATGCGAGCACCGTGCAAGTCTCGGCAAGTCGATCGATGGTACATAACAAAACCCAAGAGAAACGTGTCACACTCCAGAGTGGCAGACCAGCCGAGTCTCACATACACATCCCTTTACGAGAGGAAATCAGTTATACAGTACAAGGTAACAATTTATGTCGTTTTAACTACTATATATATGTACTCTTTTGAAAACATAGCATTTATAATACCAGAGCTGTAAGAACATACGAAATGTCAAATACTTGTGCAATATGTACTGGTTGGTAAGTGCTTGTAACTAAATTTCCTTTACATTTTATTATTTTATATCTGTTTGCATTGGTATGTAGCAGTGTCGATATTGTCGCTCCCTCTGCTTCTCGACTCTGTCAGAATAATTTATTTTGGTCTAATGTGATGTACATTGCTCAATGCGCGCACATTATGCGTTGGTTGGTAGTGGAATTCGTGTACCTCTGTACTGTATCATAGTTCGGTCGGAGGGCGTACTTGGGGAAAATCGTTTGCTTTTCTGCTGTACTAGCCAAGGCTACCATGTCAGATTTCAGACGCATGGTCTTGTCTAGCAACGACTGATGCGATGTAGAGTGCTCGTCACTTGTGCAATATGTGTTGGTTGGTAGGTAACTGTTTTCTTTTTATATGTCTGCTGGCATCAGTGCTTCGCGATGATAATTTTTTTTGGTCTAACATAATGTACAGTGTACGTTACTGGCGCAATATGCATCGGTTGGTAGGTGTTTATAAATATTTTCCATTGCATTTTTTATATCCAATCATCAATATGTAGCAGTGTCGTCGTTGTCTCTTGGATGACCACTGGTTTAAAAGCATAATATTTATTGGCCAGCAAAGGAACACAGCCTGTACAAGTCGTGTAATGCATCTTCAAATTATCACTGCTGGTAAATAGTGTACTGCACATGTAATATTGTAGAATTTTTTTTTAAGTTAGTCCTTGTGAACAAAGGCTCTTTTCCCCATTGACGGGCATTCCTGCTTTTTACTAAAGTTATCCTCGCAATTGCAACACTGATATCGCTATTACGGACTGAAGAACTATCAGGATTATTTTTTTTATAGTAGAGGTTCGATGCGACATCGTGCTCGCGGCGCACTTGCGTCTATCTTGAGCCTTTATTATTAATTATTATTTGACTTAATTTTTTCATGTATATGACAGTTTTATATGTTGCACGAGGTTCCCCCCAACCCACGTGTTAGGCTGATGCTGTTTATTGCTATCTTTAGCCGTCACAGTCAAGCCATACCGCTGCAGTCCTTCTGTGCTATCGGAACTGTCGAGCTACAGCCTCATTGGCAGTTGGATCGAAACCTCGTGTGTCTGGTATTATTTTAGTTACTTGCACCGAGTACTGCATGTATGGGTGGGTGTTCTGCATGCTGCACGTCGGAATTCGGTCATGTGTGTCGACACCAGTGCTCCTTGCTGGAGCCATCGGTAACACAAACGATGTTGGCATCCCGTGACAGGTGACAGGGGAAACGAACATGGCGGAAGACCATTGCGACCCAGCAGACGATGGTCGTCCACTCTAGCGGTCGACTGGAGAAACGAAGATGGCGAGAGCAACCTTTGGCAGCAAGCAGCAGGCAATCAGACACAAGGACCCTTTACAGAACCTTGTGCAGTCTATCAGGGAATAGATATGCTCACATAGAAAGGAACCACCACTTTATTTCGTGTCGGTGTAATTATCTATCAAAGCATGAAAACTTTGCTTTTTTAATGACTTGTAGGTTAGGCTCTGCAGTCCTACATATGTGTTTTCGAGCCTCAGCTTTCTGTTCAATGACTACAGTCCCTATGTGTAGCCAGTTTTACCTCTAGGGTGGACAGAAGCGATATCCTCTACCAACACCAGTTTATTCGAAGCTATATTTTAAAGAGACATACTAATATTTACAGCTTGATGCATTCAAATGAAATAGATTGTTACCTTGTACTGTATAACTGAATTTCTCTCGTAAAGGGACATGCATGTGTAATATGTGTTGCGATGGTTGGTAAAGGCTTATAGCTATTTTCCTCTACATTTTATTTTTATATCAGTTTCCATCAGTGTGTAGCAGTGTTGACATTATCGTTCCCACATTTCACAATGGAAATTTTTTTGCCTAACATAACTTGCACTGCTCGATGTTCGCGTAGTAGGCATTTTTTGGTAAATGTGTATAACTATTTGTTTTTAAAATTATTTTTTAAAAATATGTTTGCTCAGTGTGTAGCAGTGTCGTCTCTTGCGCGACTAAAAGTTTAAGTGTATGTTGTTTCGTATGTGCTTGCAGCTCTGGTACTATACATGTAATATATTCAAATAAGTGCATATATATATATAACAATCCCGTTTACCTACTATATATATATATATATATTAGTTAAACGGGATTGTTACCTAGTACTGTATAACTGAATTCCTCTCATAAAGGGAAATGTATGTGTGACTCTTCTAGTCTGTCACCAGGAGACTGACGCGTCTCTCTCTCGGCTTTTGTTATGTACCATACTTCGACTTGCAGAGACCTGCACAGTGCCCGCGTCGCCGGTCGACAGCCTGGGCTGCCTCACAGATTTCCACGATGTTAGTTGATCGCAGAATGTCAGTCGGGTCGGACGCATTCTGCTGCTAGTATTGTGAGAGTTGGCTGTACTCTGAATTTGACGGTTTCGTTTCACTCGGTTCGTACAGAAGACGTTTTCTATTCTTTTCTACTGACCAGGATGGTCTGGTCTTGTCTAGCATCATCTAAAGCAGCATACAGCACTCGATGCTTGTGTAATATGTGATTGCAATGGTTGGTAAGTGCTTATACCTATTTTTCTTAACATTTTATTTTTAAATCAGTTTACATCAGTGTGAAGCAGTGAAGTCTCTAATGTGTGACTAAATGTTTAAATATATGTTGTTTTGTGGCAAGCAAAGGAACACAGTATTTTCAAGTTACATAATGTGTATCGCACTTGACGCATTGCAGTCCATTTTTGCGGGTGGTAACTTGTGATCATTCGTTCTTTCTCATGTCGGAGTTCATTCTAGCTTTTACTAAACTTCTAGGAATGATAGAAATACTAATATTACTATTATGGATTGTGGCTCCATCGCGTATTTTTTGTATATTGTGATTCGTTATGACATCATGGTTGTGATGTACTTGCATATATGCCAGTCGTTTATTGTTTGTTATGTGACTGATTATTCATGTGCAGGATGGTTTCATGTATTTTACACTAGGTTTCCCCTAAACTTGCGCTAGGCTGAAGGTGTTTATTTATATTAATGCGTATATGATTTTTTATGACTGCGACTATGTATGTCTTGTTGTCGGTACAATTGTATGCACTTTATTTTTCAATATATGACTGGTTGTAAAGGATTACCTAGGCTAAAGATGACTTGGGCCACCAGCCCTTGTGTTGGACTGATGGTGTTAGTCATACACATCATAGTCGATTTTGCAGTGCTGACTCCTCACTGCTGACCCCTCACTGCAGACTCCCCGCTCACTGCTAACCCCTCACTGTTGACTCCTTAGTGCCGATCCCACAGTGCTGACCCCTCAGTGCTGCCTTCACGCAGTACCGACGTTGAGCAGTTCTGTTTAACGACCGGTCAGTTTTATATTGTTGCAACAATTTATATCGCCATCGAACCGGTCGATTATTAAGCTATGTTGTGATTCTCTCTGTAGTGGGATAGAGGGAATTCAGTATGCCCCTATTTGCTAGACGAATGCGTGCAGGCCGAAGCGTATGTGTGTGCTATTTCAGACCCTACACTCCTACATGCGATGGTAACTTTGCGACGTGCCTGTATACCTTTACTTTCTTTACATGTGTGGATGGTTGTTACATTTTCCCAAACTTGAAAGATTTTGAAATGCTGACCAACTATGATTGTAATAGTGCTTACGGCCTACTTGCCCAAATCTCCTTGATTGCGGTCGGAAGTGATGCAGGCGATATGAATTTGGTGGTCGTAGCTTCGGTGGATGGGAAACATCGGGCAACTATGCTTATAAGAGGTCTAAGGTGTACTTGCCCTTACTACCCTGTTTGTCATCGGAGGTGCGGCCTATGATATGAATTTTGTGACTATCTTCTGTGGGTGTGAAATGGCAGCCAACTATGCTTATGCGAAGGTCTATGGTGCGGTCGTTTTCGTTGTCGTAATCGAGGCCTATAATATGAATTTGGTGATTATAGCCCTGTTGGGTGAAAAATGATGGATAACTATGCTTATACGAGAGCTTGAAGCCTAATTGTGTCCACCGTCATATTCAGCATTAAGGGCGAAGCCTATGTTATGAATTTGGTGACTCTATCTTAAACAGTTCGGAAATAACATCCAAATATAATACTTGACCCTGCGGCACTTTTCGTCCTCATGGGGTGATACCTATGTTGTCAATTTGTTGGTTGTATCTTAAATGGTTCGAAAACTGCAGTAAACTATTCTTAAAAAGTGCACTTAGGACATAATTAAATGTGCGGCCCTTTTTCGTTGTTGGGGGTATGTTATTAATTTGGTGGTTGTACCTTAAATGATTGGGAAATTACATCCAACTAAGCTTTTAAGTGAGCATAGGGCAAACTTGATACTGCGGCCCTTTTCGTAGTCGGGAGTGATGCCTATGTTACGAGTTTGGTGACTATAATTTAAATGTTTCGGAAATTATAGCCAACTATGCTTATTACTGTGCTTAGGGTATACTTGACCCTGCAACCCTTTTTGTTGTCGGGGGTGATGCATATGTTATGAATTTGGTGACTATATCTTAAACTGTTCGGAAATTAATGCCAACTATGTTTATAACTATGCTTAGGGTGTGCTGGACCCTGCAGCCCTTTTCGTTGTCGGAGGTTATACCTATGTTAGGAATTTGGTAACCATGTCTTACACGGTTCGGAAATTAGAGTCAACTATGTTTATAAATGTACTTAAGGCATACTTTATTCTGAGGGTCCTTTTCGCTGTCGGGGGTGATGCCTATGTTATAAATTTGAAGACTATATCTTAAACTGTTCGGAAATTACAACCAACTATTCTTATAAGTAGGCCTAGGGCATACCTTGACCCTGCGGTCCTTTTCGTTGTCGGGGGTGACGCCTATGTTATGAATTTGGTGACTATTTCTTAAACTCTTCGGAAATTACAACCAACTATGTTTATAAGTAGGCTTAGGGCATACCTGACCTTGTGGCCCTTTTCGTTGTCGGGGTGATGCCTATGTTATGAATGTGATGACTGTATCTTAAATGGTTCGGAAATGACAGTCAACTATGCTTATAAGTAGGCTTAGGGCATACTTGACCCTGTGGTTATTTTCTATGTTGGGTGTGATGCCTATGTTATGAAGAGAGAGCATGAGATAGTAAAGGAGATCAGGAGGACTCTGAGAAAACCCCACACTCAGAATGCAAGAGCACGAAGTATGTACATCTGGTAAGATTCTGAGAAAACCCCCACAAGGAATTTAAGAGCATGAAAAAATAAAGGATATTGGTAGGACTCTGAGAAAAAAAACCCACACTGAATGCAAGAGTGCGAAGTGGATATATCCAAGTTGGTCACCATTGGCCAGGAATGACAGAGAAGGGGGGGGAACCTAACATGGCCGACATCGACAAGGAATGACAGTGCAGGAGGTTTCCTTGAGACATCATTTAAGATGGAAACTGGCTTGTCGCCTTGTCTCCAGCCCCAGCCACGAAACCCTCTACACGGAATGCAAGAGCGTGGAGTGGGGACATTTGGTTGGAAGGAATCAGAGAGTGTGATAAAATAAAGGAGTTCAAGAGGAATCTGAGAAAAAAACCCCACACAGAATGCAGGTGCGTTAAGTGGGGACATTTAAGATGGTCGCAATTGGCCAGGAATGACAGAGCATTAGGGGAAATTCAAAATGACCTACTTTGACAAGGAACGACAGAGCAGGAGGTAGCCTCGTGACTTAATTTAAGATGGATGCTGGCGTGTACTTTTGTCTCCATCCTCCAAACTTTACATGCAGAAAGAAAGAGTGTGAAGGGGGATAATCCGGTAGGACGGAATGAGAGAGCGTGAGAAAATAAAGGAGATCGGGACGTCTCTGAGAAAACCCCACACATGGAATGCAAGAGCATGAAGTGGGGACATCCAAGATGGTCACCATAGGCCAGGAATGGCAGAGCGGAAGGGGATATCCAACATGGCCTTCGTTTACAAGGAATGACAGAGCAAGAGGTTGCCATGTGACGTCATCCAAGATGGCCGCCCGCTTGTCCCCGTGTACCGAGCCCCCAGCCCCTGCAGATGAACATACACTTTCCTACTACTGAAACCAAAACATTTGGTCTACTCGGCTGTGAATAAACGCTATGGAATTAAGTTAGATTTTTATTATAATTTAAAAGGAATCTAGTTCCCTAATGATGTACTCTTTAGAATTTCATATTTCACCTCTTGTCTTGTTGACGATATGTATGGTTAGGTAAACTCACAGTCTGTTTTTCGCTTCATAGTTACTATGGACCATTTTTTAGCCCGTTCAGTCCCCGTTTACACGATCGGATCGCACGTAAATTATATTTATGGCCGGTACTGTGCGTAGTGAGGAATCAATGCCCAGTGTTTTGAGCGTTTTCCTTATGAGTAATCTGATGTGTGAAAAGTTTCTGCGTCTCTATTTATGAATGGTGTATGATGGTAACATCGAACTCTCAGGACGCTGTTCACTGGTTGCGAGAAGCACGTTCGACATAAGTAGAGTCCACAACAAAAAATTATGCAATTACAACACTTGAGCTCATTAATTAATTCGAAATCGAACGAGTTATAGTTTTTGCTTACACGTGTTCTTCAGCTACATGCAGAAAGGAAAACACTTAAACCCAAACCAATAGCCATTTTACCTCTATGGCACNAAAAAAAAAAAAAAAAAAAAGACACCAAACGATATGAAAATCTTATATTATTCTGTTGCCACGCTGTCAGATACAGCAGTCTGAAAATTCAAATTAGGCAATGTTTAACGACTGATAATAGTTTTTAGCATGCTTACTGTCATGAAAGTTGTATTCCCAAGTATTCTGAAATACGTGTTTTCATCTCAGGAAAAAAAACAGTATGTTTGCCTATGTTTGAAACACGAACCTTTTAAGCTGTTGGCTCATAAATGCGGGCGGGTTAATCTATCCGAATGTAATGCACATCGTTTGGTTATGAGAACCACAACTGTTTTGAGTTTTAGTCTTGCCATCGTTACTCATAACGTGCAAATATTGTAAACAAATGTTGCGAAATACTGTTAATAGTTCAGACGTCACTCAATCTGGCTCTAAGTTTTTAGTGACGTGTGGTAGGGTTACAGGAATTTACTAAAAATAATCAAATGTAAAGGTTTTCTAACTGCCCTGTAGAATTTTATTATGTCTTAGCAAAATATAGTGTCAGTTGTAGGCGCTCTCGGACGAAATAAATTTTTGAAGCTGGCTTACTGATTTGGTTTTTATGTAGTCCTGGCTACAGTCAATTTTTTCCCCCATAAATCACTCGTACGAAAACACCACTGATATGAAACTGAGACTATATTGGCCATGTTTCCGTGCGACTTCTGTTTTGTTTCTCGCCGCGCGTTGGGAACGAAACGTAACATGCAATATGGAAGTGCGGTGCCAGTTATTACGTCAAGAACCTGTTTCTGTGCTGTCGGAGGAATGATGAAGCACGGTTTTTAGCCTTTACCCCCTGAAATGTGCAATTAAACGGTGAACGCGACGGCTGTGAGAGGCGCTCGCCTGGTGTGGCGGAGGCTATGTTGGCAGTACTGCCGCCGGCCCCAGACTCCCTGCCCCGCCCCCCACGCTGGCATTCCAGTCGCAGGGTATAATTACGCCTCTATTAGCTCACCCTTACTCCCTAATTTTCGCGGCCCATTGTTGGAGAGGTGGAGCTACACGGGACTTCAAAATTCTTCCTTATGAAATTTATTACGTGTAGGTAGGGAGAACTGGCTGTGTCCTTCACGCCGGAACAAGGGCATGCTGCTAGGCGAATGTCTTTTGTATGCCACCTTAGTAATTCAGTAAAGGCTATTACGAAAACCTATCTGGTAGTATTAACTCGGTCAACTTTGTGACGTGACCATATTTTACTCAATAACTCGATATACATATCAAGAAAAAAGGTTTTCAAACAGTCCGGGTAGAAAACACGTCGAAAAATAGTGGAGTGATATCAGAATGATTTCGGTTGACTGCCAAACACCACGATATTACGCGATAGTTTCATTTGCTAGATCCCGTAATTTTTCGTGAAATAATCTGAGTCTGGAAAGGTTTTCAATTCCTTATGAAGACACTTTCAGGTTTTCTCGTATTATTGGTTGTTGTGACAATGAAAAACATAATTTGCCTCTCATACAGGGCCGTGATCGATATGCACATTTCTGCAGCCTGCAAGGATAAATGTTCTTTAATATAGATGTTGTTTGAATTTACAGTAGGCTATTCTGAAGCCCTATCCACGACTATCTTCTAGAGTACAAGAACTGGTTAATGTCCTCAAAGTCGTAAATATCGGCAAATACTCTATACATGTTCGAGACAGGCTTAGTGTTATTGCCATGTCCTTGTTTATGAGTATTAGTTCAAACTACTCGGCCCGGCGAAAACGTACATTTTGTGTTTGTACGCATGGCCCAGGATTAACTTTTATCGAAATTGTTTACTTTTCCTGTTTGTAACCAAATTGCTTATAAAGGAAGCATGCTGTCTGAATCACCAGTTACGCACGTCCTGCTTTGCACATGTGATGTTACGTTTGAATAAAAGTATTTAAAATTCTACACAGAAAAATAAATAAGTAAATAGATTTTCAAAGATAAAGGTATCGCATTTTTATGTTGTGTGTTTTCTGTACAAGTAAAATTTACCTGCGTAAGTAATGCGAATTTACGCGTCTCTTATATGACGAATCAGTTATTTCCAGTTTCACTTGTTATTTATATTAGGCAGTTCTGAAAATATATATTAATATTTTCAATCACCAAAATAAGCAGTAAAATATCATTGGTCATATTGTGCATATAACAACTTTTTTATTTTCTCATTCATCGACAACTTTAGTCATTTCACTTGTAACACGGGTGGTAAGGTTAAGTCCAAGGCGATTGAGTAATAGTTGAGAGAGATATGAGCAGCTCTTAACAACGAGGTCTTGAGAGCACATGAGGGGGAAATGAGGTGATAACGGAGCAGCGCCGGAATGTAATTGGGGACAGGGTTACGGGAGCACACAGAGAAAATCCAACAGTCGTCTGCCGCAACATCCGCCGCGTTTTCCACATGCTATAATGCGAGTATGACAACGCCGGGAATCGAATTCGATTCACCGCGGTGAAGTGCGAGTGGTCTGACACCGACCACAACACGACCACGGCCCCGACACGCGGATCTGCGTCACATGGAGCGTCCTCCGACTTCCAATCCGGACACCACGCTACCTGTTTTAACATTGTTCGATTCTCGCGGGATCGCACTGTGCGTGCTCGAAGCTCGCTAACTTAACGCGGGGGACAGATACCACGCAAAAGATTTTGCGTTTCATCCAGCAAGATGAAATGGCGAATATTTTTCATGAGTTACCATAATCTCGTGAACTAAAACAGTTGTAATTAAATAATGGATCTTAGAAACAGTTTCTTGTGTGTGTCAATAAAGTTTCACGCTTTGCAAATTAGTTCAAAGTTACAGAAAAAAAATTTTTTTTTTTTCAAAATGAGTACGTATATTTTTAAGCCGCAGTGTCGCCAGTGCATACTTGTCTCATTCCACACGGGGAATATTTTTGCTAAAAAGGAATACCTAAACGCAAAGGAAATTCATGTACAATTTAATTTAACTGTGGTAAAACGCAGAAAATCGTAATATGAATACGTGTATTATCAGAAATACGCGCACGTTTAACGACGATGCAAATTGTTGCACAGTTTGTGTTAAAAGCTGTCTGAGAGTGTGCCTTTAGAGTAATGAGTCACATCTACACTTTATGTAGCTGCACTGTAGCATAGTGGTTAGCCTCTTTGCCTTCAGACTACTGTAGATAGTCGCAAGCATGATCCCATTATGTTTTTTTTTTGTGAACAGCTACCTTTAGCATTTTACCAATCATGTAAAACCGTCACAAAATATGCCTATTTTACTCCTTGTTGACAATCATGTGCCGCATTTGTCATTGCCAGTTATCAATTTCTGCGGCGATCACAATATTTTAATTGGTGGTTGAGTCCCCACCCCACACTTCGCATAGACTCCANTTTTTTTTTTTTTTTTTTGGTGCTCTTAAGACATTTCACAGCCAGGCATACGAAAATTTCATGGTATCTCACCCTGGTCAAGCGATATCTGACAGCGATGTAGGTCAGCTTTTTGGTACAGTGGGTATGCTTGAGGGCAGCAACGATAGTCAACGCAATAAAAGGTTTCAAAGCTTGTGGCGTTGAGTCATGCAATCCACAAATTTTTACCGAAGGGGATTTTGAACCCTCAATAACAATTGAACGAGATCTTCTTCTAGCGGGACTTTCACACGACAAACCAACTGTAGCTTTCGATGTACGACATGAAATTGCAGTTGGAAATGATCTTCCGCCGCAGAAAATTATTTGCCAACCTGGAACATCCCAGCAGCACGACCACCCAGAAGTTGTTCCTGCTGAAGCACAGACTCTTCATATTTCTAAATCTGATAAGAATGAAACTGTGCAGACACCATCTACTAATAAAGGACAAGGCACTCTCAACTCCTTTAAACCTTTCCCAATTGTAAACAGGCCAAATCCTACTAAACGGAAAAGGCCAAAAGCATCGCCATCTGTTCCAACGAGCACGCCTGTGAAAGATTTTCTCGTGGGAAAAGAACCCAATATAGAAGATAAATTTAAAAAGAAAAAAGAAAGGGACGCCAAAATAGATGCAAAGAAATTACTCCAAAAAACAAAAAAAAATCCCATGGAGACTTTTAACATATAAATTGCCCAGGGTGCAAAGAAGAGTTTATTGACCCTCCTGACGAAGACAGGGTGAACTGTGGAACGTGTAAACAGTGGTGGCACGAGGAATGTTCAAGCTATGAAGGAAGTGGCCGGTTTTAAGTGTGACTATTGTTAGCCTTTTAGTCGATATTCAATATTATTATTGCATAAACAATGTTAGGTATATTTTCAAGTCTTTAATTTTAAGGCTACATCTCTTTGAAGCATCTATATGTTATGTCATGATATAACTTGATTTGGTTTCCTAGTTTCGCAATTAACATTTATGCAAAAAATTTAATTATGTTGCTTTGAAAGAATTTCGTATTTCAGTGATACGTAATTTTTAAAAAATGGGTGCTACAGCACTTTTTTTAATACGTGATAATCTTTATTCGTGATCTTGCCCTAGTGGGAAAGTCAACTTGCCTGACACTGGGGCAAGATAACTTTTTTTTGCAGTATTGTCATAAACAATTTTTACGACTTACAAATGTGTTTTGCATTAAATTTTCATGTGTAAAAGTTAGTCAAATACTTGCTCTTTTACACAAAAAATAGTTGCTAAGATATATGTATTGTAACTGTTAATGCAATAAATTTCTGCTTAACATCGTCAACATACCCAGGTATTCCTTACTTTTTTAATTTTATAGCTAACTAGTTCTTAAATAACACATTACTTGTAAAAAAAAATGTTAACGTCTGAAATTTATATCCACATACATTATGTGAAGTATTTATCATGAAGTAACACTTTAAGATAGAATATTGTGTTCGTTAGATTGCATTTTTTGAGTAAAATAAGCGTTTCCAAACGTTCAATTGCCTCAATGCACCACATATATTCTATAAACTCTCCACTTGTACCTGCAATTTTATGAAAAGACTAATTATAGTGAAGCTACGGTTATCAGTACACAAGAGACAAGACCGATGCATGTAAGAGTATAGGCCAATTTGCAATGCGTTTATTTTTATACTTATTTTCTTCTTTGCGCCCGGGTTGTTCATTTCATTAACGTCACAAATGACTTTTGGGAAACTTTGAAGACAGAAACTTGCCTCGGTTCACGACTGGAAGAGACTTTCTTGAAGCCCTGCTAAAGATTTACTTTCAAGCCCATTTCGTATCCTTCCGCCAAAAGTAAACAAACATTGCCATGTGACAGTCACATGGCAATGTTTACATGTAATGTTTACATTCCACTGTGTGTGTACATGTGTTCGTACATACACGTACCCATTATAAAAGTCATGTATTGTATATATTATTAATGGATATTCCACAAGCGTAAAATTTTTAATCTTGAGAATTTCACACAAAAGAATATGCGATGCCAGCGAAAAAACATTTCATTCTATAAACCCAAAATGCGAGTATTTTGATGAATCGATAGTAGTTGTCTACTTACAATCGATTGTTAGTGACTTTCGATAAATTCCCTACATCGAATGCCAGATCATCAGTATTGATCGGAATTGCTACAGACGTTAAAATGGCGTGGTGGTTGAGTCGGATGTTACGCGCAATTGTAAAACGTTATTTAAAAATGGTTGTGACGGTTTTTCGACAGGACGGCAGAGTTTGCGAGTGAAGGATTCTACGTCTTCGAGAATGTGAAAACAATTCTTATGTGCAAATCCTGCAGCGTTAGAATAAAGTGGCAAAGGAAAGACACGTGCACGAAACGCCCAAAAACAAAAGAAATTAGAACTTAAAGTGAGCACAAATTAAAATCATACGTTATTAAAAACCATATAATAAAGAGCGGATATTAGTAAAACAACGCAGATAAATGAATTATTATAGGTTAAACGAGATAACCGCACAAATTCTCTAGCACGTGTGTCAACAACATAAGGACTACGAAGGTTAGTAAACAAACGGCCGTGTTACTTTAACCTTGAGCGTAATCATGTGGCTATGCAAGAGACGTTGAAATCTAAATATGTTAGCATCACGTCATTAATAATTGGCATAATAAGATACAATTCTTTTCGACACCCATTTGTAAGCGATAAATTAACAATTACGTTAAAACTTGGGAACTATTTCCTCTCTTTGTGCTGGCAACCTAATGGCATAACTGTATCGGCGCTCGCCGCTGTTTGTAATGTTATATGCATGTCGGTAATGGCTAGGGTGTTTTTTCAAAGGTTGATTTTCAAAAGTTTCTTCCAGTCGTGAACTGACTATATAGGCCAATTTGCAATGCGTTTATTTTTATACTTATTTTCTTCTTTGCGCCCGGGTTGTTCATTTCATTAACGTCACAAATGACTTTTGGGAAACTTTGAAGACAGAAACTTGCCTCGAGTTTATTCAAAAGAGAGATATTTTACCATCGAAGTATTGCCAATTGTAGTCGCAAAGTGTGCATTGACGCAAAGTTTTGCGTTGAATCAAAATATAGCAATCCTCGCAAGGAAGAGTGGTCACAACCCCTAGAACTCAATCTGATTAAGAAGTTGCTGATATAACTAATGTGCCTACTTTCCTCTACATCGGTGAAAATAACTATTAATGAAGTTCTTAAAAGCTGAGATGGTAGGCAGGCCTTGGCGTCTCGTTGATAGAAATATCATAAGAGATTAAACTAGTACCATATGCAATAGTAAAAAACAATTACAAACATACACGTGCCTTGCCCGAGACTCGAACCCAGGAAGAACCTCGTACCACAAGCTAGCGTGCAATCAACTGCATTGCTGAGGTTGAATTTGGAGCATCAACGTCGGATGTAATCAGTATAATGTTTTTATGATAGGGTTTGCTGACCTAAAATATTTACAGGGCTGCCATTTTGAAATTAAGTTCCTGAGTCACTAAAAACACGTCTCTTTACACGGCGTATTGTATATGTTGATTGGTCCCTGAGATATGGCATAAAAACTTGCAGCGTGTTTTCATAAAAAATAATACACAGGGAGACAAAACTGGAAATAAAAAAGCGAGTGGAAAATAATATCTCGAGGCAAAACGCTTTATATCATTAACAAGGCATATTAAGGTACATGAAGCTATTAAATCTCTTGAATTATGTGCCACAATGCCAAAACATTCATTATACTAGTCTTCAAGACTCAATTTATCACAATCGGAGAGGCGGCTAATGTAACTCTCGCCCGAGCACAGATCTCCGTAAATAAAAATTACACGTTTGATACAAATAAAACATATTAAAATATTACACGTAAGATAAGAATTGCATGCGCCTGTTAGATCTATCAAATCGAGTGACAGAAAAAAAAGTTCAATAACTGCAAGGAAGCCCGTTAACAGAGTAAATAAAATAAAGTGAATGATGCTAACTCCACTAATTCACGTTTAGCTTAAGGACTCCCAATTCATTCAAGCATCCCAATTCCAGATCCAAAACCTGTATTATTAAAACCAATTGTATAATACAACACCTAAGAGCCAATGAGTGCAGGGTTACCCAAAATATCATTCATACCATAAACAGAGTTGGCTCGCACACTGCCCCACTTCAACCATTCAAACAATTTCAACAAACAGTTACGTGTACGCATTCCAAAACCTTAAAACTTGCTTTCTAAAAATAATTTTGAACGGCAACCTAAACTGAGAATTTCACCAGGTTGAACCAACTCCACCCCCCCCNNNTCCCCGTGCCAGCACATGCACACATTAAAAAAAACATTAAAAACCTTTAAAAACACACCCGCTGCACTCACGACTCACCCGAGTTCGACGACACCCGCATTAATACAATTATTAAAAAAGACGCTCACCTACATCGGGGCAAGTAGCCGAGTGACCGACCTCGCTAGAAATTTAAAAAAAAACCACAGGCCTCAGGAACGTCGACACGCATGCGCGGGTAGTGGCGGGGACAACCAACGAGGTAACAAAATGGTAATAATGGAGGGGAAAAAACTGAGAGCGCCACCGACCACTGAGAGCCAAAACCGCATAGAGGGCACTGAAATAAAATCAGTAGAGGCCGCCGCACTGCTGTACGGTGCAAACTTTATTTTATTATTTGGAAAAGTAAAAAAAACGTTCTGTATACGATAATTCTAATAAATAATGTCAGCATAAAAAATTGGTTCGAATTTTGTTAAATTAATTAACGGATACGACAAACAAAAATATTTATATGGCCGCTATTTTAAAATTAATCTTTCACCCAACCTAAATAATATAAGTTTACATGACCTCCTGTAGCACTAATGGTGTGCAAAGTATGGTGAAAATTAGTTAAATTGTTCCGGAACTATGGCAAAATGTTTAATTTTCTCATCGGGCACTATTTTGGGAAAAAGGTTGACAAAAAAGGATTCTTGTGTGCATTATTGATGTTTCTAATTAATACTGTTAGTGTACAAAATTTTGTTCAATTTTGTTGAATTGTTTAATATATGTAACGTACTAACCAAAATGATTTATATTAACGGCTTTAAAAAAAGCCTGCTGCACATAAAGCATGTTGTTTTACAAACCCTACTACTTGCGTGTAAAATTTAGTGGGAATCGATTGATTGGTCCTCGAGATATGGCACAAAACCTCCATTACTGTCATGTAGCGATCTTCATGAGTGGAATGGAAAAGTTCTGGCGGCTCTTAGCATCGGGCTCTTGAGAGTCGATGAAGGTGAAATGAGGTGAGTATGTGGCATCATCGGAATGCAAGGGCGGGGTCAACAGGATATTCCCGAGAAAACCCGCTGGCCAGCGGCATCGTCCGGCACGATTCCCACGTGGAAAAATTCAGGAGCGACCCCACCGGGAATGAAATCCAATTTGCCTAGGTGGGAGGCGAGTAGTCTGACCACTACACCATCACGTCCCCTTTTCGTAAATGGAGGACAAAACGGTTACGTGTTGGCACATTCAATTATTGTCATAGATACAGTGTACAAAGTTAAGTAAGAATCGGAGACATAGTTTCGTAGGTATAGCAAACTAAGTTAAAGTGTTGTTATAGTAGCCATTCTGAAAATAAGTATCTTGCTCACTTAAAACATACTTATTAATACGGCATACAACAGAACAACTTCTTCGCCAAATTTGGTGGGAATCGGTTGATTGTTATTCGAGATATGACATGAAAACTGTATTTTTTCATATGGGACTATCTTACAAAATAGCGGGAAAACATGGTTCTTTACAGACAAATTTGATGGTTGTAATAGATTCTGCCAGCATACAAAATTAAAGTTGTAATTTGTTTCATAGTTTCGTAGATATAACATACTAAAGTAACATGTTTATATGGCTGCCATTTTGAAAATAAGTGTCTGACCCACTAAAACATATAATTTCTTCATTGCCTGCATTAATGACAGTTGTTTGCCACATCTAGTGGGAATTTGTTTGTTTTCTCCAGGTGTATGACATAAAAATTTCAGCTTGTTATGTGATGCTATCTTACAAATTGGTGGAAAAAAGAGACTTTGTGTGGATATATTTGATAGTTGTAATATAACTCCAGCATACGAAGTTAAGTTGCAAGTAATTTTACGGTTCCTACGATATCGTATACTAAGCTAAAACAGGTTTTTAGCCGTCATTTTTTTAAGTGCTTGACTTACTTAACACATGCCATTTGACATCACTTGCCACAGTACTACTTGTTTGCCAAATTTGTTAGGTAAAGGTTAAGTGTTTCCCAAGATATAACACAAAAAAATTTATTTATTCGTATGACACTATCTTACAAATTGGAGCACAAAAGAAGCTCCTGTTACGAACTAGCTTTTCAGCTAGCTCGCACTTGAAAGAATGTTGAGAAATGAGAGAATGCTGGGGGCGTATCTCAAATAATTACTCATTATTCGGTAGAGCACAGAAAATAGTATAAGGTTTTATTACATGAAGATTTTATACATCAGTTATTTAAGTTACCATTGACCGGGGGAGCTTTACATTGAATTTAATATTATGTTTATTATTACTTCACTCACGCCATTTTAAATAACCCTAACCGGAACGTCATCACCTTGTTAATGTTGCCGGAGGCTGAATCTAGGAGACGGTTAGCGACGGCCGGACACCCATCTTCCTGGTCTGCTCCGCTGGTCGGGTCGCCAAAGGACTAATGATGAATGACGACGACGAGACGGTTAACGACGGCCTATATCAAGCGCGTGGTTCTGCGGCCGCGCTCAGTGACCGGTGGAGGGGATTTCTGCAACTGCCGACGACCAAATGGTGGCGTTGCAATCCCGCTCGTTTATGTTTGAAGGTGTGATCAGGCAAGCCGTTCACCTAAGGCCTGACCACACCATAACACTCCGCATAGACACATGTTATGTTTGTTATATATACTCTCAGCATACGACGTTAAGTTGGAATTTATTACATGGATTCGAAAATATAGCATACTATCTTAAAATATCTATGTTGCCGCCATTTTGAAAATGAGTGTCTGGCATACTTGAAACATATTGGTACATGTCATACTGTTGTAGTATTACTTGTTTGCCAAATTTGGTAGGAATCTGTTGATTGCTCCCCGAGATATTACATAAAAACTTAATTAATTAATGTAGTGCTATCTTACAGAATGGCGGACCAAAGTATTTGTTTTTTGTGCTTGTGTGATTCTTGTATAATAGATACTGACACCAATAAAATTCAGTTGAAATTGGTTAATTTGGTATGGTAGTTATACCAAATATACTTAAAATATTTCAATGGCCGCCATTTTGAGAATAAGTCTTTCATAAATTTTAATTGCATACATTTACATCGCCTACAATAGTTTCACTTACGTGCCAAATTTTGCTAAAATTGGTTGAGTAGTTTTCAAGATATAAAATAAAATCTTTGTTTCTTCATGTGGCGCTATCTTCAAAAATGGCCAACAAACAACAATATTCACCTCTGAATTCAATGCTTACACCTTGTGCTGTCAGCATACGAAATTTGGTCGGAAACAGTTGAATGATTTCCGAGATATGACATATCAACCTAAATATTAATTTGTCCCCCATTTTTAAAGTAAGTGCCCGGAGTGGTAGAAAACTATTAAAGTCAGGTGTCCTTACTATTTACACAAGCCTTACTTTCCTTTGGAAAGTACGCTAAAAATGGCGGACCAAAGAGGATTCGTTTCGGTACATTTGATAGCTGTAATATACACTGCCAGGATACCAAATTAATGCGAAATTCATTACATAGTTTCGATGGTATAGCATACTAAGCTAAAATAACTATATGGCCGCAATTTTGTAAATAAGTTTTTGACCTGCTTAAAATGTAACAGTTTACATCACCTGCCGCAGCCACAGTACACAACAGCCGCAGCAACAGAAGCAGCAGCAGGAAAAGATGCAGCGAGAGGCAGATGAGAATACAGCACATTCGGAAGGAAACACCGATCTTAGGGGCGAAGGTCGGTGACTGCTGGAGGGAAGACCCCAATGTTCATAAATATATGGTCGGTGAAACAGGATTGGGATGCAATACTTGTGAAGAGGAGCCTGAATGATGTTCCTTGTCAGATGGTCGTCGACACTGGGGCGACCATAACAGTAGTAAGACCAGACATCCTCGGGCCTTCCCCAACATTGAACAATTCCATTTGATTACAGTAACAGGTGAAACCAAACAAGTTAAAGGTCAGAAGAAAGTAATCCTAAAGCTTGGTGGCCTTAGCATAGAGCACGATGTTTACGTAGCAGAAATAGAGAATGAATGTATTTTGGGGCTTGATGTACTACATAGGCTGGGGTGCTGTATCGATACCCGAATTGGTGTGCTAAGGATAGGCAGTACAGAATTGGTGGTGTCGACGCAGCATGATTTGCCCTCCCCAGTTAGCTACCTAGTAGTATGTGGTCAACCCACTATGCTGCCCGCTTCTAGTGAAATTATCATTACAGGAAAGGCATCAAGGAAAATTTGTTAGACATTTGGGTATAATTGCACCAGCAGAGAGGATAGGCATCCTGCCAGGTAAAGTCGTTGTAGCAAGGATTTTGGTATCTTCTAGTTCTGACAGTTTTTAAAGTTAGAATGATAAATTTGTCCGAAAGTGTAATTTGCCTTGAAGAGGGAGCGATGACGTTTGCAAGCAGGTCACACGGGTATTTCCAAATGAACACGAAGGTTCGATAATAAAACAAATATAATATAATTTACCAGAAGTACTGGAGAAACTGTTAGGAAGAAAAAAGAAAATCTTAACTGGCGACAGGAGAAGGCTATCTTTAAATTACTGCAGAGAAATAGGGACGCCTTTTCGTGTGGACCAAACGACCTTAGATGGAGTAACGTGACCTGCCACCACATAATAAAGCAGATGCCAGACCCATAAAAAAGTCAGAAATATGACTGCCACTAGCTTCGTATGAGGCAGTTGAAGGAATTATGAATGAAATGAAGGATCTAGATGTTATAGAACCATCAGTTATCCCATGGTCATCCCCCATAGTTCTTGAAAGATGGCTCTATGAGGTTTTGTGTAGATTATCGCCAGCTTAATAATGTGACCAAGAAATATTCTTATCCGTTTCCAAGGATTGATGACACATTAAACAGCCTAGCAGGTTCACAATGGTTTTCTACTTTGGACATGAAGGGTGGGTACTGGTAGTACGAGGTAGCTTAATAGGACCAAGAGAAGACTGCATTTTGTGTCCAAGGGAAAGGAAACTGGCAGTTCAAAGTTATGCCTTTTGGGCTATGTAATGCCCCTGCCAACTTCAAATGCCTGATGGAAAAAGTTCTGCCTTTAGATATTTGTCAGGTTTACCTATATGACATTGTTATGACAGGAAGGACATTACAAGAGCACATATCATGCCTAGACTCGTATTCCTGAAAGTGGTCGCAGCCAACTTGAAACTGATTCCTATGAATTGCCACCTGTTCCAAAATAAAATAATTTTCATGGGACATGTAGTGTCGGCTCATGGCATTGAAGCAGACCCCGAGAAGAACAAAGCAATAAGAAAGTGGCCGACATCAACTGACAAAATCGAAGTGTGGAGATTTCTGGGATTATGTGCCTACTACCATCAATTTGTAGCTGGGTTCGCCATGATTGCCAAACCACGTAACGAACTGACTGAGGAGAAAAGGAGATTTCATTGGACCACTAAGTGAGAAGATCCTTTTAGTAAACTAAAGAAAATTCTGATATCTCCACCAGTCCTTTATTTTCCGAAAAGTGAGGGCGTATTCATTGTGTACACTGAAGCTAGTGATGTAGACATTGGAGCTGTGTTATATTAGGTTCAAGATGGGAAGGAAAGACTACTAGAATACTTCAGTAAGGTATTGCATAAGCCTGAGAGGAATTAATGTGTTACACAGAGGGAGCTTCTGGCCGATAGTGCGACACTGAACTGCGACACCTGCGTTGCAAGGAAGGGCCCAAGGACCAGAGGAAAATGTCACCTCCAGAAATACAATGTTGGAGCTCCGTTCGAGAGGATGGCAGTAGATATTCTGATCCCCTTGAATGTCACAAAGAGATGGAATAGGTATCCACTGGTGACCCAAGATTTCTTTACCAAGTGGCCTGATATAATTCCCCTCCCAAACCAAGACGAACGAACAGTGGCTGAGGTACTCATAGAACATGTCTTTCTGAGGTTTGGGTTGCCACTAGAACTCTATTCTGATCAGGGAAAGAACTTTGACGCTGCAGTATTCCAGGAGGTGACGAAAATTCGGAGAATAAAAAATACTAGGACGACAGCCTTACCCACTCAGTCAGATGGAATGGTCGAGAGGCTTAACCGCACTCTTGACCAGTACCTGTCGATCTTTGTGGCAGACAACCAAAAGTACTGATATTCAAAGGTATCATTGTTTGTTCTTGCTTACCACTCAGCAGTTCACGAGTCTACAAGGGTAACACCATTAAGGGTGCTGTTTGGAAGAGAGCTACGCCTCCCTAGTGACCTTCTTCTGTTTGGCCGGTCAACAGAAGAGGAAGCTGCATCTCCTAATTATGACAGCTAATTTCGTAACAGACTTGTTGGCATTCATGATTTTGCTCGACAGCACCTCAGAATAAATAGTAATAGGATGAAGACACAGTGTGATAAGAAGAATGTCGGGAGAGGTATTTCAACTCAAGAAGGATAATGTGGTCTTTCGGATTTGTCGTCAAGGCTCTCGGGCGAAGCCGAAGGTCCGGATATTGCAGTGTCTGTTCGGGACGAACATACTTGAGAAGGGAGCAGTGTTGTATGTCGCTGTCCGGTGTTTCCTTCGCATGGGAAGGCGCCGTGAGCTGGAGGTCAAGTTTGTAATGTTAGACGAAGTGAGCAGCTTACCATAAAGGATGCTTCCGCACACGCCGATAAACATATCGCAGCTCGAGCCTAGCTTAATCTTAAAAGCTCATATTTCTCTATTTATCATGCACGAATGTCGCCGTCATCACCATTACTTTTACCAGAACAACTTGGATTGCCGAGAACGTTCTAGATGGCACCTACCTCAAGTACAAATACCACATGCGGGCTTCTGGGGAGGGGGGAGTGATTAAGAGCCGAGAGTTTGGCTTCTCGTGCAACCTTAAACTACAGTTGGGCGATTCCGGAGCGGCGAGGGACGACTGCAGCGATCTGCGAGAGTGCGAAGAGTGGGACTGATCTTCGGAACTGTGGACTGGATGCGTGAGTGAAAAGACATTCGGGACGATGGAAATAGACAATTTTAATTAAACATGTGGAAATAATTGGTGCAGTTTAAGGGACTTTAATTGAAATTGAGATAGTAATTAAATATAGCGCTCAATATAAATAATAAGCGTTAATAGGACGGACAGACTGGTAGATAACAGATACTTTGACTGTTTGTAGCATTGAGAATAAATATAATTATTGAATTTAGTTCTTTAATTTTTATTCAGACCTCCATCCCTCACGAACTCGGATACGCCCCTCAGGCATTCTTGTAGCAATATAGTGCTATAACCCATGGCAACGTTGATTTTATATATAATGGAAAGAACATAAAATGGACAATAATGGATCTTAAGCAGAATTTTCAGAAGTGCTCAAGTAACCGCGAACAGTCTATAAGAGAATACTTTTTAAAGCGACTGACGTCCCACATGCTGTTTCCAGTATTACGAACCTCCGTGCGCCCTTTTTTTGAGTCCTGACGCCCCAAACTGCGATGGAACAATGGCCGACGTGTCATGCCGGCTCGTCAAAGAAGCCTGAAGCGGCCAGAATGCGGCGTCAGTACCTGTGGCTGTGCCGCGCGCACGTGCGGACGCTGGGCTGCGCCACCGCGCATGCGCAAGTGCCCGCGCGCATGACTTCCTGCCCGGCCGCGAGATTTTAAAACGTGTCACATTTCGTCTGGCAGAGTATCTCCCCCCCCCCCCNAATCCGCTTCTCCTCGTCGGCCAGCTGCCCACGCATGCGCAGTGCTTTGAAACCTTAATTCTCCTCACAGAGCATGCGCGATCAAATAGAAAAAGTAACGCCAATACATACTACCCATTATCCTATTGCATGACCCAAATAACTCGTTAAATTAACCTTATCAACAAAAATTGTAAATTTCTTTCTATAGACCGATTAGAATCCACTAACCATAACAATCCCTCGTGAACCCCTCCCATATCCGCTCCGACACTTAGGTGGATCACGGTTACAGCAGAACTCGTTTGGGTGCATCCCAATCACTCCCGCAGTCACTTCGAGCACACAGGTTGCTGTCTCAGCGCTAGAAATAACCGCTGTAGCTCGGTCGAATCGCCATAAATACATCCCAGTCGTCGTAGCCCTCCAACTCTCAAAAACCTCCTTCGGCAGTGTAAAAGGCTGAAATTGTAACTGCGCGTATCCTTTGCAGATTATTCCACACTTACTCACGTCCGAAGATGATCAAACTCAGCATCAAGAGATTCCTCAAACGTTGAAACTATCTCCGGCCGTCTGAAAGCTGCTAGATGTCGTCACATACTAAGACTCGTCTCCTTGTAAACGCATTATTATTCCAGGCTGCTGGCAGAAAACCAGCTGCCGGGATTAACGGACGGGCCACGCAGATCGCAACAGTGCCACTCCTGAAGTCTGTTCATCCTGAACAAACTAAAGTTCGTCAGGCTAATTCGTAGAGCGCAAGTCGGTCCATGAGAAAACCATAGACTTCGCAAATTCCTTTGCACAAACATATCACAAAGACGGCACCCAAACAGCAAATAAAACTGTGGGCCGAAATTTAATATTTAAAAGCCAAAGGGACTCTATAAACAGACGTAAAGAAAATACTGGGCAGTGGGAGGGACATGGGCACAAATAAATAAAAAGTAAAACAAGGCAAACCGTACTTGCCACAAAACTTATTGAACAGACCAGAGGACATCTCGAAATAACAAAACAAATACTTGTGGTTGTGTAGTACTACCTATTCTTTTCTGATTTGTTTCCATATTGAATTTCTGTTCGAAATAATAAAACAAGTAAGTTGATTGTCACAATTTGACAGCGATTAGCAATATTGATCCAAGTGTCAATATCACGAACTGAGATAATACATTGATTGCAAACTTCAACATCATAAAATCTGTGTAACAGCTATCTTTTCCAAAACAGGCTGAAAATGAAGGGATAATGTACACTTTAATAATCACATGTTAGGTCTCACAAATATGAAAGCCTTATGAATTTTTTTGTTGATTATTACATAGAAAACTAGTATTTTGGGTTTAGCAACATGGAACCATCTACTAACTGTTAGTCATTACATTATGGTATGCTAGCACACTTATAACAAGCACGTATCAAACATGATCAAGTTTAGTCAGCAATATATGGATGGTTTTCACAAATATACATTTCGATAATAGTGCGATTTGTGCCGTGGAATTTTGTTAATTTGGTTTACCACATCCTGAACTGGAACTCTCTTGTCATCAATCTTTGCAACCTCGTTGGTCAGAAATATTATCAGAACGTAGCTTTTGTAGTGTTTTTTTTTTTTTTTTACTGTTTGGGGAGAAATCCGAAATGTCGGCCACAAACCTACCATGACAAAACTCAAAACCAGTAATTGTGTACTGTCTTATGTATGCCCTCCTTTGTGAATGTTTATTTCTTTTCCGTTTTATCGGCACCTGTTTTGCCATAGGCGTAATAAACAACGTCTTAGAATCGTAGGAGGGTAGTTCATTGTACTTATTCCTTACATCATGTTTCTTCATTCATTGTATTTGAGACAAAGAATCTGAACTCCTTAGACTGCTTTAACATAACTCCTTAGCACTAACATAATCTTCGTTCCTATTTTTTTTTATCTTCCTGATTGCCGCATTCCGCTCAGGATATTTTCTTTTGCGACCATTTCTTGGCTATTGTGTTTGTAGACTCGGCAGATGTGCAGCCATTCTGTAACATAAAAATAACATTATAACTGTATATGATGTTACCAAAACCAGAATGTAATCTCAAAATGTTCAACAACGTCACACATTTTACAACTTACACATGTCAGAATAATATGAAATTACTGACATTTACCTCATTGGATAATTCCGGTTCATTTCTCCTTTTATCAGAAACTGCTTTTCTTGCCAGTATCATGATTACTGGTTGCAATGAACACATGTTTACAGTACAACATGATAACACAACAACTTCAGCCACAGAGCAGGGAGGTATATAAAGAGCACACTGCCATATATTCAAAGCGAACCATTTCACTAGCAGCACAGTATATTTTGGCGGTAGAACAACACGTTACGATGTTATCGATTGAATCGATGTACTCGAATAATGACTTTATATTACGCACAGAAAGTAAATTATTACATGTGACTTAACTTCATATCTGCATGAAATACTAAAAGCCTACAAGGCAATGTATTGAGTACAGTTTTGTAACATTGACACATTATTTGCATTATTAGAGCATGTATTTTGTATAGGTTAGTGAAACTGCATTTGCACATACTGCCATATATCTTTTGGGGACACAACTTCGTGCGAAACACAAAAGAGATTCAATCCGCCCTATTAAGTTTCCACCAATGGTTTCAGCAGTCAATGATGTCCCTTGGACCAATATCTAAAACAGGTATGGCTTGGATCATTATCGTACAACAGATGGTGCGTGGAACATATCGCGAAAGAAATGATGCTTGGATAACTATTGCTGAAATTGCTGCATGGGTTAGGGAGATGGTGCTTGAAATACTTGCAATTAGGTAGCAGCATACGACAGCGCTGCTAAGATTCCATAGGGACTTTGCTGTCCTGAAGTCCATCTGTAGTCATCAGGTTGCAGAAAAGGGCGAAAATTATCCTCCGTAGAAGGAAGAGATTTTAATTAACCTCCCAAACTCAAAATTTTACATGTACGCTGCCATCAGAGAAAAGAAGCAGGAAACTTATGACAGGCATGCACTACAACTCATACATTCGTGTACACGCACCATACTCGATGGAAACAGGAGACATCCAATACAACACTAGATCTACATGGTGCCAAAACCTTGCAGCGCAACGCACTATATGACACACTGCAGATTAAAAATAAAAATAGTAGTAAACACTCTATTATCACTTCAGCAAAAACCCTAAAATGTTATTGTGTACTGCTTAAGTTCTGAAGAACATAAACACGGGAGTCGAGCGGCTGCATGCCATCATTGTTCCCGAGCTGAAAAGCAAGTGACTCTGAAGCCAAGCAAACGACTATCGAAAAGCCAACCCAAGTAATTAAAGAAACACCATCATAAGTCGTTAAGAGCACCAAAGCGTTACCCGTGCATAGCCATTAGTCATGTTCAGTCTGCCTCTTTAGCACTAGTCCTGTGCGTTTGCCTGTCCTAGGTGGCATTTGTGGTCCGGTTCATATGGCTTATTGCTCGGCTGCAGGTAGAGGGGATAATCTACACGTGTGATCAGAAACCCATTTTTTTTTTAATAACGCCATGAGCTCGTGATTGAACTAGAAAAGTGTAAGCAAACGCAAGGGGCAGAAACACAGCCGTACGGCGAGTTACAAAAAGGAAACAAGCAAAAGGATTACAGCTAACATCTGGCCGACAAGCAAACAATTGCAACGAAATGCCGCGGCAGGTGACTAACGGGATTACAAGCATAACTTTCAAAGCACAGAATGAAATGAACTAAAACCAAATTTACGAGCCAAATATTTAAACAGTAAAATAGTGACAAATGGTAATTAAATAAACTGAAATATACAAATAACAGAATATACAACCTTTGACAACCAATTAAATCAAAATGTAGAAACCTTTTACCAGTATATAAGTTGTATTATAAATACATATCGGATAAACAGAACTCAATTTATAATTAAATAGATCTTAGATTTTGAAAAATGGAGAATAAAGCCATTATTTACTGCATTAGTTAAAACTAAAAATGCAACGAAACATTTAAATAGTATTCGCAATCGTCTTCACTGACTTAATTACCAAAAATCATGTTTTAAATTTCACCCTTTGTCATAATGAAGCTCTAAATCTCAGAACGACAAATTGCATGAGTGCCTCATCTATAGTGCGAGCTCCTTCGTTTGGAATAGGGGTGACCCCTGACCACTCAGTGAAATAATCCAGAGCTAGAAGAAGGTATCGATTCGCCTTCTTTGTCAGTGGCAAAGGACCAAGAAAATTTACTGCCATACTCTCAAATAGGTCTCCCAAGTTCTGAAGGCAACCTCATCCCCTACTTCTAAGTTCCTTCTTAGCTGTACAGATTTACACATCCAACACCAGGTCTCGAAATCCTCCCTAAATTAATAATATGCCATATAGATAGCTGCAAAGTTTGAAATATTCTTCGCTTTAACATCAGAAAGTTCTATACAAATCACATAGTAATATTGTGCCCAATTTGTTTTCAAGATGAAGTCACTTCTGCAGGCTATTTGAAAATTCGAGGACTTGTGTAGATATAATTATCTTCAAAATTCTAAAAACAGTTTCACAATGAATATTGCTAAGGCATATAGCCCTTTAGGCTGAGCGTCTTGGTAGAGTTCGGGATACACGCAACAGTTCCCACTTCTGGGATGTATGTACAGAATATCGCCTGCCAAGCTGATGTATCTCTATCTGACACACATCACATCCATTAACGTTTCAGAAAAACCAATTTTCATTTTCAGAGTGTCTGTTAAATGCACACTTTGACATCGAAACAAAAAGGCCAAAATTTACATTTCCGCGAAAACTTCCAGTTACAAAAATTCTGGTACAGAAATATGAAAGTAACCACACGAACTTAAGCTCGTCTATCATGAGCCTGTTTATTATCGTGCCATTTAACATAGCAGAGTAATCCGTATTGAATTCCGCTCTCTAGTTTGTATTACGGCGAATCAATCTGTCAAAATGAAACTCATTCGTTAAAAACTGAGACGTTGGTGATAATAAATCTCCAAATAATTTCAGTGTACCAGTTTCAAAAGTTTATTGGTGATATATGTATACTTATTTAGAATTCACTTGCCTGTTCCAAGTCAGTGACAAAGTGAATTTCACCGTTTTGCGGAAAATCAAACTTAACGTGACTGTTTCGGTAATGATTAAAAAAACGTTATTCCCATGTATAGAAAAGTTTACACGTTGCATGCAAATTCAGCGTCTTGAAAATAATAATAATAATAATAATGTTGCTACTGTCTTGTCGATGTTGGTGTTTACGTTATTTTTGATGTTATCTCTTTACTGCGGGAGGTTGATCGCGGGACGACCTTCATACTAAACCAATCAAATAAAACTTTAATTTCAAAAATGCAGATGCAGACACCATAACTCACCTGGAACCTCGTGGTTATAACGTGCCTTGGTTACCGTAGAAGAGGCGATGAGGCATTGTTCGCCCTTGGCAGCTTCCGTGATTCTGTGATTCGAAATCTCAGAACAGCTCCAGGCAAACTGNGGGGGGGGGGGGGGCGTTATTTTGAAGTCCCGCCACGTTATCTCCAATCCGCAAGAAAACTTCTCTCTCTTTTCGCTATATAAATAAAAGTCTGGGAATGCTTTTTCTTCGTGCACCTAACGTCGATCTGACATCTTAAGTTGTTTCGTTTCAGCCGCTGATGCAGTCGTGCGACGCTCGTGCGTAACGAGCGTGCCGTGCCGCCTGTTGCCGCACGAAACGCCATCGTCTGAGGAAGAAAACATAGAAGGCTGGCTAATCAGCTGGATTGGAAAGACGTGTGTGCTCCCAATGCCTGCGTTACAACGCGCATATTTCGCCCGCTTCCATCAAAATAGTGCCGTTCCTTTCCCACAGCCTTTCAAGATATTAATCGGCGAACATTAAAAAGCATTTCTACTAGCAAAATGATGGCGTGCAAAGGCAGCCACACGAGTCGCTTCATTTCCATATCGCGTGCAGTTAGCCGCGGTGCTCCGAGCTCGGGAAAATGAGCGCATTCAGCGTGGCGACTAGCTAGACTTCAAACACTTAGCCTAATCGTTTGTGTGAGTTTTCAGGTTCTGCTGAAATTAATTTCACCCGCCAAGAAGGACTTAGAACCAGTAACAAGGCCACAACAAAACTGACTGCTCTCAAAATAACCAACCGATTAAGGAATAAATAAAGTGACTTCTAATAGAGCACTGCACACACCCGACTGTCAGGCACGGATCCAGAGGTGAGTTTTAAGGGGAGGGGGGCGACTTTATTTGAAGAAACAAGTTCCTACAGATATCTTTACACTCACGTTAGCTAGATAATTTACGTATACACTCTAAACCCAGCTCATTTATTTTACTACTAATTAGAATATTTTTGTATGCATAAACAAATAGAATTTATTTGCCATAAGAAACAATAATAAACAGCAAATGTAACAAATTAAGCATGAGTTTGTCACTAAAAATAAATATTGCCTGCTGACTAGAACTATTATCTCAAGTAAACAAAAATATTCATCAAACACTAACAGCATTTTTACACAACAATCTGTACTCTCCTGTGTCATTTCTTAGCATATAAATCAATGACTTCACCTACATATAGATTCCCATCACGATAAACGTTTAATAAAGCAAGTCCTGTAAATCTCTCTTCTCTAATGCGTTAGTGCAGTAATGTATTCAGTCTCCTAAGTGTGGACAATGACCACTCGGCATTTGCTACAGTAGAAGGAAAAGTCACTAAAATATTTAGCAAACAATTTATAACAGGAAATATTTCAGCATCGTATTTTTCCAATTTAGAAGAGCATTAGTAGGAATGTCAATAGATTCGTAACTGTTTGGGATTTCACATTCCCACTTTTTCTTCCATATAGCATAGTCACTAAGAATCATTTGTTTAACTACACCCACGTCTACATCGAGAATGTTGTGATACATTGCAGCTATATTTTTCAAAGACGATTTCACCTTACCTGATGAATTTTCCTTAAGTCTACAAGGCACAAGCAAAGTCAGATCTAACGTCTTCAGTGTTTCTTCGCAAAATCTACTTTTTAAATCCTCTTTGGTGGATTCAGTGATTGGTATGTGCACTTATACACTTATTGCCTGAATTATACGTTCGTTTCTGCACCTGAGTGATTATATATTTGTTTTCACTTGCTTGTTATCCTGGGAATTCCGATTTCTTGATCTACTCTGCAGGAAATATTTTTGAATCCTTCGTACACAGAGACTGAGTCGAGTTGAGAGATTTGGGCGGCTCTTAACGACGTCTTGAGAGCCGATACACAGAGATAAATGATTGCTTGCAATTTGTTCTTTCGTCTGCTAAAGTATTCAGCGTGTCTTGAACTAATCTACTGGCCATGTCATCATCTATTGTTTCCTTCTGTTGAAGTTTAGTGGGAATGTAAGGGAGAATATACCTCTCAAGTACACAATTGTGGCCATGAATTCACTGTCCAACGAAACACTAATCAATATTCTTGCTTTTGCAGCAACTTGAATTTCCCTCCATCCTGAAATTGCAGTGAGTGCTGCAACTACTTTGGTTAGGTTCCTTCTGAACTGCGTTACAGCTGTGTGTCCCTCGATCCACCGAGTTTCACATGGCCCAGCGATTTGGCTTCCGAAATATAGTTTTAGAACAAAGTTTTTTTTGTGCAGAAGCTGTGAAAAAAGATATGGTTTACTTTATTACACATGTCGCATTTCTAACAATTTGGACACTAGATGACCTAGAAAGGGACAGATTTAAACTGTGGCTGAAACATGGGCAACGGATTGCATTTGTAGCTTCTCTCTGAACTTCTTACACAGCGCCACGAATCTCCGATGTGATACTGCACTCATCTGTACAAATACCAACACAGTTTTGCAAATCAAAGTTAAATTGTTTTAAAACATGCAATACTATAAGGCCCAGTGTTTTCCTTGATAATATAAGATCATTTGGTCCAACACACATTTTTTTGCACTGCTTCGTAACAACCAAAGAAATAAATGAAACATTCCCTTACTATTCCTTCATGTAAGTATGGTATGATAAGCTTCATTGTGACACATGATAAACATAAGTAGTTTCATTAAATATTATGCTATAAAATGGACTCTTAGCAGCCATGTCTATTATAACTGAGAGAATCTCTTGAGCAATACATGTAATAAGATAATTTTGTGTTCTCTTGCTTATATATATGTTGCTCTGGAATTTGCTGTAGCAAGATGTTACTCCAAGACTTGGTCTCCAGCTTGAATACGAAAATGAAGCAACTCTCTAAAGTTGTCTTCATTTATTGGGCTTGATATAGAACTATCGAAATGGTCACCCCTAAATGAAATATTTTGCCTACCAAGAAAAATTATAGTACCTACTATAATTTTGAGTTTTTCTCTGTTTCCCAATATATTTGCAAGTCGTTGTTCATTTATTGGGTTTATTATTTCCGTGTCAGGGTTATAAAAATAATGTAAAAAATGTTTGGTCGTCTCTACAGCTTGACGACGATACACACTTTTTTTTCGTGAGTTTCTAGTGCGTCATCTTTTCCCTATAATTTCACAAATGAATTAAATGGTTTAATAATTAATTTCTGGAGAGGAACATTTTTTTGATAGCCTCCCATGCCAATAAATGCAAACAAAGTGTAATATTTGCAATACAGCCCTTATTAACTTTGTTAAATTGCAAGCCAAGGGTAATTTGAAAGATGGGTTTGGGTGACGAACCTTCTCTCTTCTTTACAATTTTTCATTTGGACAGAAAATGGAAATTTATAATAATATTAAATACGGCACTTCACCGGTTTCCTGAAAATAATAAACTGCGGAGTGAAAATAAACTGAGCCGCTTCATGACGGCATGGAAACTGGCGGACCAATCCATACACTTGTCGATAATATGACATTTCACCCAAGAAAACGCACTGAAAAAGCACCCTTATAGCCAACAATGCTTAATGAAAGTAGATAGAAAAATGATTAACTACCGATACAATATTCGGGTAACACCAGTAAGGTACTCGCTTAAACGTGACCACAATGGCATCACCGAGCTGGAAACGGTTCACTGATTGTGTCTACCTGCTCCGCCGTAATTGCTAAACATATTTTTAAACCAAGTCGCTAAAAGCCAAGAAAATTGTACACATTACCTACTCTAAAAACGTGAATTAAACCATGAATGTTGTAAGTAAAATTTAAGTTTTGAGTTACAACTTTAAGTTCTGAGTATTATTTTCTTCCATAATCATCATCAATATCGCCAACATAACAACATATGTACATCCCGCAATAACTCATCAGTTGATACAATATTAGGCTGCTTTGCAAACGAGAGCATTTACTATTTACGTAGTGTGTAGGTTGGTCACATTGTCTGTCAAAATTTAGTCTACTTATATGAAATGCAGTATAGGCTACATGCGATGCGGTTAGCATGCAGACCTTCGTTCCTGACCGGGAATGCCGAGGGTGGGGTATTTTCATCTCAGTTACAAGCGAATATGTATTGGTGGATTATTTAATAATGTGCCTCAATACTTCTCCGCCAGTTAGATTTAGTTACCTGAATGGCAACCAGTAGGGTATTACAATTTGCTTTGCGTCTCTATGACATGTTACACTTCAAAATGGTGCACGTTTGTTCCACTGGTGTGTCAGTATCTTCCTAAATTTGACATATCGTGGAGACTCTGGGCCAATGGCGAGTTTTTACCACTGTAGTGGCCGAGTTCGTTGAAATTGAATCAGTGAGGGAAATGGTTCCTGACAAAAGTACCAACCAATAAATTAATTATTCGTTTAACTGTAGTTATGTGACTATGACGTCTTGGTAAAAGCGGAGAAAATAAGTAAGTTGTATCTCTACCAGCGACGAATTGAGAATGTAATCGCAGTGTGTACTGTTTTGAAAAATCTAGCAACTGTGACTGCCACGGTGACTGGTATTCGCTTGAAGTGGTTTGAGGTGTTGACAGGCCAAATACTAGAAGGCACATGTTAGTATCTACACCATTTACAAGGGAATTGGTAAATGGGTTTGTAAGAGTGTTGTTTCTAAGTGTATTTGTTGTCCTGCGATTACACTCAGTTATCCTACCAGGGAAGATGTATATTACAATACGAGGTGCCAAGACACCTGTTCACTCTATACTGAATCTCCTTCACCCCAATCTCAGGTTTTAATGTCTGCTTAGTATAGAATATACTTAGTGATTTAAGTTGAGAACTCCCAGTTCACTGAGAAACGTAATTTTGTAACGATATTTGTGTGATCGTACATATATATATTACATGTATTCAGGAACTTCATTCTAACCCAGAAATAATTACACAATTATAAATATTATCTATGTAATTTTCCCGTGTTGTCCGCTCAGTAAAAAAATCTCCTAATAAATCAAGGTTTAGTAATAATCAAGAATTGTCGTAAACGTTGTAGTAATTAAATTAGGTTTCTCACAAAAAAATTATATATACTCTTTTTTAAATGTTTTCATCCATCCGGCAGGATTTTTCGAGGCTATCAGTAACGTCACTTAGTATAAATAATAAACCTACATAAGAGGGGACGAGCCCGTAGCCATTTTTCTCCACGTATTTGGAGATAGTTCCCTGGCCCGTAATAACGCAGCACTACACCCAATGTCCTTTTTCTCCTAGCGCCATCATGCGGTGATCCAAGAAAGTTACGCTAGTTATTGCTCCTTCTCTTCCCCTACCCCTGGCACATCAACCCTTTTAGTAACAGTGTCTTATACAGAGTTCGGTGGGAAAAAACTGACAACATTTATTAGGTAATTCGTCATGAAAAATCAAATGGAAAATATGCAGTACCCACACTATATACCTAAATTGAATATTAAGGGAGGCATGAGCCCTCAAAAATCGAGATTGTTAACTGTATTCTTTTGCAAAATATCTGAAATGAAGTGAGATTTAACTACAATTCTCCGAATATTGTTTTGTGATATCTAAATCTTCAACCTTAGAGCACACTCTCAATTATAACTCTCCTCGGAATGAAAATAATAGGAGCAGCCACCCCCTTTTTGTAGCAAATTTTTTACCGTCAGGAATTATGAACGTTTGATGCTGATTTATTGAGTACTACGACCTAATTAAGGAAAATTATCCTCTTGTTACAATTGCTCGGGACCCGCCATTTTCGTGTAAAATCATCACAAATGTTCTCCACTCGTCTTTGCAGCGTCCACACCGATGCAGCAGCAACTTTGTGTGCGTTTTACACGAAAATGGTGGGTGAGCAGTTGCAACAAGAGGACCATGTTTGTCCATTAGGTTATACTGCTTAATCAACCAGAAACAAAAGTTCATAATTACTGGCGGTAGGAAAAGTTGCTTGCAAAAAGAGGGTGGCCAACCCTGCCATTTACATCCCGGGGGGAATTATCAAGGAGAGTTTGCTCTAATGTTGAAGATACCGATGACATAAAACGATGTTCGGAGAGTTGTAGTTTAATTTTACTTAGTTTCCTATATTTTGGGAAAATATATTTCAAAGTCTCAATTTTTAAGAGCTCTTTTCTGCTTTAATATCCCGTTTCGTTATGAAGCGTCATATATTTTCCACTCGATTAGAGACAGTTATTTTTGCACGGAACTGCAAGCTACGTTCACGTGTGGTATTTGAATAAAAGGATCGGGCCAATACATACTAAACGTAGTTGGTGATTTGTCAGCTAGACAGCAACAAGTGGAAAGAAAATCTAGAAATGAAGACAAAATAAACTGGTTTCGCGAAGATGGGGCAGGGTTTGTGTTTGATGCTGTGTAAAATAACGGTTTCCTATTTATTTATTTCATATTTATATTTTAATAACGACTTTAATGTACAGTTAAGGCATAGTCGCCTTCTCTCATACTGGATCCATTACGAATTCACTTTCAGTTGCTATAAATTCATACATAAGATATTACCGATAACACACATTTAAAACTTACAAGCATACAACTTAACCTTAAACAAACCAAGGATACAATTCAATTACTCTCTCACTCATTCACTTACACACTCACTCACTTGCACACGTGCATAAAGTAAACACAGTTTCGCGAAATGTCAATTTCATCCCCTCATCGACTGGGGTGACTAGGGTAGTACTTATTTATTGTATTCTTGAATCTATTGAAGCTTTCAATATTTCTGTGTTCAGTCGGCAGGTTGTGCCATGCCTTCGACGCGACAGTGGTGAGAAGCTCGAATAGAATTTGGTCTTGTGTAGCGGTATTAGCAGTCTACCGTCGGCTTTAGAGCGCGTGTTTACAAAGTTCAGAAATTTCCTGAATGATTAAAGATTATAACATAACAGTTATTTGTTTAGTGTTGAAAACTTTTAACGTTTGTGTACTTATAACTCTAAGAAATTGACTTTAATTTTATTATTTTAACATATTGTTATCAATATCAAGTGTAAAAATATTTCAAATGTGTGGCCCTAGCTCAGTGTAATATTTGGGAGTTAAATAAATATTCCGTTGTCCTCCTGTTTAGAGAAATTCCTCCTCTAGTATAGTCGACGTCTTCGTTGAGTGTATGAGAAACCCTGCTTTCAGTCCCCTGCACCCTTTATCACCCTGAGCCCTCTGTGTCGCCGGCGACGTGAAACCCGTGATTAGGTGGAATTTAAAATCAGTTTCGCTCACCGCGAAAGTAGTAAGGGCGCGTGAAGTGGGTAAAAAAAAAACCCCCGCTAATGACGGCGTGGTTGGCAACACCGCAGGCCACGGCAATAGGCGCATGCGCGATGCGTGTACCTGCTTGTGGGCCTGGCTGCGGAATTAGCCGTGGGGGTGGGGAGGGGGTCTGGCCCGCCCCTGATCGCACTCCGCTGGGTCCTTTTCAAAGCTCTCCACAATGCGGCCTGTAATAAAAGGGTCCACAGCGGCGAGAAGGGTAGTTTCCGTCCTTCAGGGGTGGCAAGGGTGGCCCTGCTATAGACATCTGCCTGTTCTCTGAGCCGCGCTCACAGCACGCCAGCCAGGCTTACAAACAACCTCCCGAAGGAAGAAAACATCGCGCACTGTTACAGCGGCGAGCTCATCCCTTTAGAAATGGCGGGATTCAATAGAGATTTCAGCCAACGGTCTCGAGTCTCAAAAAGAACTGAAACTGAGACCGTATTTTTGGTACAAAAATTTGCTTTACTTCACTGCACCATTGAATAAAGATGTATATCTTTACCTCTTATGATTCTCTCGGTACATCTCCAGACTATACCGAAAAAAACTAAGCTCTGTACACGCCTACAAATAGTTATGAAATATCCCGTACACACTTCCACGCCGCATTCTCAAGTTTTCCGTTTATGTTAATATTCACATCTGCGCGTTAATTTCATATTTTATATAAATGAAAATTATTACGTAATATAATCCAAAATACAACCATTCCAAAATAATATGTGTTCATAAATATATAGCTTCAAAATAGAGGGTACGGAAAATAATTATATATCTAATATCTCTGTACAGAGAAAATTGCTTCAATTTAAACATTGAAACTTAGTTTATCAATACAATCGTAGGCGGCAAGGTTCTACTGATCTAGCTTAAAGCTGATGTATATTGATTTACAGAATATTTCACTGCTCTGTGCCTCTTGTTTTAAACTCATTGTACTTTTGTTATTTGTCGTTCGGTAGTATCTGATTAATTGCGTTTCTATTGCTGATTGATATCCCTGATTCAGCTTTATGCCTGCATAGCTAAAAATCTTTTTTAAATTCATCATCATACAAGTTTCCGTGGATATCCTATAAGACTAGCTCAGACTTGTGTCTATGCATTAAAATAACACAAATTGATCCGCAAATTTCTCAGTATACTAGTGAAGTACACTACTTCCGTTAAAAGTATTTAAACTAGACGACAATATTTAATTTCGTAACTGCATTGTTTGTTTGGAGAGATCTTGGTGTTAACAAAGCATTTGTCACGAAGTGCCTCATCTTCGACCCGCAGTGGAATGAATTTCTTGTAGTTTGTTGATGGCCCCGCCCCTTTAACTGCCATTAGACCAATCGGAGAAGAGAGAAGGGGGAACAGCTTAAGAGCTAAATTAACCTAAGCTAAACCCATTCTGACCAAATTTAAAAATTTATAATTATGAATGTGTGTACATAACGAAAAGAAAGTTATTTTTTGGCTAGTAATGCACAGTGCGAAGCTCGGTGATGTGAGGATAACTCCTAAAAAGTATGCGTTATTATTTGAAGACGGGAAATACTTTTAAACTTGTTCTTCGTGTTTATTTTATCATTTGACTTTAGTTTGTTGGTAACTAACGCGCTGAACGTCTTTGGGCTAATAGGAAACAACGATAGGAATGCTCAATCACTTCCATCTAAATCAAAAGGGAAACTATACCCTCACCGTAGTACGAGCCAAAAAAATAAACGACAACGGCTCGACTATGTAAAGGACGATAAAGCCAACCGTGCTACCAGAAAATAACGTGAAATTATGCCGTCACAGTTATTCTTAAACGGTGATATTGTTATGGCTTATGACTGGTTCGTACTCTTAAAAGCGAACACAAAGTTCACAGCTCATTCATTGGTTGCGGTAACGCAACAAGTTTTGTGTCAGCTTAAGAGTTAGTAGTTCGTCCATATTTTCTCTACATTCGTCGTTTGCGCGTTTACTAGTATCCCAGGAGTTCAATATCGTAGAAATACGACTTTGTGCCAGAACAAATAAAAATCAATTATATCTAAGTCCGCGAAGTTTCGTTTCTATTGTATTACGTGTGCCCCACAGAAAAAAAAAAATTGCATTTTAGAGCTTGTCCGCGCAGTTAACGTAAGAGGTAGGAGGAAAGTGAAACCGCGCAGTCGTATTTGCATCTGTGTCTTGCAAAGCTTCTACTGTTACGTATCTATTTTACACAGGAAGACGTGACGTCGGAAGCCCTGAACGCCGCGCCGGTTCAGCGCCTTGAGCATATCAGCATCGGAGCGCTGGGCGCGCATCTTACTGTCGCCCGTATCGCCGTGACTCGAATGCNCCACGTACTTAAAACTTATCTAAATGTTTTTATTTGCGACGTTTGAACCCGTAAATTAAAGTGTGTCTGAAAGGATTCATCTCCGCTCTAAAAAAAAAAACCCTGCACATACACGCCAAGTGGAGTGCTCGGGATTCAAATCCACTACCCCTCGTGCTCCTGAGTCGAGTATTTAGTGACCTCGTCCTCATAGATCGCTCGAAATAAAATTTACATGTGCATTTCAGCCATCAGTGGGAATATACACGCTGGAGACAGAAAAAGTAGGTAAGTGAGTGGAGTACGAAAGCTCTGTAACAGAGCAAAAGTAGAAGGTGGGGTATTCATCACCATGATCCTTCCACCTTGTACTATCAGAAAAAACCCTTCCCCTTCCAATTTTTCCTACTTTCCGTTGTTCAATGGACCTCACCGTCATCCGCAAAACCTGCACTTTTCGGCGCCTGTATAACATGCAGAAAACCTAGCGACATCTTACCTGGTGAGCCACCTGTTTTGTTTGCGCTTCCACTCATATATAAACTGTTGTTCTTCTAGTGGTCAATATATTTAAAAGTATAAACGTTTGCCTTTAACATCGTAGGCTAAAAATGGCGGAATCTCGTAACTACGATGGATTCCAAACCACATAAGTAGCTACTATACACTGAAGAGCCAAAAAAACAGGTATACCTGCCTAATATCGTGTAGGGCCCCCCGAGCACGCAGAAGTGCCGCAAGACGACGTGGCATGGACTCCACTAATGTCTGAAGGTATGAAGGAGGCAATTCACACCATGAATCCTGCAGGTTGGTCCATAAATCCAATCTGCGCCAATTTGACAAAGGGTTGCACGTCTGTCACGTTTAATGATTCTCGTCAGTCGTCGTTTGTCCCCTTCTTTCACGATCTTTTTCCGGCCGCAGCTATGTCGAAGATGTGATGTTTTACCGGATTCCCGATATTCACAGCACACTCGTGAAATGGTCGTACGCGAACATCCAAATGTTATCGCTATCTCGGAGATGCTATGTCCCATTTCTCGTGCGCCGACTATAACACCACGTTCAAACTCACTTAAATCTTGATGACCTGCCATTGTAGCAGCAGTAACCGATCTAGCTGCCGACCGCATCGCGTTACTCTGATTGGTTCAATACCGCTGTTATTTGCATACGCACGCCTTTACCAGTTGTTTTGGCTCTTCAGTGTAGGTGCTCACACAACGAGTTATCCGAACAAAAGGGAGGTAGGAGACAAGTAAGGGTAAGATTTCTCCCCTTGCTTTGATGATTTCTATCTTGCCAACGAGGAATTGACTAGTGAACTGCTGGAAGAAGCTCTGGTGTTTGCACTCTCTGGATGATGTACGCAGCATCGGCCAATAATCTCCGCGGGGGCCTGAACATACCGGGCGCATTACGACAATTCACGAGCAAACAGCGAGGAGCTCATTACGCACTCATGATAAAATCAGCTGCAGGGCTGCGATCTGGTAGCTTTTGAGCCCACTATGAAACAACCCGCCATACCCATTTCAGCCACAGTGTCCCATATCTGGAGCGTTGCTCGGGAAAGCGGATCTAATGGTCTGCACTGTACTCAACAGAAAACACTGTCCAATGAGCGAAGGTTCTCGCCTGTGGGAGGTAACATTCGCTACTGACATTACATTTAACACTATATTCTGTAGACTCATAAAGAGCTTTTGTCAGTTAACATGAAACAGAAACTGATTATTATTGGCCTGGATATATGACAGAGCGCCTTACTGAAAACAGTATAGTTCGAACAAAAATTGTGTATGTTGCAGCGCATGAATCGATATATTTATTTGTGACTGAAAGGAATAACTATGAGTAAATACCAGAATGATTGCAACCTCTCATAAGATGACACAACATTCAAACGGAATTAAAAGATTGAAGTAATGTGTTCACAACAATATGCATGCCCACATACACTAATCTATATGTATATATGTGTATATAAGCGTGCGTAATTATTAAAGAACTAAAAAACAAGAACTCATTTCGTGTTCTGTACCATAAAGTTTTGATCAGTAGTTAATAAACAAATTAGAGTATCGCTGTACAGTCACAAAATACTTCGAAAGTATTATTAATGAGATTTGTAGTGGCCACATTTTTTTTACACGCCTTGATGATCCGAGATGAGTTGAGAGATTTTGATCGGCGGTTAAATCGAGGTCTTGAGGTCTTGAGCATCGATGGGGGTGGAAACTGTGAGGATGTAGCAGCGGCGGAATGCAAGGGCGAGAGAAACGGGAGTTACCAAGAAAACCCACCGCCCAACGGTAATACCCGCCACGTTCCCTACATGCGGAAATCCACGTGACCTCGCTGGGAATCGAGCCCGGTTCGCCTAGGTGGGAAACGATTAGTCTGACCACTACACTACCGTGATCCCCTTGATGATTCAAGAAACCTGATTTCAACACAGAAGAAACACCATGCTTGAACGAACATACAGAGTTTGTCCGAATTTATCTGAAATTTTCACAGCAACTGTGCTTAATGGACACGTAAATGTTTAACTATAAGGGCCCATCTTAAATTGGTTGTGTGTAAATGTCCGTATCCCAAGCCAAACTTGAATTACGTCACTGATACATTCGGAATCAAGGTACAGAGTCAGCCTACTTAATAATACAGAGGCGAAACAGCCTCTTATACCACGAATTACAGCTGCACGCGCCAGCAAAATGGCGTCACTGGCCAACAATATGGCGGAACTACGTTCGCCAATAAGCACCTGGTAACCTACTCGCCAGCCGTCAGTCCAGCCAACAGGGAACATTTCGCAGCACGTAGTAGCCAATCAGAGGCAAGGTCCGTTCTCAGAGTCTCGCACAGTCTATCAGGGAATGGGTATATGGAATCATCAAAGGAACCGCCATGCCATTTCCTCTCTGTATACTTATCTGCTCTGTGATCACGGTCTACAATTGCCATGTCCGAAGAAGAGCTTTCACAAGCTACTACCAGAGCCCGGTAAAAAGAGCAAGATAGCGGTTATTATATTATTATAGTTATTTTCTTGTCAAATGGTCATACTTAACCGATTTTAATGCGATGCATATTACAATTTCAACGTAATTTTTGGACAATAATTGTATCCATCGAGATATTCGAAGTAAAGTAAGACTTTATTTTCTGTGTGTAATTAATATTTACATTCCATCTAATTAACTTATGAAGTAATTTATTAGTTATTAATAGCGTATAAACTTTTAGCCTAGTTTGTATATTTATATTTTTTTTATGTCAGACTTTATATTTTTGTATTGGCGCACGAAAATGAGTAAAGAATTGAAATATTAGGACACAGCTTTGGACAAAAGTTCTATGTTAACGTATGCTTGTTTAGGACACAGCTTGTCTTAAGACAAGGGAGCTTGGGACGGCGTTGTGGCGGCAGGGGATCACATGTACCAGCCAGCTTATTCTGGTCATAGGACACAGCTTGGGATAGCGCAATTGTAGAAGGGTCTTAAATGTTGACACTAGAAGAACGAAATGTTATCTACGCTAGAATACGATGTATGTTTCTGGGCGGAATTCGCTAAAAATTTTTAACTCAGAAAATTTTAATATGAGTTTTTGGAATAATTGAAGGTGAAAATGAATACGTATATGAAGTTTGTTGATTATTTAACTTTGAATGAGTAATATGAGGTGCAAGCGCCCTACTCAGACTGCAATAATAATTATATCGCACCTATCCAAGGTTATGCATGCTATTGTGTGGTTTTAGCAAAGATCATAATTCATTAAATTGTAACATTTTTGCCCCGATACGTAAGGCATTATTATTATTATTATTATTTTTATAGCACTGTGATTGAGGTATGTGCACCCCACCTTGCTCATCCAGAGTTAAAACCTCTTGTCCTTCGCTACTCATACGGCAGAGCAATTTATATAATTCCATTGACTTTTAATTTTACACACTTTCTTCAAACATTCATTGCGTCATCAATTACCTCATAACAAACAATGACAGATTCGTGCCGAAAACAGTGATTTGCAAAAATCCTACAAAAATTTTGGTTAGGTACGACTAGGTAAGTTTAGTATGGTTTAATTAGGTTAATGTAGGTTACTTTAGGCAGGACTTTGGCCCTGTGACTCACCTATGATCCTAGGTTTGGTTCTGTTAAGTCAGTCACTTATATTGAAAATTGCAGGTTTTCCACACAAAACCTGAAAAATTTCCAACCTCTTTATGCGTTAATTATTTTTAATAACAAAAAAACCTGGTTTTCAAATTTTATAAAAATTAAACATTCGGAACTTACTGTTCCTGAAAATAGTCTACAGCACGAAGAGTTGAAACTTGGAAGGCAATTTCTCTCAGAGCATAATGCATTTTTTTTTACCCAATAGTTTTCAACAAATTTATTGAGCTGCTAATGAGAATGTTTTGGCTGTAAATAAAATTGTTACCTTGAAGCACATTCCAGGCTTACATTTCCAGAAGTAGTCACCAGTTTCCCTGACTATCCCAGGTTTTTTCACTGACCATTTTCAAATTCCCTGACATTTCCATGTTTTTAAGGTTTACCAAACCTGTGGCAACCCTGGTTTTATTCCTACAGCGTATGCCAATGGGAGTTAAGAATGTTCAACCTTCAACAAATGTTTAAAGATTTAAATTATATTTCATGGTTTAGTGTTTGCGGCATAGTTCAGGGCATTCGGGTATCGAAGTTTTAAATTATTTTGAATTTCAATTAAGTTGTCATCGATATTTTGGGATACAGCAATCTAAAAAAGGCTGTTTTTAGTTATTGAGGAGCTCCGAAATAGTGTTTATTATAAGTACGGTGTCTTGAAAGTTCCATATCTTAGTAGTTGGAAGTGTGCGTTATATTTTTTTATATACTGTGCATACGTTGTAAACACATTTAGCGGTTTCAAATAGGAAAATAAAAAGCGGATTTCAGACACGCTGAACTGCAGTTCGTCAGGTTAGTGGCCACCTTACTGACAGCGTCCAATACGAGAATGAGGCATTCGCATTACGTAGTCCAAGATAACCACCTTCTATCTTCGTCAGGAAACTTATAATGGCAGCCAATGAAAATTAAATGTGTCAAGCGAAATTTTGTTGACAAATCAGTTCTTTGAGTAGGGAGTAAACAGAATGGCTTCAAAATTTAGACACAAAATCCTGTTCTAGAAGTAATGTAAATGCCATGTTAATAGTTTTAAATTTCTCTTTCTTAAATTACATATCTGCAATTGTAAATTATTGCGTGTTCTGCAAAATATTTTTCGACAACAATCGTTTGAAATACGAAATAATTTTTTATATACAAACCGAAATGTTGGTTAGTTGTTAGAAGTTTCATTTGCGCAAAATATTTGGCTATGTTCCCTGATTGGTCAGCAAAATCTTCCAGTCTCGTTAACGCTGACTGTAGACAGCTGTTTTATACGCTGTTACTATTACGTTATTTTAACGCCCTGCTAATTGTGTGCGGGCCCGTAAACACTTTCAATTTTAAGATGGCTGCACTAGCACACTGATAGGTAGCATAAAAATAGTTGAAAGTGAAGTAAGTCCTGGGTTTCCCACGTTCTCGTCGATTATTCTCACGATATTCTTTCCCCATTTCCCCCCCCCCCNCCCCCTTTGTCGTATCCTGTCATACGACACGCAGCTTCATTTTACTCGAGTTTACGATGACATATAGGTCTGAGAACCGCATAGGTCTGAGAACTGTATGAAATTGAGAAGAAGAATTTAACTCCCTCTGCGAAAAATAGTGTTTGTATCGTCTGTGGTAAAAAAAAGCAATGGTGGTTGAAGCTGCACGCAAGGAAATCCAACTACTGAGAATGATAAATATATATTTTTTAATACTTGTTATCATAAGCGGGCAATGTATCTTTATTTACTGTTACTACGTTATAGTGAAGGCTATACATTTTCAAGTGCAAGACTTTCCGTACACACACGTCATCTCGCCGCAGCAACTTTATAATGCGTGCTGGTTGAGAACTGGTGCGGACAGTAATTTGGACACGTGTTGGGTTTAAATATACTTCGTGTACGTCTACGGTTTTATTTTCATTATAGGTCATCGATTACGTCTGCATCATAGAAATTTGAGGTGGAGAGGGGCGAAACGTTGTTCTCAAAAAGTTAGTTTCGTTTTTGGAACAGAAAGACGAGTGAATAGGATGGGTGTTTTATAACAATTATATATAACTGCTATTTTTATTTATGGAGTGAGTGTTATTTTGTAATACAAGATTTAAATAATTTAAATATTGTCAGCGTTAATGAAGTTGTACAGAAAATTTGCGAAATTGGTTTATATGCTCCCATATTTTATGTTAAAAATTAATTACAGTTTTTAAGTGAACTTTAATATATGCGCGTAATTAAATGTGTCAATAATCATAGTAAGTCTGTATCGAATAAGTCCATCACAGATGTGTATTTCTAATTGAAAATTTTATTTTCAGTTATATTTACCGTCCCATTGTTTATTCTTCTTTTTATGTTTAATAGTTATGCTGTGTTAATTATTTTCTACATTTTCTCTTAATCGATTTAGTTTATTTTTTAAACTGGGAAACAATTGGAGTGTTAAGTTTTACTGGCAACAAGACAATAAATACTTTTCCTGGTGTAGTGTGATGTAAACTCAGAAGAATGGAAGAGTTTGTTCATTTGACTGTAAAAGATGTGAGAGGATACTAGCCAGAATGCTGTTGGGAGCAGCGGATACGTGAAGGCACCCACACAGCGAGGACCGGCTCAGGATGGACGAGGTAGATTACTAGTAGAAAGGATCATATATGTAATTGCATTACGATGATGGGTCAGCTTTACGACTTAAGACAAAACAGTATTCAAGTATACCTGGATGTCCGATCGAAGATAAGCTGTTATCTCGAAGAAAACGGAAAGCGAAACACATTCAGTTCTAATCTTATACTGAGTTTTCCAGCTACAGCAAATCCCTGTCTACACTGACAGCTAATCCCAGATACACACTTTTATTGTTTCAAGTTAAGTAGGAAAGGGTTACAACTACGGAAACTCCAACAGCACAAATTTTATATCTCTAATTTGTAGAGAATTGAAGACTCGTGAATTCGTTTGGAGGCAACCTAAGCTTCAAACTTCTTCCGTGTCTGTTGGAGTGCGGTGAAGCCAAGACTCGCTCGGAACTGTGCGCGGGATAGAAACAGCTCCTTGGTAATTTTTCATTGCAGTAGCGGGATGGGAGTGTGACACTTCACTCGACAAACAACGCAGCTGCGAGACTAAAATTAGGTCTGTCCAAAAAATGTATTTTCAAGGAAATAGTGACACATTTAACGGGCATTCATTTTTACAAGCATGTTTGAAATGTCGTTGATTGTTTATAACATATAAGATGCTCCTAAACAAAGTAAACCCCCGGCGATTGTTGCGAGGTGATGCAGCAGTACTGATTTCTCAAATGTGAATATCTGGATACGTTTCCCTGTCGGGCAAACTATAGAAACAAAAGCTATTTTGAATTCTAAAATTCTTCCTGCGTGAGAGGAAAAAGAAAGGGCAGGGGATGGCGCAGGTTTGCTTGCCCTTTCGGGTGAATACATATTCGTACAGTGTAAGGGGATTAAAAAGACTTTTCAAAGAAAACGTTTAGCACTTATTGTTTTCAGTGACTTTGAAACGTAAAATATATATTTAAAATAATAAGACGTATGAAATATAATTCTGAAATTATTGCCACAGAACTATATAAAAACTCATCTGCTGTTAATTTTTTCTGCAAAAAAAATACTTTTCAAAAACTATTTTTTTTTTTACTGAGCATAGAATACACGTGTGTGTTTTATTCTCTGAAATACACCACGTTGCACTGAACAGATAACTAATTTAAGCAACATTATTTTCCACACAGATTTGAGTGAAAGAAGGTATCCAGTCTTAAATCGGACAATAATGTTATTATGTAAATCTGCTGTAAATATGTTACCAGAAATAAAAATAATATATTTCAGTTTCTCTTAAAAAAAATTAATGTTGTAAAACTACTTTGTCGTTCGTTTGTCATTTCCTGCAAGCAAACGCCAAATATGTCACCAAAAAACACAGTATGATTTAAGTCTTATATAAAAACGCAACAAGTATAACTGCTGATCCGTACATAGTTCTCATTAATAAAGTGGATAGCTATGAACTCCGTATCAATCAAATAAACCAAATACTCAGTTTCCTTAGTAAACTGTACAGTAGAGTAGACAAGCCAGAGTCCTCGCTGGCCTAGCTAAGGCAATCGCCCTCACATGACGAGGAAGTCAAGCTGGTGATGACACGTGGCTATGAGCACCACCTATCGGTTCCATCACTGGATACAGGAGGTCCCGTCGTCTTCTGCCTGTGTGTACAACCACGTGACGTCAATCTCGAACTTTATTGTAGTTAACAAACAAGAAATGTAAAATATATTAAAGCTAACGCTTCCCCGACTATCTTAAACGTGATGCAAAGTTGCACGTCATGTACATACGTAATATTTGATTATTTGTGATTGCATTTCTTGTAAACTTTTTTGGATATTTAAAAAAGTAAAACAAACTTTCGGTACAGCTGTTTATAATGAGACATTATTCAACATTTTTCAAAGTTTGGCACGCCGCAAATACCTATAAAATAAACAATTAAATAGTATGGATTCAACTTTTAACGCCACTTTTAAAGTAATGAATTCGTAAAATGAATTAATTGCCTGTAAAATTACAGGAATCAAATTTTAATATGTATGTAATGCTTGTAATAAGTTATTGGAACATACATATTTACAAAACATACATTACTCAAATTATTGACATTTACGTACATACAAAATGTAGCATACAGTTAATAAAAGTTCAGAAAAGATAACTTCGCTTTCTTAGTGTCCCAAAAATATTACAGCGAACAGAAGTTTGTACATAAAACCCTAAAAAGTTTTTTCACGATGAAGAATACTCTGAGAAATCATGTATTTTCTACTTAAAAATTAGGCACAATCAAAATAAGCTGCAATAACGTAGTTTCAGATTTCTACAACTTTCACTATTTCAATTGAAATAACGATGGTAACACATTGTATCTGGAGTGCAAATTTCGTCTGAATAATAACCCTGCGTTAATAAGTGAAAGACCGAAAATATTTTAAAATATTAGTTATTGGCAAGTGTTACAGAAGAATATTTTGTTTCCCTTTTTGACGCCAATACAATCGACATGAAACCACTTTTTGCACAACGTACACTGTATCATGTCTTCTCCCCTTGCAGTTTCAAAGGTATCATAAAATCAAGGTTCTTCCATTGTATTGAACCCCTTAGATTTTTAGGGCGGAATGTCCACGGTTTGGGTTAGCAGCACGTTTATTGATAGGCCTTTGGGATGCTTTGAGTGCTGTTTTGTAAAAGGGGGAGGGGGCGAAGTAAGTACAACCGCTCTTCGTGTCGCTGATGAATTCTTGCTGGAGAAAACAACGCCAGCTGCCTTTGGAAGTGGAGATATTTGTTTCACTGACACAGAGGGAGACGATGAATTTGGCTTGGGGCTTGGTGGAGCACTTGTTTCTCCATCTTCCCGCTGGGTGGGAATCGCTTAGATTGATTTGATTTGATTTCATATTCTGTTTATTTACATATGGAGCCTGCACATAACGAAATTATAATAAAAATTATGAACAGTACAAATAAGAATCAATACATTCCAGCGCGTTGGCGCTCTGCTGTAGTAGGTGACAGGTGAAAACCATCAATACTGAAAGAGAAAAATAAACAACAATAAGTATAAAAATTATAGAGGAAAAACTAGCCAAAACCCCTGAATGAACTTAGTTTGTACTTGTACTTGACTGGCACACTGTATTTTTATCTGTCGGTATATCTCACACGCTGAGCGAATGACAGAGGATTTGCAACAGGGGTAGGGGGCGACGAAAGAAGCAACAAAATTATGTTTCTCAAATACTTCGTTGTTCACAGGTCATACTCCTGTAGCTCACTGCAATGCTCACTGTGTAGCAGCTCTTTCATAAGCAATACCGAATAACATAACCTCTTTTGACTTAGTGACACACCGACCTGAATTTTCCCTGTGCCCCTTTTCGAGTTCATCTATATAGTAGGTAATCAAAGGCTTTAAGAAGGCGACATCTGAAGTCTGGGGTGGTGGGTGGTGTCTTCTGGTAATGATAACATTAAAATACCATTATCATGAGCGATGCGCAAAGATTCTATGTTCTTAGTGTGCGTCGAAAGCTCATCTACAGAAAAAAAACATTTTCTTGCATACTTGGTTTAACTAACACACTTAATGAATTGCTGCAACATTTGAAGAAATTGAGCTTTGTTTATATAACCACTTTCACGATTAATTTCAAAACATTACCAGGCATAGCTCCATCTCTGAGATCGTCACATGCCCTTGCATGTTTATATATCGACATGGGAGGGATGTAGTATGCTGAAGTACTGATGCAGCATACAGCAGTTGTATTCGTTCCACGCTCTCCGCTCTTCCTAGGTTTTTTTTCTGGAAAGTGGCGAGCCCTGTCTCGTCTACGTTTAATATACAAGTAGCATTAGTGTTGTTCTATTCTACCACTTTCTCAAGAAGATCATAGAATTCGCTTACTGTCTTTATTGAATCCTGATGCACGTGTCATGTACGTAGATTCCGGTTGTCTAAGGCTGAGCTCCGAATGTTGAGTATTTGAAAGTAAAATTCTCTGATGTGTTCATGTCATCATTTTAATGGGTTGAAAACGCATAAGTCTAAATAAAACTGTTCCAGTATACATTACAGAAGTAGGTATCGTGTAATATTAAAGTTAGGTGCACTGCCGAATTGTGATGCCATGGATGGACCAGTATGTCGTGGATGGACCGNTCCACGACACTGATTGCTGGCCCAACCATAGCACTCACACTATTTTGTCTTGAGAGCGCTGCAGTGCAATGTAAAAATCAATAGATACTTTCGTAACACAGCTACTTGTTACACAGGAAACAAGTTTTCAGTTACGCTGACAATTATAGCTCTGTAATATATGGCTTGTGGTGAACAAGCCTTAATAGACAATGTAAAATTAACAACAACTGTATAGTAAATGTACTTGACTCTATCCTGTGCACACCCGTATTCCGCCAAGTCGGTAACTTCTTTAACAGGAAGCGGCTCGGTCGCTTGTACTTTACTGCTTCCCACGGGCATGCGCTGAGCATAGTGCCTGAGATATTGAAGTCATCCAATGGTGGCGCTGGTCCATTGATGGTACCTTTCTCCTAACTGTTATGAACACTACACCAACTAAATGTTAAGAAATACAACACAACTTTTATTCTTTAATATACACTCATAAGCAGTTGAATTATACACATATTCCTAGTAGCATGCAGCGCCCCCTTTCGGCCTGGCGGTTCTGTGTAGTATGACTTCTCGCAGAACGTAGAAGTCCAGCATTGCTGTGATCTTCTGCACTGTGGCCTGTCTATCCGCTATTATCAACCGAGCTAGCAGATGGCCATCCCTGTGATCGATACGTTGAACACTACGGCAGTTGTCCTTGGAGGCGGTGGTTTTTACCCAAAACCATGAACCCACGGTACACTTGACACGGTGGCCAGTGGAAATCCCAGTGCCTGCTAGATGTTGGAGATAAGAGTAACTCATACATCTGGTCTCAACGATCTAGCCACGATTAAATGCCCAGAGAGCATTTTTATTCCCTATTGTGTACTCGAGCTTTACTCAGACGGTTAGTATAAGGTCTGACGACATCCCAATCATGCGTGACTGTGCACTATTCCATTCAACCGGGTGAACACAACATCATTTTTTCAACATGGCATGTGTGCGTAATTTAAGTGTTCATAAGTGTAAAATATCATATTATTTTTAATTTAATACCTTAAATATTTTTCTTAATCTAGCACATTGTACTATTTCACAATTAAGCAATACAATTATCTTCAACATCCAAAACAACTTCGTTAAATTTCCACAATAATAACAAATTAACTTAAAAAAAAAAAAATGTTCAAGTACAACAGTTACATATTGAAATTTGTAGGTTAAGTAGCTGGGCAACTTGCGACCATAATTTATTAAGGTTTTTGAGAAAACTGCAGTTGTTAACTTTCCGCGATCCTTATCGGTTGTTTACTGTATTTGAGATTTTTTTTATTTTCTTCTGCTACAAGTACTATACTGTTTGGTTCCCGTATTTCCATATTTTTGGAGTAACGTTTGCTTTCATAGAGAAATTTCGTCAAATGCGGCTCCATTTCTTTGTCCCAAAATTCATCATCTTTTCTATTCTGATGACTTTAATTTTGTGCTTCTCAGATGTCCACTCAGCAAAAAGACAGTAATTTATCTTTGAAATATACAGTTCGCATTGAATTTGATAGAAGTACCAATGTTTTTTGTTAAAACAATTACCTTTTTTTTCTCCCTGTTTCATGTCTGGGAATCTAATTTTGCCATCAAACAATGCTCGATCGGGATTCATATGAGAAATAGTTAATGGAAATCTTATTTCTATCAATCCACCATCTCCTAGTAAACTATCAGGACTTAGCTACTACAAATGGTAGATGGAAACCGATGAAAAAAGCCACATTTTATAACAATATTTTCTTGACATTAAAGTTGTGATATTGCTGTAGATTCTGAATTTCTGCTATGAGAAATGGATCAGGCATTAATCATACAGAGTGAATAAATGAGGCTTTTAACTAAGTTGTTGCAGCTTGTAGTGGGACGTCTGCGACATACTTTGCCGAAGTTAGAAGCTATGAGCATTTTCCTTCTGAGCTCTGCTCGCTTCCAGCGTGAAGGTGTGTCGCTCTTACAGTTTCACCACGCTCTTTTTTTTAATAGGGTTGTAACATTTGTTCCCGTTCTTCAGCAAACTCTTCAGGTGACAAATATGATTTGTCACAGTTTGGTCCATAATCTTTACTGCTGCTGCTTCCTTCCTATAGCATCTCTTACTTTCCTATATTTTTCTTAACTACTGCTCTATCCTCAATGGCTAACCTTTTTTTAGTTGAAGGCGTTTCGCATACTTGTTTGGACTACGATTATCGCACATAGTTTTATGCAGGGCTGAGTGTGGTTTTTTTGCATAGTGTGCAACAATAGCAACGGCACATCGTCCTTGATACGACCTTTTCAAAGAATAATTAATGCGCTCCCCCCCCCCCCAACAAATTTAGCTATAATGGCGTTAAATTGTTCCACTGTGTTGCTGTCAACATCACAAATTAAACTTCTGGAATGATTGGCTAGATAGTGCACTACCTTCATTATGTAATCATACAGCCCTCCCGCAGTTTTTTATACTTGTACTATGTTAACTTCGCCTTGAGAAACTATATCAGTAATGTTTACCAGACATAAGAATATTCCATCGGCAAAATATATAATTGCACATCAAAATGACTGCAATAACAATATGGCTGTCAGCGTTTGTGGTGTACAATCTACGGGCCAGGGTAGGTGTCTTGAGTCCAGTGGTCATGAATTCTAGGCCCACCTGGGGCATAGGTAATTTTATATCAGTACATAATCCGTACTACGTAAGCAATTTGTGGCGCAAAAGGAGACACTAATAAGCATTACAATACACATACAATACCGTTAGGCGCGAACTCCCACACTGGGCGCAGGCGTCATGCTACCTGGTTATGCGAGGTTCCGACGCTGTGGGGAGTGACCCACCTCGACCTTCCCTTCCGCCCCAGGCAGACCCGCTCGCTTCTCTGTCACCCGATGTCCAGGGAATGATTGACAGTTGACCTGGTAGGCGTAAAAGTCCCCCCTCCCCCTTCCGGAGGAGTCGACGACTTGAGAGCACGAGCAAGAATTTTCTGATAATCATGTCCCTTGGTGCAGCGTGGCAGTTGGAGAAGTTTCTGAGCTATGGTCAACGACACTATAAATAACACCACAGCCGGAGGACTGGCAGTTTTTGGTGGCAGTCATTTGGCTAAAGTACGGAATCGAACGAAGTCTGGTGCAGCGAGGGACATCAGCGGAAAAGACGGACGAGAGGGCGTGGTAACCGACGAGTAGAGGGCTATTGTAAATGAGGGGAGGGGGTGCTTGAAGCACTCTAGAACATTCCGTACTGGTGGAATTTGGACTGAATTAATATGGGACTCTATGCATTTGTAATACGTTCTTTATTGTAAATATTGGAACTGTCAAACATGGACATATATTTTGTAAAATAGTTCCTTGTGTTTTGATATACTGTTCATTGGAACCGATTTTCGTTATTTTATTACATTAATTTCTTTTAGGTGACTAAATTGTACTGATTAAATTGATTAATTTTAAATAGCAGGGGATAGCCATTCATTGCGAGATATTAAGTCGAGAGTACTTTATTTGTAATGTTTGTAAATAAATTAAGAAATTATTATAAACTATTTTATTTAATTAAAAACTCCATCTCTTAAATAACGTAGCTGAGCTCATTGACATTAAGGAGTTGTAACAATACTAAACCGTACCGCGTTAAAATAATTTTTTGAGTACTTAAAAAGTTTGTATTATGTGGACAGTGATTTTGTGTATAAATATACAGACTAAAGTAAAAGTGAGATTCGAGTACAGTCCCGTTCTATGTTTGGGATATCCGAATATTTACTTTTCACAGCCGATGTTAACAACACATTTTCTTGAAAATCAAAACCCTCATACCGAGATTTGGAATTAATTAATGCATTTATATTAAATTTTCAAAAAACATACTTTGAAATGTGTGTATGGGTACTGACAGTTTGAACATTTTATATTTTCGTAATTTAATTCATTGTAAAGTATTCTTTCAAGCCAATTATAAAAATGCCCCCTTTTATTTATTCCACATATAAAAAATATAAGTAACTAGAAGCCTCTCCTGCTCTGAAGGACGTCTTACGCCGCTCAGTCCCGTACGGAAATAAAACTTATATTGGACACAGGCAGAAAAACCTAGCCGTGCCCCTATGCGGGAAACAATCAGCAGGGAAGATTCCCCCTCCCAACTCTGAGCAAGTCCGTGTGGAGCAGAGCTTGCCACGCGACAACTATAGAAAAATTAGCAAAACTGTTTCGTTTTAGAGAAATAAGGAAAGATTTTCAGCAATAACTATACAGTCTGTTTATGTCACTGCGTTCACAATTGCATGCTCTAAGGTAGCGAAGAAGGGAGGATGAAGGAAGCCCTTTGTACCATCCCTCCTTCAGCCCGCAACAGTTCGCCGGCTGCTGTCAACACGTCTCGAGCTACGGGCTTGCTTCCTAGTCAGGGGGTCGCCCGTGNTTTCGTTTTAGAGAAATAAGGAAAGATTTTCAGCAATAACTATACAGTCTGTTTATGTCACTGCGTTCACAATTGCCTGTTCTAAGGTAGCGAAGAAGGGAGGATGAAGGAAGCCCTCTGTACCATGCCTCCTTCATCCCGCAACAGTTCGCCGGCTGCTGTCAACACGTCTCGAGCTACGGGCTTGCTTCCTAGTCAGGGGGTCGCCCGTGCTGGACGTCTGGCAGGTGCCAGCCAACCCCCGGACCGGCAAATATCTTGCCTACATTTCCTCACTTGTGTAGCGCGCCAAATGCTACTTCGTGGAGTGGTTTTTATCTTAGTTGTAACATTCCTTTATTGTGTGCATGCATTTATAAATTTCGCCAACTATTTGTTGCATATTTGTGTTAACTCAATGTAACTATATTGTGATAAATACCAGTAAGTTCGTATATTCAGTTCATATAAAATGGAAAGAAAGAGCTACGCGAGATTTATCGTAACAACTTCATCAAGCTCATGCGAAGCAGGTTTTCTGTAAGTGACAACCATCCCCACCCCCCTTTAAAAAAAAAAAACTTAGGTAAATTTTCGGATATTACAATCGTTTCACGACTATTTTAATCACCTGTTAAATTCCACGACGTTATTGGTAAATCACTGAAGTCGGCCGAAATATCGCAAATCAAAAGGTAAAATTGTTTGAATTGTTCGTACAATATCATTTTCAAAGGCCTCAAGTTTTATGTACGTTTACTCTTTGCACATATGCAGCCTTATGAAAAACCACGATAAAATGCTGAAAACATTCCAATATCACAGCTACACTATAAAAGAACAGAACTCAAACCTACTTCATAATAAACAGGTTAATTCTTTGTCATTCATGTATACGGAGGGAGTTGCTGCCTTACCGCCGTCTCAACATGGCCCAGCTCCCGGAGAGCCCGTCAGCAGTAGCCGCTGCCGCCGTCAGAGAACACTGCGCGACGGCAACAAAAATAAGCAGAGATTTGTTTCGTTTTGTGGAATTACAAAAGATTTTCAGCGGCGACCATACGATATGTTTATATCACTGTGTTCAGAATTACGTATTATATGCGTATAATATTTTATTTTCACATTTTAAGCAACGTGTAATTAAAATAATAACATCTAAAATCTTGTATTCAAGTTTTTTTTGCCCAAATTATCAAACTAAAATTACACGTGAGAAGTACTAAACCACATCTTAACTCTTTCCACAAAAAATTCAGACTTCTAAGTGGAATTTTTTGCTTTGAATACAATAAAACAAAAGATATAACATTCTCCTCTTCCCAGTCGGGTACATCCGACTCTTAACATCAAGGTCTTGAGAGCCGACGAGGGCGAAGCGAGGGGAGTAAAGGAGCAGCGCCGTAATGAAGGGGCAGGGGAAACGGGAGATCTCCGAGAAAACCCGCCGACCAGCGGCATCGTCCGGCACGATTCCCGCTTGCGAGAATCCGGAGGCGGCCCCGCCGGGAATTGAACCCGGTTCGCCTAAGTATTAGGGCGAGTAGTCTAACCACTACACCACCGTGGCCCCCTTTGGTTGGAGATTTCGTCTTAGCTAGCCACGCAACACACTGTTCCTTTTCGTCCACCGAAACCATTTACAGACTCAGCAGCAGCCACGCTCGTACTGACGGAATTGTGATCTGAGACACAATAATACGAACGTGCCAAGTAAAACAAATCATCTGCAATAAAACTTTATGGTTATATGTATTTCTGAACTGAATATGGTTTCTGTAGCGATATTCATCACGAAGTTATAATCATTTAAAACCAAGGTAATAATTTTGCGACATTCTTTAAATTCTGTTTTAATTTTTTCACTTATGTAAAAGGTTTGGAGCGTTAGTTGTTTTAAGACTTAAAAACCGAGCACTAAAGCTTTAGTTTTAGTATCGAAATTAAATTCAAGTTCATGAAAAATGATAACATAATTGCTAACTGTTTTTAGTTGACCATAATATTGGGGTCAAAATATATCAACTTATTTACACATAAGTATAAAATATTGATACAATAATTATCAAAACATTTAAAACATAAAAGGAACTANGATCTCCGAGAAAACCCGCCGACCAGCGGCATCGTCCGGCACGATTCCCGCTTGCGAGAATCCGGAGGCGGCCCCGTCGGGAATTGAACCCGGTTCGCCTAAGTATTAGGGCGAGTAGTCTAACCACTACACCACCGTGGCCCCCTTTGGTTGGAGATTTCGTCTTAGCTAGCCACGCAACACACTGTTCCTTTTCGTCCACTGAAACCATTTACAGACTCAGCAGCAGCCACGCTCGTAGTGACGGAATTGTGATCTGAGACACAATAATACGAACGTGCGAAGTAAAACAAATCATCTGCAATAAAACTTTATGGTTATATGTATTTCTGAACTGAATATGGTTTCTGTAGCGATATTCATCACGAAGTTATAATCATTTAAAACCAGGGTAATCATTTTGCGACATTCTTTAAATTCTGTTTTTATTTTTTTACTTATGTAAAAGGTTTGGAGCGTTAGTTGTTTTAAGACTTAAAAACCGAGCACTAAAGCTTTAGTTTTAGTATCGAAATTAAATTCAAGTTCATGAAAAATTATAACATAATTGCTAACTGTTTTTAGTTGACCATAATATTGGAGTCAAAATCTATCAACTTATTTACACATAAGTATAAAATATTGATACAATAATTATCAAAACATTTAAAACATAAAAGGAACTACAAAACTGGCGGGTTGGCATTACCATGATCGCCATTTCGAATAAAGCGAACGTTTTGCGTTGGTCAACGAACTAGTCCAAAACATTCACAAATCATATTTTGAAGAAAAAAAAAACAGCCGGGAGATATTCCGAGAAACCAGGGGCGTATTTAAGGGGAGGGCTGATAGGGCCCCGGCAACCTCCGAAAATTGGCCAAAGAAAGCAATTTAGGCAATNGGGGCGTATTTAAGGGGAGGGCTGATAGGGCCCCGGCAACCTCCGAAAATTGGCCAAAGAAAGCAATTTAGGCAATGACAAACAACAAAAACGTTGAAGGTTTATTTAGAATCTTTAACACGGATTGTAAAAGTTTTATATCTCTACTGGCCTAAAAGAGGGAGGTGAGGAGGGAGTGGTATTCGTGTTCTCTACATAGATTATCGCAGGGGCGTATATAGAATTTTTCTTTGGGGAGGGCCAAGATGATTGAAGCTTAACGAAAATTGTCCAGTCACAAAACTGACGCCTGCAGGGAGCGTTAAGTAGAAGTTATAAACATGAGAATGATACTTCTGTCTTCTGAACTGAAACCCTGCCAGCTATATGAAAAAAAAAANAAGTAGAAGTTATAAACATGAGAATGATACTTCTGTCTTCTGAACTGAAACCCTGCCAGCTATATGAAAAAAAAAATGATGGGGAAAACGATGATGTAAAACAACATACAGCTATTATTCAATTGTTTTCAGCTAATTAATTTTCATAACTTTCTACTCGGCCACGAGGCGAAACAAGGTTTTTTATTCGTGATTCTTCTGATTTTAGCAATCAATTCAATGGTGCAATTAACGCTGGGTCTGTATGATTTATACAATAATTATTGCTGTATTAACTTAATTTACCAAAAAATATGTATANGCAATTAACGCTGGGTCTGTATGATTTATACAATAATTATTGCTGTATTAACTTAATTTACCAAAAAATATGTATAGGTTTTGGTTTAGGGACAAAAACGAGATTCTTAACGGGCACAAGGTGCTCTAGTGTTCCAATGAGGCCGCTTTTAAGCTTGTGGTAAAAGGGGAAAATTTTGTTTATTTGCGTGTAAATGATGTAATATACACTTGCTCGTGCCCAAAGTATTTAGTATTAACTTTATCTTGTAACTGTCATGCGCACCCTCCAATTGTGTTTACAAGCGTAAGCAATAAAAATACAATTGTGCTTTGCATTGAGTTTTTGCANGTCATGCGCACCCTCCAATTGTGTTTACAAGCGTAAGCAATAAAAATACAATTGTGCTTTGCATTGAGTTTTTGCACAGAAATAATAAGTTACGAATTTTTTTTAAATTCTGTTGTCATATTTAAACGAGTCAACTGCTAATCCAACATTTTGCTCAGTTCAGTTATACGACAGAATATTAAACACTATGTGGACATAGCTCGTCAACTTTCCACTCTTGTACGAAGAGCAAAGTCTATTCTTTAAGTAGGTTCCAACACTGTACAAATCGGGAGGTTTTAAAAGTTTTAATTTATTTCATGAATATTGTTATCATCCCATGTGTGCACATACAAATCGGAGACAATCCGGTACATATGCAACACCAGTGCTGCCTGGCGGCGAAAATTTCTATTTGACAAACTATTAGCATTAATTCCCAGCCTAAGTAGAATAGAGTAGAACAGGTCCGGAGGACGCGTCCGGTGCGGTCGGCCTCTTCAGCGCACTTGTCCGCGAGATCAAAGATACCGACTACTCGGCTGGCTGTTGGCAGCCTGAAGGGTCGGGGAGTGGAGAAGGGCAGCTCGCTTGCAGCGGTTGGGCCGGCGAACACATGTTTTATGACCACTGCTTCCGGGAGCTCGGGAGGGGGAGGGGGGAGTGCGTGTTTCCTGCTGTCTCATGCTGAAGTGTAGTGGGAGCAACTATCACCTACCTTCTCCCAGTTGTGAAAATGGATTCACAGCATGGAAGGCATTGGTAAACATATGAATGAGAAAAATAAGGANCTACCTTCTCCCAGTTGTGAAAATGGATTCACAGCATGGAAGGCATTGGTAAACATATGAATGAGAAAAATAAGGACAGCGTTACACCAAAAAGGAAGCAGTGTCTTTTTTTTTACTTCATAATATAATTGGAGACAGTGGACAGACATGGGTAAAGTTGATTGAGATCAAAGGACTTTTATGACGTGTGGTACTTACTCAGAATTTCGCTTTATTATAGTTACGTCGAGAAATTACCGTGACAATGCGAAAGACAATAAAAACGTCCTACTCTGGAATAATCGGGCATATCTGTATTTCCACTTCATATATGAACATTACCTATTATTTATTCATAATATCGTTTTAGTGCGGCCATGTCAAGAAATAATGTCTCATGACAATGTAGAAGACAGCAAAAACTTCCTACTGTCGAATAATCGCAATAACATGCCTTAGCCTACTACATAAAAAGTGAATTACCGGGGCGTAAATAGTTTCGGGATAGGATGGAGGTCTTAATTAAATTAACTAAAGAAAATGCATTGAATTATATAATTAATTTACAATATAAGACACAAAACAATACAGCTTCTATTTCCCCAATATAACTGCACATCAGTCTATTGATTGCGCAAGGGAACGAAAACGACTAAAATAAAAACACTAACAACTGTCGATATGACAATCAACACTTTATCCAAACTCATCACATCGAAATACACATCTAATATCCTTTATTTATAACAGTAAAATCTTTCTTTTATGAAACCAGTTCTACCGCTGCACTGCCTTACAGATTACTCACAGTTTCCACTTTCCAGTACTTTCCTGGAATAACACCGTATGGCTGCAATTGCTAGAGCGTAGTGCGTTTACCTTAAGCCCTCTTTGTGGTAACGCGATGAAACGAAAGGCGGCGGAAGAAAAAAAAATTGAAGTAGACTGCCATCTGACGAGTGATATTTGACAAAACACAAATAAACACTGTTTTGGTAGTATTTTTAGGAACTGTGTTGTACCGTAAACCAAACCTTAGACGCCGAAACTGCTAGATGCCTGCTGCCAGGCCTTATAGTTTTGCATCGTACAAATACCGCCTATTCTCTACCTCTTGAATCAGAATTTCTTCAACACTCGTCAGCTTAAAGTAAACACGATTCCACCAGTTTTTAGAACAATGTTCACAAATAGAAGATGCACAGCATATATATGCCTATATATACATATATATACACACACGCACACATACTTTACTATCTGGCATCTCGTTTCTTTCCTTTTGTTTACATGACAATATTTACTTTTCTTCTTTTCCACATCCTTGCTCCGCGGCAAGTAAGGCTTGTCGCTAGTGCTCTCGTCGTGAGCTGTCGCTCGTCGCGAGCGATATGAATTACGATTGGCTGGATCGATGTGGCGTCACATCGCGCCGCGTCGCGCTATTGTGAAGGGTGTACCGCAACTGCACTCTCTTGCTGTCGCCGTGACTGTGAAGTATCTTCCTCGTCGCCTCGAAGTCTGCTGTCCTCGCGCACTCCACTCACACTCTGTGCAAAAGGCCACACCAAAACTGCCGTTATAGAGGTGTGAGGGAGGGAGGTCTATATACACAGACTATACAAGGACTGCATATAAAACATAGAACGAACTCACCGCATTAGGCGAAAGTTGGCATGCAGCACCGTCACGGGTAATATCTCAACTGATCTCATTTTAAGTTTGGTTACAATTGGCCGCCAGGCGGCGTTAGCACCGTTTCAATCCTAGTAACGTGAACGGTCGTAGGTTAAAACTCTATGCAGTATAATCACTGAGCGTGTCTAGTGAACGTGAGTAGCTAGCATGTCCTGGCGAAACAAACATGAACAACTTACGGAGTGTGAAAGAGGGCTGCAGGAGCCAGTGCGTTCCGTCGAATTACCCGCCAAACGAACGAAATGTGCGACTATGTTGAGATGGTGGGAACATAAAATAATACATACGCGCCGGGAAGGCACTGGGTAACCCGAAATAACCGCCAGAAGAGAGGTACGTTTTATAGCCTGTTAAGGGCGAACTCATGGAACGGTGTCTCTTTCCACCACGTAGGGACGTGCAGCAGCATCACTAGTATAGTTCATTCTCGGTTTCTTCGGATGTTTTGTAACAAACCTTTGAAAAATCACCCTACTAGTAATATGTTCATCTAGTTTTTTAATAACTTGTATACCACAAGTATATAACACTGATTAACTTTAACAGTATTATATTTTTGAATAAATGAAACTTTAACTTAGTATATTCTATTACTTGTAATATTTATTTCGTATCCAATACGAATTAAAAACAGTGAAAGCAGCGATGTTTTGGCAACGGCTAGTAAGAAATAGTTCACATTAAAAATATTGTTTCAAACAAGTTTTTTGGTATGATATTTGTAAATTAATCGTTGCTAATGAAATATTTAAATTTTTAGGTAGCCCTGATGGAAATATGTTTTATTGTTAAAGGTAAAAACATTACCGCGAAATACGGTGCGTAGGCCATAGTTACTTGGTGTTTTTTTTTTTTCGACCGATGAAGAAACTATCGGCGAAGCGGAGCTTGTCACCCCCTCTGTCACTCTCTCCCTCCCTCTCGCTCTCGGGAAGTTTCGCACCTGTAGTAGAAGCAGGAAAAGTATACATGTTTTAAATTTTAGCATATTTCATACTTATTACAGCAAACATGATTTTAAAATTTGTAATTTACAACTGAAAAGAAATTTTAATGTTTGAATACTTATTACAGTATATTTAGATGTGATGGCGGGAGGGCTACAAATCCGAAGTTGGCAGAAGTGGCGAGTGGCAGCTGGCGACATGACATGGCGTATTGCTGTTGCTAAACGAAAAGTTTATTTTTCTTGCTCCGAAAAATACTTCCAATTACCACATCAAGTTTGTACAAGTTGTGTTTTTTAAACCTAACTAGTCAAGTTACGATGTCGTGATAAATATGTTTCATGGCAGTGTGTCGTAACCACTGCATGTGAAAGGGCGCGGCTGCTTCGTGGTCGTTACGCTGATCGGTGTGTTTGTGATTGCAAATATTGGATGTCAGAAATTTATAAGTTTCACGGTGAACTATTTTTATGACGATGTTACTTATTTTAAAGTCACGTCTGTTTATTACAACATAACTTCGCCCTAGGTGTTTGAAACACCTTTGTGTAATGTGCTTACGTTTTTGTGATCAGCCAGACAATTTAAAATAAATAATTCAATAAATATAGTAAAAATTAAGTACCTATGCAAATAAATATAAGTGGAATAAAAGTTACGGTAGGCCTATCTGTGTGCATGTTCACCACTATCTTTTAATTTTTTCGCAGCTACATACAAAAAAATAAGCGACACGAGTTACATGTTTGAATTTACTGTCTTTTTCGTTGGACTGGTTGCTCCTTCGTTTTTGTATTCATTCAAACTAAGACCGTCCTTTTAATGAAATAACCCAAAAACACAACAATAACCAGAGGTTAAATACTACAGTTCTTTCCTCCACAGTTATAACAGGGTTAGACATATTCGCGGCGAAATATTAACGTCTATTATATCTAATGTGCTATATAATGTAAAACAAATATGTTAACAATGTAAAACAATAACCGTAAGAACATTCATCAACACAGACACTGTTAAAAAGTCATAGAGCTGACCTAAATATGATTCTAGGCCTAAATGGTGAATATTCGTGCAAAATGGTTATTGAAATATCACCGAATTCTTTGAACGGCTGTAAAGAGTAAACAATGCATTTGACAGTTAAAATGTGGAAGTCACATGGCAGTGTTTATGTTTATGTCTAACGAAAGGATAAATAATTGGTGACTAAAAGTAGAAATTTAGCAGGGCTTCAGAAAAGTGTGAAATAACAGCAATTTTACTATACAGCTGTTTTCATTTGCACAACTGCGAGGAGACTTTGTAACGGAGTTACACAGCCTCACGCCAATCATGTACTTACGTTTTCGAAGATGTTGCCCATTGATAGCAGCCGAGGAGGCGTTAGACTCCGCGATGCGGGTTCTTGGTAGTTTGATGAAGGCTGGATCTATACTGAGCGCGCGGCGTTTCCTTCCACCTAGCAGCGGCTGAGGCGACAAAGGGCCTCGCCTTGTGACGTCAGCACCGCCTTTGAATTGAATTGGACGAAGATCTGCTTCCGTTTCGAGGATGTTCTCCACAGCTTTGGGGTGATCGACGGTTGCGAACACTTCACTATAAATACCCTGGCAAACTAAGTGAGGGCAGACACTCGGGAGTTCACACCATGGGGTTTTGTTCTTGGCCGAGACATCTAAATTTGGGAGTATTGTAAATTGGGGAAAATTGGTGCCAGTTATGTAATTGTATATATTTATGTAATTATGTATTTTTGTAATGGCACATTTTTAAATTAACCCCTACATTTTATAACGTTTTTAAAGTAATTTGGGAAATTACAATTCCTAAATATTTTTATCTAATTATTGCATAAATTTATAAAAAGATATTTGATTTTGAAAATTGTTTGTATTTTTCTTGGGGCGAAGGAAAACAAAAAAGAGGATGAGTGCCTGGTAATTAAAAGTAAACAAGGAAGTTAATTTTTTACTTTCTACAGTCACCCTCTTAAATTGAATATCATAAAGCTGCTACTGATCCACTTTTCGCTATCATTCTTATTCGCTTCCGATATATTTTCATCATAGATGAAATGGCTGTGGAGTTGGGGACCAGTTTTATACATGTGGCAGAGTGGTCTGGTGGTCACTAAGAACCCTTTGTTGCAACTTGTAGAAGTAGTTGTATAAGTCTTATTCCATTGATTTCCTGACAAATGCGACTTGGTTTACAGTGATATTGTTATCGGGTGGCATGGACTGCTGAGGAATGGCGATGCATTGTCTTCAGTAATGAACTCGTATTTTTCTACATATGGATGATAACCGCTCTTGAGTACAGAGGGGACCGCAGTGGCTGAGCGGTTAGCCTGTTCGCCTCTCACCGAGGCGAACCGCGTTCAATTTCCCCCCGGCCAAGGTCACTCCTGGATTTTCGCATACGTTGATCGTGCCGGACGATGCCACTGGTCAGAGGGTTTTCTCGGGAATATCCCGTTTCCCCACCCTTTCATTCCGGNAGAGGGTTTTCTCGGGAATATCCCGTTTCCCCACCCTTTCATTCCGGTGCTGCTCCATACTCACCTCAAATACCCTCATCGGCTTTCAAGACCTCGCTGTTAAGAGCCGTCCAAATCTCTTCACTCCAGTAATGAGGGAACAGAACGGCGTACAAATCTAGACACACCATCACAACTCATGGTGTCATAGCGCCAAGAGTAATCTTCTATCGTCAATAGTCTCCTCTGGTAATGCTCAGGATAACACTGACGGCACAGCGGTAAGTTCAGGAGATTCTGCGGGCTCATGTGCTTCCATTAATATAGTCTATTCGTTGTTTCTTCACACTCTTTGAATAAAACCATTGAAAAATCACCTCATTCATTGGTTGTTTCCTAAATATGTCGTGTATCCCAAGGGCTTTATACATGTGTTACCACACAAGTGCCTTCTTTTTTTTATTAAATTGAACATTTATTTACATTTATCTATCTACATTATATAATTTCATTTATTATCAATATAAGTAAGAAACAGTTCGTATGCATAATATGACTATTAAATTTAGTGCGAACAAATGCGGTGTGTTGTTCCTTTGGTGTAATTTTCTAGACTCTGTTAAGCTTAGTTTGCATGAAGAGGAGGAATATCCTGGAAGTATAACTATAACAGAGTTTCTGAAAAGTTAGAAGTAACAGTGAATGGACTATAGCGCGGATCCTTGCTGGANGGAAGTATAACTATAACAGAGTTTCTGAAAAGTTAGAAGTAACAGTGAATGGACTATAGCGCGGATCCTTGCTGGACCGTATCACAATATACAGGCTGAGTATGAAAGAATACCGCAATTTTGAAGGTCTATAATATCAAAACAAAATAACCTACAACCTTGATTGAACAATCAAATAAACAATGAAACCGTGAAGTTTGTTTACCATACATTCATAAATGTTCAATGTGACCATCATGAGCGGCCCGAACGACATCTACGCGATAATCAAACTCGTTCCACGCTCTTGTCAGCATGTCCGGTGTTACAGTTTGGATGGCATTTGTAACTCTCGGTTTGAGGTGGTGAGGGGGTAGCGAGGCTCGCATTCGACACGTCAATGTGAATTGAAGGGGATGGTCTGATGTTTCCTTGCCCAGAACGAGGTAGACGATGCCTTCATGTCTAAGCTTGTTTTTAGCGATGAAGTGACGTTCCATACAAATGGTAAGGTGAACCGGCACAACGTGCAAATTTGGAGTCAGGAGCCTCCACATGAAACCATTGAACACGAGCGCGTTTCCCTCAAAGTGGACGTGTTTTGCGCTGTATCCAAAGACACTGTTNAAATTTGGAGTCAGGAGCCTCCACATGAAACCATTGAACACGAGCGCGTTTCCCTCAAAGTGGACGTGTTTTGCGCTGTATCCAAAGACACTGTTTTCGGCCCTTTCTTTTTTCACGAGTACACTGTTACTGGAATCCCTTATTTGGACATGCTTACTGAGTGGTTGTTTCCTCAGAAGAGGCAGCGGGGGACTTCATTTTCCAGTAGGATGGTGTGCCACACTATTGGCACTTATCTGTTCGCGGATACCTGAACGAGACGTCGCTGCAACGCTGGATTGGTCGAGGAACAGCTGGCGACCAGGCTCTTCATCACTGGCCCCCACGAAGCCCGGATCTTACCGGTGCGATTTTTTTCAATGGGGGGAACATGAAGGATCAAGTGTTTCGTCCATCATTGCTGGCTAACATTGACGACCTGAAAACGAGAATTACGGACGCCATTCAAACCGTAACACCGGACATGCTGACAAGAGTGTGGAACGAGTTTGATTATCGCGTAGATGTCGTTCGGGCTCTCGTGGTGGTCACATTGAACATTTACGAATGTATGGTAAACAAACTTCACGGTTCCACGGTTCATTTGATTGGTCAATCAAAGTTGTAGGTTGTTTGGTTTTGATATTATATACCTTCAAAGTTGGGGTATTATTTTATACTGATCCTGTTTATCCACAAAGGGGTGGTGTAACAATGTGCTAAAAGTAGTTTTCAACTGTGTAGTTTGGCCAGAACAAACTACCGATTTGCCTAGGTAATGTGATCAGTCACATGGGTAGTCTTCGTTTACTGTGCTAAATATCATTCTATTTAGGAGTCTATTTCTAGGTGCGGGAATTTATGTGGCAACTTGCCCATAATGGAAAATACTTCTGCAGCATTCTATGTGTTACATAGACACCCGAGGGGCGTATCTGAGTTCGTNACTTGCCCATAATGGAAAATACTTCTGCAGCATTCTATGTGTTACATAGACACCCGAGGGGCGTATCTGAGTTCGTTAGGGATGGAGGTCTTAATAAAAATAAAATAACTAAATTTGATTTTTAATTTATTCACACAACTATTATTTACAGCATTAAATTATCTGTCTCCACTACTACGCTTTTTATTTAACAGTGAGCGCAATATTTAATGTCTATTTCAACTCTAATTAAGGTCCTTCTTAANACACTACTACGCTTTTTATTTAACAGTGAGCGCAATATTTAATGTCTATTTCAACTCTAATTAAGGTCCTTCTTAATTGTCTCTATTTGGTTACAGTTAATTAACTCATACTCATTATTAACACATGTTCAATCTATCTGTTGCCACCATGTGTAATGTCTTTCACTCACGCACCTAGTCCAATAGTCCAGCCTGCAGTCGTACTCTTCACTGCTCTGATGTTCGCAATCGCAGATTTTCCTCCTGCTGGTCACTTCTCTCCGTGCGATTCTCTTCTTGCTAGTCGTTTGTCGCTGAAACTCATCCATTTAATAACTGCAGGCTCGGAGGCCCAAAGCGCCTTTTATAGCCGCTGACCTTGACCTAGAAGGTTCGCCGCATCTCGAATATAGCTGAGAGAAGCGATATCAGTAATCCAGAGCATTCTTCAGATGTCCAAAGACACCCGATACCCAAGGTCGAGAGTGGCACGCGCGCTGCCAGGCATAACAGGCCCACTTTGTATACATGCCTTTGTGAAGAAGCCGCTGCGTCTACGGTTGCAGCTGATAGCGCGCGCGCGTCAATAAGTCATCCAATTATTCTGTTCTTCACTTCCACTTGCTATCGCGGGGCAAGCAGCGAGCGCATAACATATACATACATTGCATAGCCTCCAAGACCACAGTAAAGGAGGTGTGCGAATCGGACAGACGTGCCTCTCCCCGTTTCCGGCACCGCTAGCCGAATTGTTAAGACAAATATCCGGCGAGTTTAAAAAGGATGGAGAGGGGAGAGTGACTTGTGTGGTGCTGCAGTTTAATGCATTTCTGGTTACAAATAAATCCATGGAGATATCAAGACCGTTCTCTATTGCTATAGTCCATGCACGGTTACCTCCTACTTTTATGAAGACCTGCTAAAGTTCTACTTCCAGGATATTCCTCGGCCTCATGCAAACAAAGCTTAACTGAGTCAGGAAAATTACACCAAAGTCCCTTTGGTGTAATAATATTTTGCATAAAAACTATTGCTTATTAGGTATTACCAGCACGCCTATTTTATCGCCGTTTTATTCTTATTAATTATATACTAAATATTATAGTTTATAGTNTTAGGTATTACCAGCACGCCTATTTTATCGCCGTTTTATTCTTATTAATTATATACTAAATATTATAGTTTATAGTATAAATATAAGTAAAAGTTAAATTTATCCAAAAATAAGGTACTTTTATGTTAAAACAAGTATAAAACGCTCACGATACATGACACATGTAGGAAACAACCAAGCAAGTCAATTATGGAGTGATTTTTGAAAGGTTTGGTTCAAAGAGTGTGAAGAAACCGCGAATAGACTATTGCTGAANTTAGGTATTACCAGCACGCCTATTTTATCGCCGTTTTATTCTTATTAATTATATACTAAATATTATAGTTTATAGTTTAAATATAAGTAAAAGTTAAATTTATCCAAAAATAAGGTAGTTTTATGTTAAAACAAGTATAAAACGCTCACGATACATGACACATGTAGGAAACAACCAAGTAAGTCAATTATGGAGTGATTTTTGAAAGGTTTGGTTCAAAGAGTGTGAAGAAACCGCGAATAGACTATTGCTGAATTTTGCTAAAAATTAAACACTAAGTGAGTGAGTGAGTGTGGAGATATTTGGGCGGCTCTTAACATAGAGGTCTTGAGAGCCGATAAGCATTAACGTAACTGTCTTTCTGACTTTTGCAAGATAACAACGAAAATTTATCTTAGGATAGCCGCTACCAATTTTTATTTATATAATTTCCGTAGCCCACAACTTATAAGGGGTTTTTTTTTTTAGCTTGATATAATAAAGTTGGTGACTCACCTACATAGTTCAACTGAGAAAACACGGTCCAAGAAAAAAAAATTTGCTCTGTGTTACATGTGTGGAAAATTCTAAAACGATTTTATAAATACCTCTTTTTTACAAAGTGTTTATCAAAGCATAAATGTGATAGATCTAATGATCGTCAGTTTCTGTGTGTATATGTGTATGCCGAATTCGTTGGCATACAATAATGGAAACCTAGGAAAACGGCGGTATGCATCAGTACGTTTCTGCTGTGAAAAACAGACTTCATCCACCACTTTTTTTTTGTAGCCAGTAAAAACAATATTAGCAGTTGCTTATTGGACAAGGATCCACTCTGCCAGGCCGGCTTTCGTCGGCCGCAATGTGCATAACGGCAATGCTAACATGCTTCGTACAGAGGATGAAGCTCAGTTATAAGGGATTCCTCGGACAATCGCATTTCGATACATAGCGGGAAAGATCGAAACGCGAAAATACAGGCATCGGCTCTAACTACCCTCGAGCCTGGGACATCATTTCCGTATAAACACCCACTGGTGTAAAGGGACTTCCTGGTAAAATAGTTTAATGTAAAACCGGTGTTTGGATGTAAACTCTCTTCATTAAATCATTGTTCCAGAAAAATGAGTTTTTCTCAGGAAATGTAAAAATCATTTACCATCGCCACTTTCAATATCCATCTTACAAGATCAATTGAAAAAGAAAATAGTTAATGGAAATGGCTAAAAGCAGCGAGTTTAGAGCTTGCCTGCGCAGTGTCCTTAAAAGGAAGGACGTTAAAAAAAAAAGTGGCGTCTGCAATTCAGTACGTTGGCCTTCATCGCGCGTAAAGATATTCAATTTTTTGTATATCTAATTTGCTACAGCAAGTACACGTCTAAGCGTTTGAAGCTTGTTTAACGGCATGGCGAGTCCTTGTGTAGTATGANATCAGGCACAGTGACCGTGACCATAGAGAAGGAAAGTACATAGAGGCGAAGCAGCATGACGGTCCCTTTGATGTGGATATATAGCCCATCCATGTTTATTTTCAACTCTTCTGAAGCCATGCTGCAGTTCCGCTGTCAGGCTATTCCTCCACCTAATGCAAATAAAGCTCGACCAAATATACAACTATTTCTTACTAGGCATTACCAACATACCTATATTACCCTGTTTTTATCCAAGTTAATTGTAAATTAAATATTGTAATGTATATAAGTTTGAAAAAAAAAAACAAGATATTTTTATGTTAATAAAAGTATAAAACGCTTGTTATACATGATGACCAATTTTGGAGACAACCAAACACGTCATACGTACTATAATTTTTCATAGGTTTAATTTTAAAAAAAAAATGTATGAAGATACCGCGTACGGATTATACTCATTTTCTGGCTGCAAGGAGGCTCTGGAATCGGGCNTAAAAAAAAAATGTATGAAGATACCGCGTACGGATTATACTCATTTTCTGGCTGCAAGGAGGCTCTGGAATCGGGCCTTTTACAGTATATGATTGGCTACTGTGTGGTGCGAAAGTTTCCTTATTGGCCGGGCCAACGGCTGGCGAGAAGGTTACCAGGCGCTGATTGGTGAACGGCGTTCTGACATGTCGTTGGAAAGCGACGCCATTTTGCTGGCGCGTGCGGCTGGAGTTTGCAGAATAAGCGGCTGTTATATATCTGTGGCCGTGTCCGGCGCAGCAAGCAGCTGGATTGTCGCACTCGGCAGCCGTCTGCCGGCGGTGCTCGTGGTCCGCTCAGCGACGCACAGAGAAACATAACCAAATCTCAGCGTTGCAGTTTGAGCGCAAGCTGGCGTTTCCGTTCAATGCGTTCAAGCAGTGGCGTATTCAGGAAAGGGGAAGGACGGGGGAGTTGTAACCTCCACTCCTTGTCCTTATAAGGTTGTCCATAATTACAGGCATTTCACGGTAAAGTGAGCACTTACGAAATCTGTATTTGAAAGAAAAAATCACTCTCTGGTACTGCATGTTTCTCAATGGACACATTAATTCGCATGTTGTCTGTAACGTTGGCAACGAGGTAGGGAAAATAGTTCCATGAATTGAAGTCGTGTTATTAGCGTGACGTTTAAATTTATGGGCAGAAAATTAATTTATTTAAATTTCTGTTTATTTGGTGCGCAACTTGTTTATTAATAACATATTTACATTCGTAACGATTTCACAGCTACGCTTAACCAACGCCTGAATAAAGTGACGAGGTCAACATAAATTTTTATTTTTCATATGAAGGAGGGGATGGGGTGGCTGAGCGGTTTGCCTGCTCGCCTCCCACCAAACCGATCCGGGTTCAATCCCCGGCCGGGTCACTCCCGGCTTTTAGTGCGTGAGAATCGTGCACGAAGATGCAGCTGGTTGGTGGGTTTTCTCGAGGATCTCTCGTTTCCCCCGCCCTCTCATTCCGGCGCTGCTCCACACTCCAATCACCCTCGTCGCCTCTCAAGACCTCTCTGTTAAGAGCCGCCCAAATCTCTTCATTCCCTCATATGATGGAAGGATACAAAATGGAGGAGAAAAGTAGAGCCTAAGCAGTGCTTTCAAAAGTGCTCACTTGACCGTGAACGGCCTTTAGTATAAAATTGATTAACACGCCTTTAATTGTGATGAGTAATTGTTTCCTAGAACTTGTCCTAACTGACGTATATATGTATATATGGCAGCATTGCTAATCCCATTGTAACCTCCCTCCCTTCATTTCAGTCAGTGTGATTTCCCCCCACCCCCTCCAAACTTGAAAAATTTGAGGCTCCTTTACTGCTTTCAAGGCTAGTAAGTCTGCTAGTCGTGTAAAACTTCTCTCCAGGACCACAGATTTACAAACTTACTCCTCGCCTGTAACTTCGATTAGTACGGCCTACATCAGCTCTGTCCGAATTCTNGGACCACAGATTTACAAACTTACTCCTCGCCTGTAACTTCGATTAGTACGGCCTACATCAGCTCTGTCCGAATTCTCAGTGAAGATCCTTGGCTAAACACCACCTTCGTCATTGAAATGAAGGCGTTCACTCTGAACTTATTTGTAACCTTGTAGCAGCGGTATTTTTGATAGGTTGTTTCCTCTGATTTTTAGGTTAGTTTAAATAAGACTTACGGAATGTAAATGGAAGATAAAAAATTTACATGATTAATACCATCATACAGAATGTAATAATTTTTTGCTAGAAAATTTAATAAGCCCCTCTTTAGGAATGGGCAATACGTCGATGTATCAGTCACACAATATTTAAAAAAAAATGGAAATTGCTGTATGGTATAGTATACACGGCAATAAATTGCATATTATGACATGTTCGATATGAATATTTAAAATACAGCAATATCACAATATTCTAATATTTGCGTTAAAGATATTTGCAAACTCCGTGCCTTTTTTATTTATAGTTCACCGAATTTTCGATATAGGTATTATCGATATAGGTATTATCGATATATCTGTAGTTGTAAACTAGGATTACGATGTCGGTATCTGCAACATCAATATGAGGTATACATATATGCAGTTATGGCACTTGCGATGTTAGTATGAGTACTACAGCATGTTGCAAAAAAGGNGGACCACAGATTTACAAACTTACTCCTCGCCTGTAACTTCGATTAGTACGGCCTACATCAGCTCTGTCCGAATTCTTAGTGAAGATCCTTGGCTAAACATCACCTTCGTCATTGAAATGAAGGCGTTCACTCTGAACTTATTTGTAACCTTGTAGCAGCGGTATTTTTGATAGGTTGTTTCCTCTGATTTTTAGGTTAGTTTAAATAAGACTTACGGAATGTAAATGGAAGATAAAAAATTTACATGATTAATACCATCATACAGAATGTAATAATTTTTTGCTAGAAAATTTAATAAGCCCCTCTTTAGGAATGGGCAATACGTCGATGTATCAGTCACACAATATTTAAAAAAAAATGGAAATTGCTGTATGGTATAGTATACACGGCAATAAATTGCGTATTATGACATGTTCGATATGAATATTTAAAATACAGCAATATCACAATATTCTAATATTTGCGTTAAAGATATTTGCAAACTCCGTGCCTTTTTTATTTATAGTTCACCCAATTTTCGATATAGGTATTATCGATATAGATATTATCGATATATCTGTAGTTGTAAACTAGGATTACGATGTCGGTATCTGCAACATTAATATGAGGTATACATATATGCAGTTATGGCACTTGCGATGTTAGTATGAGTACTACAGCATGTTGCAAAAAAGGNTAATATGAGGTATACATATATGCAGTTATGGCACTTGCGATGTTAGTATGAGTACTACAGCATGTTGCAAAAAAGGTAACTTAAAAGCCTTTGTGTATTATGTTAAAGCAATTTAAATGTTTACGTGTATTATATGCTACGGTAGATGCTGTGTGACACCAGATATTCCACAGTACACCATCCAGGAACGTGCATGGTGCGTGGAACATTATTTCAGTTCTGCACTTCAAAAAGGAAATTGTAAATGTTAGCGTTCTAACTTCGAAGTTCATTCCAAAATTTTCAAAAAACAATCAACTACNTTCAAAAAGGAAATTGTAAATGTTAGCGTTCTAACTTCGAAGTTCATTCCAAAATTTTCAAAAAACAATCAACTACGTCACTACAAATGCCTGGGAAGGGCCACCAGTCCTTCCCGTCCTTTCGGTCCCATAGCTCCGGCAATAATGTTCCACGCACCATGCACGTTCCTGGATGGCGTACTGTGGCATGCCCGGTGTCACACAGCATCTACTGTAACATATAATACACATTAACATATAAATAGCTTTATTTTTTTTATCATAATACTACAATAATATTCAGTTACCTTTTTTTGCAACAACCTGTATTTGTTACGCACATGTATGCAGTATCACTATAAGTGACATTCGCGACATATCGCCATAAATTATCAGTTATTTATGTGAGCTATACCTGTTAGGTGTCGATATCGATGTGGAGAGCGTGTGTCGAAACGATAATGTAATACGGCTATCGCAAAGCTCCAGTGCTCGGTAGCGTGGCGCTTAGTATTCCCATTTAAATTAAGAAAAAAAAAATGGAAAATAAATTACTAGATGGTTCACTCTCATACAGCCAGCCGTACCGTTTGGCTTTATGCTTCAGTCCAACTAATGGAGTAAAAATGAGGGAACGGGGAGATATTAAAAATAAGTTTAATCTCTTCGATAGCTATAAACACACAAATACATGTATGCATTATACATTATTGACATATTAAAATTAAACAAATATATATATATATATATTTTTTAGCGTGCGCACCCTGGCATTGTGCGCTCCTAGGCCGGGGCCTAGTGATAAATCCGGCTCTGATTATACCTTCAGTTACTACTAAAATATACACTCGATAAATATTTGCTTTAAATGTTTAAATTTCACAACTACAATAACGATTTATTTTAATGAGCTCGCAAAAACTTCAAAGATTAAAGTGGAGTCCAAAATAGCAGCTACCTTCAATGTCACCCGGTTTATTGACAGTAGTCACCCCATCGCGCCCGATTACATATCATCTACATAGCTGTATTGGATTTGTACTTTAAATGTTATCACACTTGTCACAAATTTTATAATAAGCCAGGTTCGGTCTCTGAAGCACAAGTATCGTGGGATATGAAGAGGAAATATGGAATTATCGAAACGTCGAGTGACTGGTAAGGAGGTTCTGTCTAGCTAGACCTTTTGCTATGGCCAGTCGCTGTACAAATTAACTTGGATTTCATGATTTTTCATTATCGGTGAATTTAAAGTATAAGTTATAATAGGCTTGCACGTAGGGAGAGTTGTGAAGTAGAATCATTTGGTCAGTGCTGCAGAACATTCACATTTTAAAAAAACCTGTTTCTATTATAAGAAAACTGAAATGTAAAAGCATGCATTCGCTTGTGTACCAGAAGAAAGAAAGATAAGCGCATATAAAATATTATGACCGCGTCGTTATTTCTCTTTACATCTCACAAGCCGACTCAGGTTCGCGGCGTCTCTTTGCTCGCCTTATTCTGAGGCGTAAACCGGCGATGTGGCTTTTGATTTTCTGCACTTTTTCCCCGGGTCGACGGGAAAGGAGAGACATGTTCTCCAGATGCAATCGTTGGACAGCCCTGAAAGGCGGTTCGCTTCACAGACGCTGCGCCTCATCCCACACCCGTGTTAATATCCTCCCCTCCCAACCGCCGGCGGCTCCTTTGTTGTCTAAGCCGGGCCGTGCCGGGCTGTGGCCAACATTCCGTCATGCGTGACGGAGCGCCTGCGCGAGCCGGGACGTGCCGGGTGGCGGAGATGGCCGAGCGGTACCGAGCATCTTGCCGCCCGGCCGGCCGACGTTGACAATCGACTGCCGGGAGCCGGAGAAGGCGGTCATGTGGTGGTTGTTGGTGTGGTTATGGTGTTTGCCGTGGCGCGGCGCGCATGTGCGAGCCGACAAGTGCGAGCAGATCGTCGTGCCCATGTGCCAGGACATCGGCTACAACTTGACTGCTATGTCCAACCTCATGGGCCAGGACGACCAGATCCAAGCCGACAGAGCGGTGAGTAGCTCCGCCGCACGTGGTCCTGGGTTCGGCCCGTAGAGCAACGGGAGAAGTGCGGGGATAAAATTAATTAAACTCCAGAGTCGTTTAGAGTAACTCAGAAGACCTTGCCTACACGAGTAAATTTCATTATCGGATGATGGCAAACTTGCTAATTTAGTATCCACGGTTATTCGCACTTATATATTCTTAATATATGTTTTTGATTAATGTGTAGGCATTCCGAAATTAAACCAAATCAACGGCCAGCAGGACATGACAATATTGCCGATAAAGCCTGAAGGTATTGCGAATCTCGCGTTATTTACATGTATTGTTTTTTTTTTTCAACTCCTGAAAAACGTACGAAACGGGCTTCTCCCTATCCTTAGTAAATAATTTTCTCAACTTCTTGCTCCTAACTGAAGATGCCAGATATCTATTATGAATTTCTCTAAGTAAATAGAAGAATATTACGGATAACTGAACATTAACAGTTGCTTATACTATAGGCCTTCGCAGTACTATCACTAAAGATACGGTAGTGAATCACGTTTTTCCCAACCAGAAATGTCAATTTCAGCAACTTGCATATTTCTACGAAGGTACAGTTTGCTATGTTATTTTTGGTGTAATTGAAGAAATATCCAACAATAAATCTCTGCCTATTAATATTGTACAATTTATTTTTTCAATATAATTTCATTATTTTTAGCTTCGAACCCCCTCCCCCCGATCTGGTATCACTGCAGGGCTGTGGAGTTGGTGTGCTTACATTGTCCGAGAAATACGTCTGGCGGCATCTTTGTGGCTACCATGTGAACGCCTGTTCCTTGTTCCCGCAAGGGTGGAGTGAAGCAGCATACACACTTCCGATGATGTTTCTTCGCGGTAAGAATTAGCGCCATCACAAAGCATGTAAAGCATCTGATATATTTTGAGAATCGTCAGGTATAGAAAACTTACACTTGATTGATAGCCTAACTATATTATGATACTTTCTTGATGCTAGAAGACAATCGCTGTACTTAAACCACTTGATTGGGCTGTAATTACAAACTCAGTTTTTTTTTTGGCGGAGGTAATTGATTCATGTGTTTTACCTTTGACAAAGCTTAGCAAGTAGATTTGTTTTAATTTTGGGAAAGGTAGCAGTTTTAAAACGCGATAAAAAACAAATTCAATATTTATTTATGGTTATTGGAACAATAACGCAGTTATTAGTATATCAAGGCAACCGTTAAACATAACGGGCGTAAATTTTCTATTTCTTCCGAGCCACAGGTTTTCGAAGACCGCGCTGGAAAATTATGTAAACCATGCCTTAAGTCCACAGTTTCTGCACGATTTATTTTATAGAACTTATTTATAAAATTACGTGTGCACTACGGGAGTTGCACCAGGATCCATACAACACTCACAAAAGACGATATTGAAATTTTTTTTCTGGCGGCGACTCGATTTCGATTATGCTGTGGATGAAGTTCTCCTCTTCGAATCCCTGTCGATTGTAGCTTCTCTTTTATCGTACTGAGGTGTGAGCAATTGCAGTCTCGTTTCCTTCACTTTACTTCTCGTGATAACTCGCTTCACCTTCGTCACCGAAAATTTGAATCCCCCATCCGCATCGTTTAGCTCCTTCGATTTTTTCTTCGTTGGAGTACGAAAATTGGGCCATTCATAAGGATACGTTCAATGGATTTAGCTTATGTCTCCACTCTCCACAGACCGGTTTTGATGATGGCTCTCTTCTCACTCACCGTTCTCAAGACTATTATTCCTTTCTTACACCGTTGACTCAGGTGTTCTTCTTTTCCATTATGTAGGCTACTCTATTGCACCCACATTTTCGAAGTTATATTCTTGCTTCTCTAGATAACTAACATAACCACATAATAATTTTGTGACATAGCCAGAAATCACTCAAAGGAATGGAGAGGAGGGGGTTACATTGACTGAAAGGAAAGGAGGGTACAACGGCGTTGATGCACGTGTAAATTATAACAAGTATTAGGAGAATGGAGAGGTACAGATCGGCGCTTAACAGTGAGCTCTTGAGCACCGGCGAGGGCGATATAATAAAAATTATCATAGTTTACAATAATTGATAATGTTTTTTTTACTATTAAAGGCCTTGACGGTAGACAGGTTTCGCTTCTAGACCGGCTCTGTTATCAGTGGCGGAGGGTGTGAAGTGTTGAGGGATGGGCTAGAGAGCACTGCCAACTGTGCACGCCGCATGAACCTGTCGCCAGTGTGGAATGGATGGCTACTGGACCACAGAGTATAAAAATATACAGACGTGAAATGGCGTGGCGGTTTCTTTGGTGTGGGCGTACCCATTCGCTAATTGGATACCGCGTCTTGCGAAAGGTTCCTTATTGGCTGCCGGCTGGCAAGTGAGTTACGAAGAGCGTTCCGACATGTTGCTGGTCGGTGACACCATTTGGTTGGTTTGTGCGGTTGAATTTCGCCGTTTGCGACCATCCTCTAGCAAGTCGAGAGGCACACAGGATATGACAGCTGCAGAATAATTTTTCAGTTCCTGGTGCATTAGCTGTAACAACCAACATGCAACACCTGTCAGCATAGAGCAGCCTACCTTGCGAACACGCAGCTGGCGTCTGCACTGCATAACTCAACAGTTAGAAGACTACTTTTCTAAACCTGTAGCAGGCAGGGGGCCACGGTGGTGTAGTGGTCNACACACGGCACACAGGATATGACAGCTGCAGAATAATTTTTCAGTTCCTGGTGCATTAGCTGTAACAACCAACATGCAACACCTGTCAGCATAGAGCAGCCTACCTTGCGAACACGCAGCTGGCGTCTACACTGCATAACTCAACAGTTAGAAGACTACTTTTCTAAACCTGTAGCAGGCAGGGGGCCACGGTGGTGTAGTGGTCAGACTACTCGCCTCTCACCTAGGCCAACCGGGTTCGATTCCCGGCAGGGTCGCTCCCGGACTTTCGCATGTGGGAATCATGCCGGACGATGCCGCTGGTCGGCGGGCTTTCTCGGGGATATCCCGTTAGCCCCGCCCTTGCATTCAGGCGTTGCTCCATACTCATATCGCTTCACCCTCATTGGTTCTCAAGACCTCGATGTTAAAAGCCGCCTAAATCCCCCCACTCCACTGTAGCAGGCGTCAAAAAATATAAAATACTGACAACTGCACAGCTTTCTTTAGCTTCCACATTGCACACTTTAGGGATCTTTTGAAATTTTTTCTTTGTTAAATTCAGAATTATTAAATTTATTGCGAATTCACCATGTTGAATCGCAAGTAGGCTAAATGTGTTACTTCACTTATATTAGTTGTAATGAATATGTATTCTTCTAATACGGAAGAGTTTTGGGCGTTTTGAAGACGACTATATTAAAAATTACGTGCGATTTAATTTTAAATCATTAGCGTTTTTTTAATGCGTTAAAAAATATTTTGATTACAGGCACAACGCAACATACGTTTTTTTGCAAGTGCGAAATAAATGACTGACGACTGTCCGAAAAGAAACTCCAAATTGTAAATTACCAGACGCTGACTTTATCAATTCTAACATGGCCCAATTTCGTCTAGGACGGAACGGAAACGACATGCATGTAAAACATACGCACCTGTTGACAACAAACGTAGGCTATATACGACGGAATAGCTGCTCCTTTTCGGCTCTGGGGAAACAAGTGAATATCGATTTATATCCGTCGCGCTTCTGCAGGTTATTCAATCCATGTTCTTTTAATTATTATCTCTCTTACTCCCCCTCTTGTTCATACTGTATGTTTGTTTTTGCATGCGGTTGTGCACGTATGTAACTTCATGTAGACCAAGGTTTTAAATATTTAAATTAAAAACATTTTTACTGAAATATTTCTGTTTTTGTTTACGCAAAGACCTAAAAACAAAACTTATTTGTTTGAAAAGAACGAGGCAAGTAATCTATAATAACTTAAAATTACTTATTACTAGACTGTAGCTCTACTCGCAACATTCGCTGTATTGAAAGATACGTTCACAGTATTTGCTTATGAAAGAGTTGGATACCCACACAGGAGAAACAGTCCCCCCTGTGCAACCGGCTATGTCCGAACCAGTGAAGCGACGTCTTTCTAACTGCAGTTGATGTGTGCTCGGGACTACGTAACTAGACGAGATTGTGTGTAATTTCCCAGCGTCATCGCTTCCGCTCCCTTTTCGGCAGTGTTGGGGAATAATTAATTACAAGTAACGATTTTTTTTGCGTGTAATTAAGGAGCAATCGAGAGGCTACATTTCAGAATTTGTAATTTTTTTAATCTACTCGCATTACTTCAGTTGTCATCGTTACTTTTCTGTAATTGTAACATTTTTATATAGCGTGACAGAACTATCACTTTATTAATGTATTTCGCCTAAATTATTCTATCTTTATTAGTTCAACCTGATTTTTTTAAGCCAAGCATTTGTATTGGAATATTTATATAAATATGTGTGTATTCTTCTGTGGTTTCCTTCCAGTGAATTATTCTATTGCGATTGCGTCCGTTGAAAGACATTTTAGCGGGGGAAAAGATTTGCTTTATATAAAACGAGGTCACATTGGAGATAACAATTTCTACATAATATTAAATGTTTTTAATTTGAATGTTTAAAAATAATGGTTTACTAGTCCTATAGTGGCTTTGATAGAAATAAGCAGAAGGAATACATTTTGTAACTTAATTTTAATTCTTACATTTTTAAAATCAGTACGAATTTTTTTATGTTTTGGCCAGCGACATACCTACAATAAATGGACAGTAATTTTAGAAATTGCAAATAATTGTAATCTACTTGTAACTGTAACTAATTACTTTCAGAATTCGATAATTAACGACTATATTCAACTACATTTCGTAGAATACATTTACAATTGTGCCCAATTACAGTTTATCAGTAACTAGCGAACCGGCCCGGCTTCGCCCGGTAACAATTTAGTTTTTACAGTAATACTTTGAAAGACAAAAATGGTTACTGTGGGTCATCCTTAAAAGATAAACATATGCTATCGCGGACTTTTCTGTAGACCTTTTTGAGAGCTACAATTCTGTAGTACATTAATTTGGTGTATCTCTTATGGTTTAGTCAGCGCAAGCCATGTAAGCGCCCTAAAAGTTGTTTTTTACGACTTGATTAAAAACTGTTCGAGATTTCTGTACTATCCTTACATTAAATATAAATTTATTATGCACCAAAACCTTCATCGAGAAATTCTCTAAATGATGTTGAAAATCGCATCAAAATTCATTAAGTAGTTTGGACGTACTAAGCGAATACACAGACAGACGCGGATAAGTGACTTAGTTTTATACTATTTAGAGATTTACCCATCACTGCTTGTCGGTATAAACCGGGACATCAGTCAGCTGAGATCTGGGGGACGGAAATCTTAGTGAAAGTCGCCTGGGTCGCTATGCGGCTCCTTGAAGCAAAGTTTTCCTGAGTGGTCTGGACAAGTTTGGGGGGCTCTTGGTATCGTTGTCTTTCCACATGCGAAAACCTGGGGGGACTCGCCGAGGACCGAACCCGGTTCGCCTTGTTGGGAGACGAGTGCCCTAGCCGCTACACCATCGTAGCCTCAGCAAGGTTCCGTGTTCGAAATAATACCGAGTAAGTCATGCATAATGTTGAGGGCGACCAGGATCCTGCCCACTTGACACTATTTTCTCTCTTCACGACGAACCGGGTTCGGTTCCCAGGTGGATCACTTCCGATTCCCGCGTGCTGTGTAGGCAACACGGCAGACGTTTCCGTTGGGTTTTCTCGATGTACTTTTGTTGCATTTCGTCGCTGCTACATCTTCACCTCACTTCGCTGCTACCGCCGCTGAATCAGCTCGTTGAACGCCACAGTCACGTGACTACGTGATGACCGCGCCATTTTAAGCATTTTAAAAAAAGTAATTTTGTGCTGTATGAGCCTGCACTGTGTATACCACTATTCCACTAGGTTTTTCCTACTCAAAAATAATTTTNAGTAATTTTGTGCTGTATGAGCCTGCACTGTGTATACCACTATTCCACTAGGTTTTTCCTACTCAAAAATAATTTTGTAATCACGTGTTTTAGCCATTTTCACTTTCGGAAAACTACGCCGTGGAACAGCGAAAAAACATACATCACGAACGAGCACACATTTATGACATTTCTGAAAGTAGTTCAGTTGCCATATATTTACCTCACATACGTGTATCCACGGCACATATGATGTTTACAAACACAGGGTACACCTGGCTATCAAAATCTGTTCAGAACTGTACTCTGTGAGTAGAGGCTAGCCTTGTATCAAATAACATTTTCTGTCGTAGAAATATTATTTTAATGTAGGCCGTATTTCACGTTTACGAACAACTTATGCTAAATAATTATATAAAAGTTATAAAAAAAAACAATTGAAACCATATAGGTACTGTAATGTACAATTAAGTAACCACGTCACTGTTTTTACGAAGCATCGCCCTTTGGTAAACATAAAACGCATGCACATTACTTTCTCGCAGACTACATAAACACACTTATTAAGTTATTAACAAATAATTTCCGTATACATATTATAGGCTTATTGTTTCCATATTTCATAGCAGGCACTTAACATCTAATAAGACACTAATAAGTGTGCATTTTTTTTCGGCAAGGTAATACTGTTGGGCTTTAGTTTTCCCCTTAATGTATAATATATAGCGATTCTTTACATCCTTCAGAAGACGGTTATTGCGAATATTCTAATGAAGCAGTACAGTTTGGGTGCTACGTATTATCTTGAGGGTTTGAGAAAAAGTTTTCCTTCATAAAAAACGTTTAAATTGCATTTTAAAATACTTGGAAAATTTTACCTTCATTTCAAAGATCATTACGTGATATACGAGGTGTGTTAAAAAAAAAATAAGGTGACTTTGCAAATTTCGAGGGCTACGTACATTCGATTATCGATTGTTTTTATTGTTATGTTGGTACACATTTCCCCAAAATATGTTGACATTATCAGCCATTTTACATTTTTAGTTTGTTTGTGACAGATATAAAGGTTAGACGTGTTTTGGTGTGCTTGGCGATTTTTTTGCTATCGCAAACAATGGATCAAAGAATCTGTATTAACAACACCGTAATCATGCCTCAGCCACCGTATTCACCGGACGTGGCCCCCTGCGACTTGTTCCTGTTCCCAAAACTGAAGAGACCCATGAAAGGACGGAGGTTTGCCACGATTGAGGAGATAAAGACCTGGGAGACTTCAATGCCATACCAAAATGCGCATATCATAAGTGCTTCGAGGATTGATAAAAAGCGCTGGCACAAGTGTATTGTATCTGAGGGGGATTACTTTAAAGGGGACAAAATATATATTAATGAATACATAAATATTTATTGAGACAAAGTCACAAAATAACAAATCACCTTATTTTTTTAACACTCCTCGTGTATCATATGTCACTGATGCGAGGAGTAAATTTCTCTCTTCAAATGTATTGAGGGTACCGTAAAACATAAAACGTGCTAGTGAAAATTTAATCGTGCCAGTAGAATAAATTGATTATTCATATAGTTAAACCGTAACTTCGAAGAATAATAACACAATTTCCTTTACTTATAAGTCTTAGAAAGAGTTTTAACTATCTGTGTGTGTGTGTTTTAACACAAAAGGAAACCATAACGGCCATATTAGTTGGAAAAGAGGGGGCGGACATGTCCCGATAGAAAAATATTTCTTTTGAAACAAACATTACTATAACTGAGCAAAACATTTAAGTTTGTTACATTTTTATGTAATTGTCGTTTTGTGACTACGTAAAATAAAATAATTGTCTACGAAAGCTTCATCTGTTTTTCTATTCTCTCTTGTGTGTCGGCAGGGCTGTTAGAATATCCAACATGATTTTCATTTGCATTCGCTCACACATAATCTGGTACAGGCTTTTGTATATGGGACGTTATTGGTTTAGTGCGTGACATTATACCGTACCCGGGCCGTCATTAGTGTACTCGTTCGCGGGTTAACTGCAAATACTTAAAAACACCTACATTTAATGATCCTGAAACTTAATTTGTAACCAGACCGCACAGCAGATGGTTCAAAATTTTCTAAAACTCTGCATTCCTCTTCGGGCCGTAGGCAGGCGTACCTCTGAAACAAATCCGGTTTAATATATACAAAAAAATAGGTTGTAGCAAATTCTTCATGCAAACGATTCAGTGTTTCAATAATAAATCCACAAAGTAAACGTGAAGAATTGGTCTAAAATTTATAGGCGTGTCGACAGTCACGTATATAGGAGTGTTTTTTTTTTAAACTTAACAGTCGAAACCACTGCCACGTCGCACAAGATAAATGGAAATGTTATGTATTTTGCGGCGCGCTCGTACGTTAGCAACCTTTCACTGTTGTATACACTAAGCAATTGCTAAACTTTTTAAACATCTTTGCACTTCTCGTAATAAAACTCCCTCGACTAATCCACCAGTTACTTTTTACTGGCGAGTTTTAAAACAACCTATGTGCTAGAAGGTTGTGGATACACCATTTAAGACGTCCTCGTTTGCAATATTATTTTAGTCAGAATTAAAGGAAGATAGGAGATTACTTCTAAAACACCCCCACACTACAGCAATGTCCGAAACACCACCCATGCACCCAAATATATCTTCCCATTCGAAAAGATTCACAACCCTCTGTAGAACATACGATGTTGAGCGGAGGACCTCAGCAGTGAAAGTTGCCAAGCTTGGGTCCACATGAGTGTGAGCTTACTTGATGAAACCCATCCAGCACCGACTTCAACCATAGATAGCGAGGTGTCGCCAGAGGTAAATCTTTGGACTCGCATTCGGGAGGACCTGGGTTCGAATCCCGGTCCGCCATCCTGATTTTGGTTATCCGTGGTTTCCCGAAACCCAGTACAAGCGAATGCCGGTATGGTCCCGTACTGCAGGCCATGGCCGATATCTTCCCCGCTCCTGCATGTCGCAGCAACTTGCTCCGTCTCTAATTACCTCGGTGTCGACGAAAGCCCTACTTACTTACCTACCTACAACCATAGGTCCCACGATGACAGTCTAGGTCACGATACAATTTTCGCTCCTCAATAATATTCAAAATCACTTGCTTACATCAAATGTCGCAATAAAAACAGGAAGGCGTTTGGTTACCTATGTAATAAACGTAATACAACCAATCCTGACCCGAGAATTTTGGACCAGTGACAGGTGTCCGACGCAATCCGTGTAATCACTTTAACTGAGGTAGAATTATTTTCGTCTTCTTTGCATGCCTTCCATCATTCAGTCAAAACTGTATGGCGAAAATGTGACATGGGGGTTTGTCCAATCGGCGTTGTTTTGGCAAAAAAAAAAAAAAAAGTCCAATCTTGGAAAATGAAATTCGGTTACTGTCCACTCTACGGTGTAAACCTACTGTTCACGGTGGATTACAATGTACAGGAATCAGGACTAACGGTCGAATCACAAGGGTCGCGGACGGTGCTTCTCGAGCCGAACGCGGACCTAACATTTCATAGGAGCGAACGTATTATCGCGGCCTAGAACATTGATCTGTACTCCCGTGAGCGACCCCGCCGGGAATCGAACCCAGTTCGCTTAGGTGGGATGAGAATAGTCTAACCACTACACGACCGCGGTCCCGAGCGAAAGGATATGGCTTAAAATGTTAAATAATTCTAGGCGTGTCTCACTCTCAGCTACCTTCCACAATGTATGTTTCAAAGAAAAAATACATTATACCGTTTGAGGATAATTAGCAGCTACAAGAAAGCAAGTTGGAGTAAATTAATAAGGGTTTGTGTTTTTGTTGAGTTTATAAATCTTAATATGTCGCTCAATTTTCAGGGTATTCAAAATTTTACAAAATGTGTTTTGTAGAGATGTGGGCCGGGCAAAGATGGAAGAAGTGTTGTTTGTTTGAAAGAGATATTGTGAAATGTGTCCCGAGACACGCCTAAAATCATGTAACATGTAAAAGCCTTGTCCTTTGACTCGACCGGCCCTCCTACAGGCAGCGTGCTCGTGAGTTCGAGGCCCGGCGGTGACACCCCGCCAGCCGAACTTGGTCGCGGGGAGGACAAGTTCGGCAGAGACTGGTCCGGGACGAACCAGCGTGGCTCTCGCCTTGTCCGAGTCGCAGACAGTGGCGTATTGTTGCAAGGTAAGCTGGCGTTAGCTCTGCGCTGTACCCTTTCACTCGCTAGTTTACACTTCCACTACTAAAACGTAGCTCGGCAGGTGACGCCACAGGACGCGTGTAATGAGTCCCTTGCTGCTCGCTTGTGAGTGGTCGGAATGCGTTCGGTTTCCGTAGGTTGCGCGGTGGTTATTGGCTCCTGCTGCGTGCACCGATAATGTACAGCAGTGAGCGAGTAGCATCCTACCTTGCAACAGTTCACACGCCAGAGTACTTAGGTAAGAATACAGAGGTGAAGGAGCCGCTCATGCGGCGAGCTCCAGCCGCACACAACAGCAAACAATTGGCGTCACTGGCCAGAAACATGCGGTAACGCCGTTCAAAGCCATAGGATATTGGGTACTTAAGAGAGAATATTGTCACGTTGGGGCTTAACTAGATGGCAGAGCAAAGCGACAGGATTTAGAACACTGTGACGAAGTATCGTTTTAATAAAGATTATTATAAAAATAGTTAAGAGCCTTCCAAAAATAGTAAATACTTTACTAAATTTGACATCTGGCACAAGATGAAAAAGTATTCTTTACTGTTATTACAATCCTAATATAATCGTTTTGAAATTCCGTCACTCCAGGACTAAAACTGAATTTTTAATTATTCGCTAAAGGGCCCTTCCCCCAGTTAAGAAATAATTAGCTGGGACTGACTAACGTTTTAATTTTGATGCGGCGTCCTTGGCTCCCATCTGCGGCATTCGCAGGCGACGTCGACGGCTGACAGTCCACACTGATCACCAGTGACGACGACCAATCAGCGCCTGCGGGGAAACTTACTCGCCGGCCGGCACCCCGACCAACAGGAAACATTTCGCAGTACGCAGTAGCCAATCAAACNGGGAAACTTACTCGCCGGCCGGCACCCCGACCAACAGGAAACATTTCGCAGTACGCAGTAGCCAATCAAACTCGAGGCCGTTGTCAGGGCCTCACGCAGCCAATCAGAGAACGGATACGTCCACGTCAAAGGAACCGCCACGTCATTTCGCTTCTGTCTACTTATCCTACTCCGTGACTGAGCTTCTTTACATCCTGCATGCCGGTGGCGTGAGTTCACAACTGTCGGGCGCACGTTTGAAAGGCCGTTAGGTTACCAGAAAAATATGACTTATACTACTTAAGATTCTTTAAGTACCTGATACAATATTCAGCGAATACACTTTTTTGGGAACATAATTTCTTCGCAGTTGCTTGCACAAGTGGCAATTTCAATGTTTTTGTGACATACAAATACAAAAAGTTAAACCAGTATCAAAAGTTAAAAAAAATTAAGTCAAAAGGAGTTGCTTCAGTTTTTTTAAAGCAAGGTTAAAAATTATATTAAAAAAAACTGGCAAAGACATTTATACTTGGCAAATTAAAAAGGATATGTGCCTTGAAGGACTGCTTGTTACATTGTTTTTAGACACGAATTATTCATTAATTAACGTAGTCAGTTGTGATATTTTTGTAATATTAAAACAGTATAATTGGGATTTTGTTGTGTAACCATGAGAAAACTTCCTAATAGAAATTATTTTTGTCGCCCGTAAATGGCACTTGATATCATCTTTACAGGCTGAACTTCTACCATGTAAAACAAATTCATGTGTGTTGGACCATACCGTTACATACTATATGCATTACAGAAATAATTATGTATATTAGCATGCCTAAGGCTTTCAGCGGTGGAGAAATTTCTGTAGTCGATAAGCTGGAGATACTCTCGGCTTGAGACTCAAAGTTATTCAATTTTATAAATACTGTTTCATGCAGCCGCTCTGCGTCGTTTCCCTTGCTCCATCCCCTTCGAGCGTGCAAAACGCAGTGCTTCAAGGGCATCACAGGTAACCGGAGAAGAGCGCNTCCATCCCCTTCGAGCGTGCAAAACGCAGTGCTTCAAGGGCATCACAGGTAACCGGAGAAGAGCGCGCAATTACAGAGGCGCCGCCGCATCACACGGACGCGTGCCGCGATAAGCCTATAGGTACTCGTGCCTTCCTGTCCTTGGGGGATCGAATGTCTTGGGCTGTCGCTTACAAGAACGTTCTGGTCATCGCCCTCGCCTCCCTCATCAACGCGACTCGGGGTGCGAGGAACCTTCTGGTTCGGGCCAGCTGACCCACATAAGCCACGGCGGGCCTCCNCAACGCGACTCGGGGTGCGAGGAACCTTCTGGTTCGGGCCAGCTGACCCACATAAGCCACGGCGGGCCTCCGAGTCAGCAGTATGGAGCCTTGTACAACTTTAAGCGCCCCAGCAGGAGTGAAAACTGAGGGCATCGGTTCAGTAGAGAGTGAGACTGGCCGGGGGACAGTCTGTGGGACTGAATGTGTGATTGACAGACGTTTGGAATGATGGTAACATACAGTTTGATTTAATATGTGCAAATAAGTGCGGATCAAGCGACAGTAGCTGGTATAAGGTATAGGTATAGGTGGATCAAGGTTGTAAATAATAGCTGTGTTTACTTTATAGCGTTATAAATGAATTTGAAAAATAAATTAAGCTCTTTATTTATAATTAAGACCTCCATCCCTCACGATATCGGATACGCCTCAGGAGACTTGTATCAGTACTGTAGAAAGAATTGACTTCTAAGTATCTTCTCCCGCGTTTTAGAGCTGGTGTTGGTCGGACACAAGGCAACTGAGTAGGCCAAAGTGCAGACGTTATCCCGTGGTGTCCTCTTGCTGCGAGCTAACTAACTTAGGCTAGTCATTGCTCTTCTCCCACCTCCTTTATTTTTCTGGTGCGGCACATCAAAGCAGCGCATGTGATTAACGCTATAGGTACGAAGGCTACCATAAAGGTACTCTTGATTACTTCCTTATATAGTAGGCATTACACTCATTAAAAAAAAATTCAGTCCTTAAATATTTGAATGCTTTAAGTAGGCTATCAGTTCTGTGTTAATTACAGGCCAGACCTAATGGCTGCGGAAATGGGAAGGCACGCATAATGGAAGTGCATTTGGCATTCGTTTAGGATGGGAATGTAAAGAACCTACAACATCCCAGATGGGAGCCGGGTATGTTTGCCGCACGAGCAAACACTCTGGTTAACAGGTTTTCGTACCGACTGAAGATTCGTCCAGCATGCGACAAGAAAATTGTGCTTCATCAACTGAAAAAAACTGCGAATGTATTGAGCGTTGTGAGCTTAGCTTATTAAAGCGAATGAATTCGCACATTTCTACATCTGTAATGAGCAGAGACCTGAAAAATTCGCGGATTCATTTCGAGACAAGCTAGAATTCCAATCACGTGCGTTTATATAACTTTAGCCATTGGTCCACACGGTGTTTGACACCTGCTGGGGAACGGTGTCCAATTGTCGCCTTCCACTGTGACAGCAGACAACCAATGTGCAGTTGATATCGGCATATTTGTACATAAGACTGTAGAGTCTAGCATGCAGGTCATTGAACTCGGGAATTTTTCATGTGTCTAGTAATGAATTACCCCGTCCCTCCCTTCTTTCTGCATTTCGTGGCCATGGTCGCTGAGACATTCACGTTTGCGTTATTTAACACGACTTCCGTTAAGTTAATCCGTTCCCTTTTTACGTGTGTTGCAAGGCCCAGAGACGAAAGAGACGCTTATTACACGTACTCCAGCCGCACATACCAACAAAATGGCAACACTCGCCAGCGACATGCCGGAACGCTGTTCGCGTATTCAGCGCCTGGGTAATTTACTTGCCAGCCAACATTCCAGTCTATAGGGAGCCTTTCGCTGCACGCATTAGCCAACCAGGCACAAGGCCCGTTCCAGAGCCTCGCCAAGTCAATCAGCGAATTGGTACGCCCCCATCAAAGTGACCGCCTTTCCATTCGAAGTACTTATGTATACAGGCGATGGCTTATCGCGGGGAAAGTTGATTGGTTCCTAGCATTTAACATACGATTACATGGGCGTCTAAGCGGCGTATATGAGTTCGTGAGGGATGGAGGTCTTAATAAAAATAAAAGGACTAAATTTGATTTTTAATTTATTCTCACAGCTATTATTTACAGCATTAAATTATCTGTCTCCACTATTACTCTTTTTATTTAACAGTGAGCGCAATATTTAATGTATATTTCAACTCTAATTAAGGTCCTTCTTAATTGTCTCTATTTGGTTACAGTCAATTAACTCATACTCATATATTAACACATATTCAGTCTATCTGTTGCCACCATGTGTAATGTCTTTCACTCACGCACCTAGTCCAATAGTCCAGTCTGCCAGCTGCACTCTTAACTGCTTGATACTCGCAGTCGCAAATTTCCCTTTCACTGGTCACTTCTCTCACGGCTCGTCTTCTATCGCCCGGAACTCAGCCACTCATTCACTCATCAACTACTCGGCTCAGAGGCCTGTCACACTTTTACATCGTTCGCCCTGACCATCTAGAAGGTTCAACGCACCCCGAGTCACGCTGAGAGAACGAGGTCAGTAATCCAGAGTATTCTTCTGATAAACGCAGAAATCAATACAACCAGGATTAGCAGCGCGCGCCGCAAAAAGAATAATCGTGTCGGCTCGCTTTCTGTAACAGATACGCGGCCACCGGCCTATCGCTCGCTTGTTCATTCAAAACAATTCTTTGACTTGCTGCCGCCGCAATCGTATAACTGCTGCCCTTCACTTCCACACGCTCGCGCGGGACGCGAAGCAGCGAGCGCGTAACAATACTGTGTACATGCCAGACAGTTTAATTTTGTGATTGACTGTCCTGATGCATTAATGAAAGTACTGTCACGTTTGACCGATCAGTAAGGCGTCTGATACTCTATCAGTGACTGGTCTGCAGAGAAATAGGCCGAGTCAAGAAATCGATCATCCGGTTATAAAGGGATCAAGCAACTGCATCGTTTTATAATTATGTTGGCTTAAAACGTTTCTGCGATTTTCCAACGTGTCTACTTATATACTCCGCGGCCATGCGTTATGTGAGGGAACGCGGTAATACAAAAACTCGTCTGTGCCAACAGTTGAGTGAGTCACTAGCTTAACACACCTGAGGTTCCCGGGACGATGTCAGGTCCCAGCACGCTTGTAGTAAGATACGTACTTCCGAGCGTAGAGACTCGGGAATTTTCATGAGTTCAAGAGGTGCTATGATATAGACTATTTGCGGTTTCATCACTCTTTTTGAATCTAACTTTTGAAATATCACCACATGTATGACATGCTTGGTTTTTTCCTAAATATATCATATATCACAAGCTTTTTATAAACTTTTATTTATATTTTATTCATAAATGATTATATTTCATTTATAATTAATATGAATAAAACGGGGAGAAAATAGTTATATTGGTAATGTCAAGTAAGAAATAGTTCTTATGCAAAATATTGTTACAATGAGTGCTCACGAATGCGGTGCGATTGTCCCTTTGGTGTAATCTTCTAGACTTGGTTAAGCTTTGTTTGCATGAGGCGGAGGAATATCCTGGAAGTAGAACTTCAGCAGGGCTTCAGAAAGTTGGAAGTAACCACGAATGGACTATAGATTTGAAACACTTGTACTTCGTCGTTACTTTTGTGATTGGACCACTCGTTTCCTAGCACGCCCTGCAGGATTGTGAAGCAGTAATACAGTACACGTGTAGAAAGACTAGAGACCGGGCGAATCACGTACTACCTAGTAAACAAGACAGTGTTCATAATGGAGGCACCAGGCAATGAACAAACGACAGCGCCTGGGGTGTATACAGAACGGACGAGTTTAGCCTAGCCATAATATGACCAGTGTGGCTGGTGCCTCCGCAGTGCGAGGGTTTCCGCGGGGTGCTCGCGTTTCCACCCCCGTCCCCGCCTCGACACCACCTAACTCCATCTACCCCTCATACGGTCCGGGGTTCGTGGTGGTTGCTAAGCCTGAACGTGATGCCAGCATAGTAGGGGCTACAAAATCCAGCCAGCCTCTTCCACTCAATGCCATGTCTCTCAAAGTAATCACAAATGATTTTCATGGCATATTTTCCTTTCGATGTTGTTTCCAACTCTTGGGATATTAAAAGTTCTTCCTTGATTGTGTCGTTGGCTCCTAAATGCCGAACAAAAACTAGCAACTGGCTGCATTGAGCAACGTCGGTACTTTCATCACACTACAAACTGAAATATGGAGACTTTTTAATTTCACAAACCAGCTGCTCCTCGATGTCATTGGACATTGTATCGATCCGTGCCTTCACTGTATCGTTGGATAGGGGAATATCTTGAATTTTCTTAGAAGCTTCAACCCCTAAAACGTGTTCGACTGCTTTCATCAAACATGGCTACACTAGGGTTTCGCCAATAGTATGGGGTTTATTTGCCTTGGCGATTAACTGTGAAACTTCAAATGAAGCTGAGAGGGATTTTTCAGACGATTCATATGCTGTACCGGTTTTCCATAATTTCATTTTCTTTAAGTTTTCTAATTTTCCAGCGAAGAATTCAGGTGGCCGGTCACTAAGTTAGAATGAATTGTCTTTAAATGACATTCTAGTTTTGTAGGTTTTAAGGCTTCATTGCTGAGGACAGCAGCACAAATCACGCACTGGGGTCTAATCTCTTTATTTAGTAAATCCGAACTTGATATAATCAATGGCATATTTCCGCTTTGGAGTCATTTTCGATAGAGAAAGTACAAACAAACACGCACAATAATATCGCGCAATATCAGTAAACACAGCAAAAATAATCGCACTGCTCTGCAAGACTCGCTGCTACAGACTGAGCGATTGAATTGCCGACTGCCGTCTCTCCTCCCAGCACTGACAATCAGTGAGCACGTGACTGCGGTGCGCGCGCAGATCTAACCACGAAGTGTTCACGTGATAAAGCTCAGATAGAGCGCTGTCCCTTTCTGGTTGTTTAATATTGGTGATGTTCATTTGCTACATTTAAACATAAATTATGAAAATTATTTTGTATCGTATTCTAATAATTATTATTTTTAAGATATTTCAATTCAACAGCTGATAGTCATCAGCACGTATATATTCACTCCGTCTCGTTCAACGCATATCGCTTTTTAAATCCCCACTTAATGGCAACTTTATTATATGTGCTGCCGAACCCTCCCGCGGACCACTCCCGAGGTTCTCACGGACAATTTGTGGTCCGTGGACCACCGGTTGGGAACCACTGCTTTATATGAATAAGATTTTTCGACTAACTTCAGTATACTCTAGTTTCAATAAAACAAGCTCAGAAGAGGTGTAAAAACTTTTCAGATCACGTACTTCCATAAAGTGTTCTAACCTCAAATCCTATCCATGCACATTCGTTTTAGTAGTGCTACTGGCGAAAAAGCAGTCTAAATTCTGGAACATGGATGGATAGTGGGCTCATTTTTCTTCTGAGGGGTTTTCACACTTGGGAAACGTAGCAGAAGTTGCCTTTGGCCGATGAATTCTCTCGAGTCGCTCTACAATCGCTTCCATTTGCTTGTGGCGCCACAGAATGGCGACTTTAGTGCTACCTTGTGTCAGGCTCCGGAACTAGCTCCATGAACGAGGTTAACATTTTTTGCGGCTTCGTTTTTTCCATTGGCGGATCTAGGTACCCATCAATGAGAGGACTATTTGAGAGGTGCGGTATTGTGCATCACGTTCAAATATCATGCTTACGAATAAGCATTATGTTAATTCTACGTATAAATATCAGTATTTAGTAGATATGCTGTCTTGAAAACTTTTAAAATTTGCCGTTAGTATAGGAAATGCACATATGAATACCGTATTATTAACAACGTACGTGGTTTAAAGAATAATGTCATTTTATCCTGTGTAAAATCAAACTCCGTCGGAAAGGGGGGAACGTTCCTCAAGTTCCCCTACTCTTGGATTCGCCACTGGTTTCTTTTCTTATCGAAACATTTGTTTGTATTTTCACGCTCCTCGGCAAGCCTAACATCGAGGAGGCGTTTCGCGTAATATAAGACTTAAAATATTTTCGCATGTAGCCAATGTTTATTCTTCAGTTCAGGTAATAACAGAATATGGGAGTGAAACTGTGCATTCGAGTGCGCTAGGGGGTTCCTAAAAATGGGGGTGGGAGGTACATGGAACTTCAAGTTAGTATCAGCGAGACATATAAAAGGGAAAATAACGAAAAAAATTACCATTTCAGAGTGTATCCAACTCCGAGTCCGACATTATTACAGCGACTTCTGACAACTGAGATTACGTGTTCGAATACCGAGTAAGTAATACGTTATTGTGTGTGTGCCATTTTAAAATTTTAAATTGCAAACCAACTTGCCTTTTGGCATAAAATCAGCGGTGTTAAAAAGGTCAGTAAACCCTTAAATATCCTAGTTTAAAGGATGTTAAATAAAGCAAAGCAATGGGGAAGATGTCGTTTAACCTTAATTCGCAAAAGTGCTTTGTAGGTACTTCGAAATAAACCTCGTGCAATAAAAAAACCGGGGTATCAGAGGCCGATGCACGCCCCGTAGCGAACCCTGTGCACATTATTTTAGTTAATGTTGAACGTTAGGGAACTGATTTATCTTGAGTGCGAAGAGTGGAAATTCCACGGTAGTAAATACGGACGGTTCTACGGGCTGCGGGAGACCAACTCGGAAGCAGCTATCTCGGATGTCTTACAGTGACGGCGATGGCCGTCGAGTGTACTTTTTACGTCCCACTCGGCTTGTTTACGACGGGAGCACCCGTCAAGTTGTTTTAACGACGGCTTGAAGGCCCGCCGCCACACGCAAGTGTTCCTTACAACGTGATGAAGTTTCGTTTGGTTTCCTTCTTTCTGAGCCTGGCTCTTTGTCATGTAATATGTGTGGACGTGTCGTAATTAAAAAAAAAAATACTATCGCCAGTTAAGACCCATCATAATTGTGCTGCTCAATTTTTAAGTGTTAGCAAAAAAAAAAGTAATCCATACTCACAAAAGATAACTGCTGAAAAAAAACTCCCTTTAAAACTTGGAAATCACTGACATAAAATGCGTATGATGTACAACTTTGGGAGGGGGCAGGAAAGAAGACTAGCATAGAGCGTATACGTTTAGTTAATGCCACCTTTTTGTTTCCTGCCGGAGTGCTCGGGTAGCGAAAATGTGGAAAGGAAATAATAAGAAACTTGGAAATCGGTAACTGTTCCTGAGAGGCATGCATTCGTGGGTATTCAACTATGCCACTTATGGGACGATTGGAGAAGCAACCTGTTCAATGCATGTCTCAAAAGTAGATCAGGAAAGTGGTTGGCAATGTTTGTGATTTCCTCACAAAACGTTATAGGCTATCAACTTCAGGAATAAATTAGGTTCAGTGTGGTCTTTAAATAATAACATATGAAGGATATATTTGTATATATACTCTTATCTGCAATTCATATTTTCTTTTGGTTTGCTTATAAACCCAAAATCACACCATCGCCCTGTCATGCCAGAAAATTACGCGAAAGCTGCTTGAAAATTGGATTGCATGATTGATTTCAATCCGCAGTGTGCTTGTGAAGTGCACTGCTATGATTGGCAAACTGACTGAAGCCATCTGAACTGGGTTCTTGCCAGGGAAGTTCATTTCACAGCGTACGTACAAGAGCTGCGAGGCATTATCCGTAATTTAAGGCCTAGCGCTTAAACTGCGTTGCAGAGTGTTTGTAATCCTAGTTTCTTGACGAAACTATTAAATGTGCCCGCAGTATGTTTACCTACAAAAAGAAATCATACCCTAGACGAGGAAGGAATGGTACTTTAAAGTTACCGAGCATGCTATAAATATTATTTTGGAGCCCTCCAATGTAGTTAGAAACGGCTTTTTCAGGCTGCCGTATCTTAAAACATACTAGCCGTACGCGAGTCACACTACGATAGGAGCCTGTATTGAACTTTGCTACAGACTTTTCATCAATAAAATAATAGGGTCGCCGTTTAAAGTTACATAGGTACACGCAGCACTACGATAACACTTCACGCCAGTTCAGAGCCCTGCGCGTAGCGTTGATGGCGCTCTTGTAGCGCGTACCACTGTGACCCTTACAGCTCCCGCACTTCTCGGCAAAAAAAGGAGAGAAACGATGCATGCAGGCGGGCCCCTTAACATTCTTTGTAGCTGGCAGAACCTTGCACAGCTTTTCTTTTTTAGTCACAATGGTCCAGAGCGAACGACGAGGCGTGGCCGCTAGTCGGACACCGCCCACCTCAAAGCGGTGACCGGGACCTGTTGGCGAGAGCAATACAGATTGGAATCTCATGAGCGGTATGTTGCTTTCCCTAGCCGCTGCGCCACCGCGGTCCCGCATCACGTGCAACGAGTTGAAAGAACAGCCGCCAATGAATAAACAATATTGTGGCTAGTGTACGAGTATGTGAAATACTGAGAAGTCCTAGCTGCTGCGGTAATAATTCTTGAAATTCTCGTACATACCGGGCCCGCGGTGATGGAGTGGTCAGACTACTCGCCTCCTACTTAGGCGAACCTGGTTTGATTCCCGGTGGGGTCACCCACCGGATTTTCGCACGTGGGAATCGTACCGGACGACGCCGCTGGTCGGTGGGTTTTCTCGGGATCTCCCGTTTACCCGACCTTGCATTCCGGCGCTGCTCCATGCTCGCCTAACTTTACCCTCATCTGCTCTCAACACCTCGATGTTAAGAGCCGCTCAAATCTCTTCACTCACTTACTGAATGTCCGACTCTTGCCCATTCGTAACCGCGGTACCAACATTTGTAAATTGATTTATCCGTTTGTCTTAGCAACTCCGCCGCTTTACAGTTGCAAATACCTGTGTCAGCTTTTTGTGTTTTCTGCAAGAGAGTTTTTTTTTCTCGGTACTCTTGTGCTATGATAAACCTTTCCTAAATATCTGCATTCTTTATTTCAGTTTTTGTATACAAGTTGTTAGGAAACTCAGTGCCCAAACACCAGACATAGTTTCTTTGTACCAACAGTAACACAAAAGCTTCAAACACTTATATCTGTAAACGTATTTTATATTAAGAAAAATTGTGTTCAAAGTTGAGGCGTACGACAACTGCAGAACAAGGTGGTGCTATCACGCATGTAGGAAAAGTTGCATAGGTGGTAGGCGCGCCACACTTGTTTATTACATACACACCGTCGCGCGTCTACTTCCTCTACTTCCTTTGCAACTTATCGTACACGCATTATCTTACCACCAGGCGTTGTACATCACAATTTTGAACACGATTAAATTATATAAAAGTATTTTTTTTCCGCATATATGTATGCAGGGTTTTTGTGCTAGGTACTATTGGTCCAAAGAAACTACGTCTGGAGTTCGGGCACTGAGTTTTCGAATATTCTGTATATGAGAAATAAAAAAATCGCTATGAGAATTAAATACACAGCTGTACAAGTTCTCGTAAGCAAAGTCAACTCGTATGAAATATTGCGAATTTATTCAATACTTCTTTAACGTCAGCGGTTGCACACCTTAATGCCTTTCAAGTCTAATATTCACACGCTGTGTGCAGGCGTAACCTTCGAAGTTTGCCCGATCTTCGAACCTGTGATACGAACAGTGAAGTGTGGAAAGAGCGCGCGCAGTGAGGGACCGGTGCGGGTCGCGGGTGGCTCGTAGTTCTCGGCGCCGCCGCTGTGATCGGGCGGCGCTGAGTGTCGTCCGCCGCGGGAGGCCGTGCTCCTCGCTGCGCGCGACGCGCCGCGACATGACAATTTATTAATAACCACCGGTTCACTAGCCACGTGCCAGGGTTCGGGGGGCATGTCAGCGCGGAAGATTTGCCGCCTGTATCCCGCCATCGTCGTCCTTCGCTAAACCTCGGATTATAGAGATATGAGAACTGGGGGCCCGGTGTTTCTTCCAATGTTTTCCCCCAAGAGGGCAAATAAATCTTTCTGGGTTGCACTACATCTACGTAAATTTTATCCAGCATCGCTGAATAATCGAAATGGTAATTTTTTTCCATCACTTATGGTTAGGGGCAAGATTTTGTGGTGTTAATGTTAAGGCAAATTTCGTTTTTAAAAATACCTGATTTCGGTATTATCGGTTTTATTATGGATGACTAGAAATTGAAATGTCATAGCTAAAATTGGGGATTATTAGAGCCAAAATTATAATGTGTTATTCTTACATGCATGTTTACATAAAATTTTTATAACGTTTATGCAATTGCATAAATAAGAGAAAAACATTTATTTGAACTAATGTAACGCAGAGCATTACCATTGGTTTTAAAAAATCACTTTGAAGGTTTGGTTTTTTCGTAACTTATGTCATGAAAATCAGTCTTACACGAATGGCTTAGTTATGGTTTTATAGAAAAAAAAAACATTCATTACTGGAAATAAAATAATTTTTACATTTTATTTTACAATTTTGCTACTTTCATTAAATTATAATTTTAATCTTATTAACATGGTATCCGATATTTACTGCTGTTATCCACTCATCCTGAATGGCAACAGCTTAAGATTAATTTTTTTTCTTCCCATCATCTGAAAACTCACATTATTCTTATCACTTGGTATACACATTTTTCGATACAAACTGCTGGCCATGGTTTCACAGATAAAATTATGTGTTTTGGCTAAATTACATTTATTTTGTGTTTTAACTGGGATTCCGGTGTTAGGCGGTGTGTAACTTGCATTTCGGGTTTTGGTGGTCTATTTTGCATTTCGGTGTTATTTCGGTTTTATCGCTCTTCACCATATAACCTCGACTGTACTTATGTCGTACCTACAAACATGACATAAAAATATAAATGACAAGTATAACACTGACCAGGGCCGTCCTTAGGGCTGTGCGACAGATGCCGCCTCACACGGGGGAAAAAATTATTTAATACAAAATATTCGTTTGGTTGTGAGTTATATATTTCATGATCAAATTTAAATATTTAAACACGTTTATTTATAAAATCTAAAATGTTTTTATCAATAAAAGCCGACCTCCCGTGGCACCGTCGGTTAGTGCGCCGCCGGTCTGGACTACGGGAGGCTCTGGGTTCGTATCCCAGGCATGGATGTTAGTTTAAGTTAGGTCTTTAGTTAGTTTGTATGCTGTCCCCTGATAATCCGCATAACCGCGGAGGGCGTAAATAAGCCCTATACAATACAATATCAATAAAATGTTAGGCGCGGGTGCTGGAGAGCAGAGCATTTTGTTAGAAAGGTGATTGCGTCGTGGTAAGGGTCTCGCAAAAGTTCTTGCACCTGGCATCGCTTTCGCTAGGGACGGCGCCAACACTGACTAGCCAATAGCCAGCATAACTGTCAAAATCACGTCAGCGTTACATTTGTTTAAATTGTAATTTCCAGCATATCTATGCTTGTAAAAAAATATTTTGCATAGCTTGAATACCTGATATATCACAGAGAAAGTGTATGAACAATTCGATGTAAACAGTATTCTGACCTCGAACAGTCTCCTTGATTGTGCTGTTTTATAAAAAAAAGTAGTCCAATGCTGTTAATAGGAATTTCGTTACTGTCGTGCGCGCTCTACCCTTTATTCTGTATACCTGTATAGTAGTGAGATTAATGCCAGCAAGTTATTAATATAATGCTTACTTTTTCAATATTTATCAGTCACCGTATGCTAAGTAGATATATTTCTTCTCAAATAACAATAATTGTCTGTGATTCCTCCCATGAGAGACCACATGCTACATTCTTGCCTTTCCTCAACAATCTGTGTATGATTTATTTTCCGTTGGCAATATTCCTGATTGTCTAGTGTTCCACTACTAAGCCCTTGTCTTTCGGGGCACTCAAAACACCTAATAAAAATAATGATGTTAAAATGTTTTTAAATGCTTTATGACTAGCAAATGGTGCAGGTTGGGGTCCGTAGCCACTTGCGGAAATTTTATCTAGATCTGTCGATTTAAGCAATAAGAGCCAAGTATCCGTTTCGTCACTTTCATTTTATTTCCACATCTCAAAGGAAATATTACCCACTACCGCAGATATATTTACATAAAACCCAAAGCCGACATAGCACACCCCGATTTTTTCATATGTTGGTTACCTGTCGACATAAGGTTGGCAGGTTACTGAACTGGCGAACAACTGTTGCTGGGGACCGCCGCCGAACCCTCATATGCCACCGAATGGCTTTTAGTGTTGTGAGACCGGAAGCCGAAACTCCCATAACCCACTATTTTTTTGTGAAGCAAAAGCACCCTGACACTTTCTCAAGTCATTGGGTCGGCGGCAGGGGCAGTGTAATGTGGGGCTTTGGGCACTGGGCCCTTATTTAGGCGAGTTATTTGGTGTTGCCTGTTTTAAGTAAAATTACGCTTTCGTGTGTTCGGCGGGGGAGTGAAGCTCCCCTCCAGCCTCCCGGCTGGAGTGAATGTTGTATCGTGATGTATGTCTTGCATGTTGAAATGTTGTTTGCAAGTGTGCTAATTAATTTCGCATGTAGTGTGTCGGTGAGTCCCTAGTCTCCCGAGGTGTCCTATACAGGTCTCCCTCGGGGTACGATTCATCGTTTCAGCGTTTGTGACATTGGAGTAATAAAACCCTTATAAATAAATTAGAGTTGGAGGGGCCCCTAGCACCAGTCTCTGAACCCAGTACCAATAGGGCCCCCCTTTCCCAAGTCGTCTTCTTCCCGACCTGCAACAGACTATCAGGTCGGTGCGTTATTATAGGTAATTAGTTTAAAATTAAAATTAAAAATATATTATATATGTGTGTTTTTTTGGTTTTATTATTTTTATGTGTTTTTTTTTTGTGATTATTATACAGTTAGTTTAACTTAGTTAGCCCCCCGACCCCTACCTCGACTGGCATGTGTGTCCTTCGACCTGGAAAACGAGTGGTGGTTGGGGCTATTTCCCACCTGTCACAAATTCGCACATAACCAGCCTGGGCAGGGCGCCCTTAATATGTTGTGAGTGTTGTTAAAGTGTTGTCTGTTTCTGTGTATGTTGGCGACTGCAGTGTTTGTGGCCAAAGCCCTGTGTTTTTATATAAATGTAGCACTCCTCGTCGCGCACCAATCAGATGTCTCCGAGGAGGAAGTGCGTTCATTGGTTGTGTTACTTCTCGTCCCTGACCAATGACGAAGTTCAGAGACGAGAAGGTGTATGTAGTGCATTTCAATTAATTAACTAATTAATCAATATGAATTCGGCATTGNACAAATTCGCACATAACCAGCCTGGGCAGGGCGCCCTTAATATGTTGTGAGTGTTGTTAAAGTGTTGTCTGTTTCTCTGTATGTTGGCGACTGCAGTGTTTGTGGCCAAAGCCCTGTGTTTTTATATAAATGTAGCACTCCTCGTCGCGCACCAATCAGATGTCTCCGAGGAGGAAGTGCGTTCATTGGTTGTGTTACTTCTCGTCCCTGACCAATGAGGAAGTTCAGAGACGAGAAGGTGTATGTAGTGCATTTCAATTAATTAACTAATTAATCAATATGAATTCGGCATTGTCCTAACATATTTATTTAATAAGGTAGAGTGACGAGTGCTGTGAGAAGTAACATCTGCTTCTCCTGTAGTGTTTTCATGGCTTTCGTCTGTGCGATTATAGGCCTAAAGTGATTCATTAGGACTACAAAATGTGTCTCTTGCAGAAAAACGGCCAGTTCATGCATATCTGCCAACATGGTCGTGTTTTCTGTCGTGTTGTTGTCTCTTTTCCTGTTGCTGCGGAAGACACGTTTTGCATCTATGAATTAGGGACGTGCCTTCAAGCGGTTACAAAATTTTAACTCTTTTCTTTCAGGCGTCACGCTCATGAAGCGAGCATTGTTCCACGCCCCCCATACCCGCCCTGCACGTGCTCGTGTGACTGGAACAAAAAGTTTCGCCCATAAAACAGCTTTTAGACGACGCAAGATGTATGCAGAATTTTTGCGAGATGACGACATTGCGCTAAACATGGTACGATAAACTCTCGCGGAAGGCGGGTCTCGCAGACGGTCAAGAGTTAGTGGATGTAATATTTTGTGATGCAAGTCGCATGGAACAAGCGATTCTAATGATCGTTCTGTGTTGGTCATGTGATCAAGTATGTTTTAACCAGAGAGAGAGAGAGAGAGAGAGAGAGAGAGAGAGAGAGAGAGAGCGCGCAAAGAGTAGTCCCGCGAGGAAATAAATCTCGGTTTTTAAAGAAATGTTGTGGGAGCTTCTTCAAATTAATTATAATCCATAAAGATTATGCAGAATAAAAGGTTCAGTAGTTTCTAAATCAATGCCGTAGCTATTAAGTAATTTACTTGCGCAATCAAATTCTATCTTACGTGTACAAATTTTGCAACAAATTTTTCATGCGAACTGTGTGTGTGTGCACGCGTGGAATTTGCTGAGGATATGCAAAGAGTTTGCATGGGAGGATTCGCGCGAAATATATTTTACGTCGTATAAAATCAGTTTTAGGGGCAGGCGGCTTGAAGCACATAACCTACGGTTGCATAGGTTGTTGCCTTTATTGTGTACTTTGAAATCCCTTCTTTCATCCAGTATGTTTCCTTCCAGCACGTGTAAATATACCCACTGCCATATAACTGACTGTCTTTTCAAGCACAATGTTTCTAATGTTCTGCTCTCAAAACTACAGCCTGAGTATAAAGAATACCCCAACTTTGAAGGTCTATAATATCAAAACCTACAACCTTGATTGACCAATCAAATTAACCGTGGAACCGTGAAGTTTATTTATCATGCATTCATAAATGTTCACTGTGACCACAATAAGCGGCCCGAACGACATATACGCGATAATCAAACTCGTTCCACACTCTTNTCATAAATGTTCACTGTGACCACAATAAGCGGCCCGAACGACATATACGCGATAATCAAACTCGTTCCACACTCTTGTCAGCCCGCCCGGTGTTACGGTTTGGATGGCGTTCGTAACTCTCGGTGTTAGGTGTTAAGGGGGTAGCGAGCACGCATTCGACACGTCAATGTGAAGGGGAAGGTCTGACGTTTCCTTGCACAGAACGAGATAGACGATATCTTCACGCCTAAGCTGGTTTTCAGCGATGAAGCGACGTTCCATACAAATGGCAAGGTGAACGGCACAAAGTGCGGATTGGGGGTCAGGATCCTCCACATGAAACCACCGAACCCGTGCTTTTTTTTTTCTATGGGGGTACATAAATTATCAAGTGTTTCGTCCACCATTGCCGGCTAACTTTGACGACCTCAAAATGAGAATTACGAACGCCATCCGAACTGCAACACCGGACATGCTGACAAGAGTGTGGAACGAGTTTGATTATCGCGTAGATGTCGTTCGGGCCGCTCGTGGTGGTCACATTGAACATTTACGAATGTATGGTAAACAAACTTCACGGTTCCGCGGTTCATTTGATTGGTCAATCAAGGTTGTAGGTTGTTTGGTTTTGATATTATAGACCTTCAAAGTTGGGGTATTCTTTCATACTCATTCTGTATAGTTTTTCTATTGTAGGTATTCAGTAAAAACACAATAAATCGCAGCTATGTTTATCAGTAGAAATATGTGGAAATTAATTTTAACCTACAATGACATCGTTTTGCATATATTAATGTTTACAACATAAAAAATTTTTATTTGTACCAAATTATTATTACTTTGTGTTCTGACCGCCTGAAGTTGTAAGGAGTTATGCTTTTTACAGGCTATTCCTCGGTTGAGATGATCACAGAGTTTGTTTATCGTGCCGAGTTTGCTTCTCAACACGTTGCCGAAAAGACTTTTCCTTAAGACTGTTCAAGAATAAAAAATGTTTTATTTCTCCATATATTNAGTAGAAATATGTGGAAATTAATTTTAACCTACAATGACATCGTTTTGCATATATTAATGTTTACAACATAAAAAAAATTAATTTGTACCAAATTATTATTACTTTGTGTTCTGACCGCCTGAAGTTGTAAGGAGTTATGCTTTTTAGAGGCTATTCCTCGGTTGAGATGATCACAGAGTTTGTTTATCGTGCCGAGTTTGTTTCTCAACACGTTGCCGAAAAGACTTTTCCTTAAGACTGTTCAAGAATAAAAATTTTTTTATTTCTCCATATATTNCTTCTCAACACGTTGCCGAAAAGACTTTTCCTTAAGACTGTTCAAGAATAAAAATTTTTTTATTTCTCCATATATTTTGAGTGTATTCTGTGGTTTCCTGATATGAATCAACAATAAATTAATGAAATTGCCAAATCATTTAAAAAATATAAATTTATTTCGCGTTAATATTATAATTTTAACATAAATTTGACATCAGATACTCAGTACACATGCTTTTTAAGGGCGTTGAAACGTTTAAAATTACTTTTTACAATTTTAGCATATTGCACCCGTTTTCTTTGTAATACGAAATGATAGTCTGGAAAAAGTATGACAACGGAGGGGAATTACTTTTCAAAAACGAATTATACAAGCTATTCGAACTTTAAATTTAACGCGTATATATTTTTCGTATAATCACAAGGTAGAACGCAATTAATAATTTAGGATACAGCCCAAAATAATTTGTTACGTTATTAGAAGTCATGAAGAATATTTCTTGTTTAATTTATGCGGTTTGCCAGTATGTAACCTATAACTTTTGTCAAGAGTATAAGAGTCAAAATAGCCAGAAGTTTAATAACCCTCACTGCAGTTGAACCAACTGTCAGAGTTGAAAGAAATTGCAAAATGCCCCGTTTGTGACTTCAAGAATCACCGTAGCTGAATCCGAACTTAATATTAAAATAAGTTTTTGAAATGTGTAAGAATCAAGATGTACTTAGTTAAAATTCTCATATTTATGCTTTAAATTTTGAAAATAAATTGGCTCTTGAGCATATTCGACAGCGAGGTCTTGAGCGCCGGTGATGGTGAAATGAGTTGTGGATGGAGCGGCAGCAGAGTACAAGAGCGGGGGAACGGGAGCGTCCAGAGAAAACTCGCCGGCCAACAGCAACGTCCGCGGCGTTTCCCACGTGCGAAAATCCGGGTGATGCCGCTGGGAAACGAACTCGGTTCGCCTTGGCGGGAGACGAGTAGCGTCTATAGGATGTTCACGTTATACAGAGCACTTTTGAAAGCCCTGCGTGAGGTCTAGTTGCATGCAGATTATGTGATCTTCCAACATATGTGGTATTAATATTGCCATGGGTCTGATCATTCTATTTATGCGCCGGTTAAGTGAAACTGTGAAAATAGTAGGTAAATTAATATTTTAAAAATTTGCTCATTTTCTCACTAACGTGCATTAAAACAAGAAAAAGCAGAAGAAATAGTTTCAGTATTCACAAGATGTTTACCTGGCAATTAGCGGCTCGCGGGCCACGTGTGGCCTGCCAAACCCGTTACGCTCACCCGTGGACAAAATATTTTATCAGCCATTACTGTTTTTAATACATACTTTTCAATAGAATTACCTAATTTAACGTCTACTGTAACAGTTAATAGCCGTACATCTGTAGTGAAATTATATATTATTTNTCAATAGAATTACCTAATTTAACGTCTACTGTAACAGTTAATAGCCGTACATCTGTAGTGAAATTATATATTATTTAATTTATTACAGCTTCACGAAAATAAATTGACTACGTATAAGTGAGCCACGACTTTGTGATAAGTGCGTGGCCCGTCAAGCATTGTATAGACTGTTCACGCACTTCTGAAATCAACCTGTGAAAAAAAATATTACTGCCCTTAGCTTTTGCACGTTGTAATACGCACTGGCACGAATGCTCTCAGTTACTTTGGANTGAAAAAAAATATTACTGCCCTTAGCTTTTGCACGTTGTAATACGCACTGGCACGAATGCTCTCAGTTACTTTGGAAGTGAACGAATGAAAATAGTTCCAAGATTTGACATTCTATTGCAAGTGTAATGTTTACATTTTCGGTCATTGTAGCCCAGAGTTTCTTCTTTTATACACATTAGAGTAGGGATTTACGTTTTATTAACACATTTACATTCCTAAAAATTTCCATGTTTTCACTTGCACGACGCAAGGATAAAGTGATCAGGTCCATGGAAATGTTAATTTTACATATGGCAGAAACATACAAAATAAGAANGCACGACGCAAGGATAAAGTGATCAGGTCCATGGAAATGTTAATTTTACATATGGCAGAAACATACAAAATAAGAAGAACAGCGTATGCTAGGCAGGGATTTTAGAAGAGCTCATTTAACCGTGAATAGCCTTTGTGAGTAGTCCGATGNGAAGAACAGCGTATGCTAGGCAGGGATTTTAGAAGAGCTCATTTAACCGTGAATAGCCTTTGTGAGTAGTCCGATGGGACAACTAGTATTGGATATTCCTGTGAGGCGCGGCCCTCGCCGAGACTGCAACCCACGCACAGCAGGTCGGCGTGGTAACCGACGACGCGACGCGGCGACGAGGCGGTGGGGGCAGGTCCTCCCGGCTGTATCAGCTGCCTCGCCTTAGCCGCCGGGGGAGGGGACTGCCGGAGTGTTGACAGATGCGGGCTGGCTTCAAACAGGACTGCCGCCAGACCCTCCCTCCTTACACCTCCNGGGACTGCCGGAGTGTTGACAGATGCGGGCTGGCTTCAAACAGGACTGCCGCCAGACCCTCCCTCCTTACACCTCCTCTACACGCAGGGAGGTTTATTTTACCGCGTTTTATCTCCTTGACTGCGCCGGACGCCCTTACATGCGCCTCGGAGGAGGTATTTGGCTCGCCGGCAACCAGGGGGAAGGGGGGCGCCCGTCGACTCCCACGACGATGCGTAAGTGTAGTCTATTCACGGTTACTTCCAACTTTTCTGAAACACTGCCTTAAACTTTCAAGATATTTCTCCGCATCATGCAAACAAAACTTAATCAGTCTAGGAAATTACACCAGAAGGACATCGCACCGCATTCATGCGCACTCAGTTTACAAATATTTTGCGTGAGAACTCTTACTATGCATTACCAACTCACCGACTTTCTCTCTATTTATACTTATATTAACTTTAAATTAANCGCGTGAGAACTCTTACTATGCATTACCAACTCACCGACTTTCTCTCTATTTATACTTATATTAACTTTAAATTAAATGCTATAATTTATGGATGAAATATAAGTAAAAGTTCAGTATAACCAAAAATAAGGTACTTATATGTTGCCACAAATGTAAAACGTTTGTGATACATGGCATGTTTACGAAACAACCAAATACTTCATACAGGGAGTGATTTATCGAAGGTTTGATTCTAAAAGTGTGAAGAAACCGCGAATATATTGCAACGGATAGCCTCCGAAGAATGAGAAGGCGATATACGTCCTTATTTCCCTTCAGAATTTTTTTTAATACTTAATCTTTATAATTTTTACTTTAAGCAGAGACAAACAACCGTCAGGAGGCGGTGAACAAACCCTAAGTAAGTGTGGTGTATGAAAGAGAGCCCCAAGAAAATTTGTTTTTCAAAACTTTATATAATCAAGCGATGCTACAAAAACGATTGTCTATAACCAACAAAGTTATCACACACAACTTAAAATTGTTAAAAAAATCTTTAACATTTGTTTTAACAATTATCTCAAAACCCCACTAAAAGAAAAGATTAAAACATACAAATATACAGATACATATCTTTAAGTTTTTTTCCTTCTTACGTCTCCCATTCCCCATAGCAAATTCAGACGGAGGAAAAATCCCCCTTAAATGCCTGTCCCCAAGCCAGGTTCTCTCTGCCTCCCAAAGCCCTGAAAATGTATTTTTATACTAAATTCTTGAATTCTAAAAGTTCTTGTTCCTTCGACCTCTTCTTATTGGTCATTGTGCCTGTTGGCCGAAAAGTCGCCTGCTGAAGCGGACGAAGGAGTGGTAGGAGAGAGGGGGCTATCTCTGCGCCACACACCGCCCACTCGTATCAGTTCTTGTGCGACCAGCTCTCCAGCTAGGACGCGACCCTTGCTGCTCCGATGAGGGCCCCATTTCATCACCAGGTATGATATTTCGGCGATCAGTCTTGACGGTAGAAAATTTTGTACGTGGAAATGTGACAACCCGTCACAAAGACTTTTAACTTTTCCTTCTCTATCGGCTGTCGTCTGTGTGCGAAGCAAGTGCCTCATTTCATTAAACCGAAGATAATTACTGTGTCTGGACTTCCGTGATTCGCCAGTTATCGAGTCGCTGTGAAAACATTGTGGCGGGAGCATCCCCACCACACGGCTTGGGTTTTCCCAATGCATGTAAAATAGAACTTGGAAAGGAAACATTAGAACAAGACGCCTCGACCCAAACTCGTAAGAACCTCGAAATATATGGTGAAGACCAAAGCAACGAACAAAGGACACGAGAAATCGGAATAGCAAAGACCGTGGCAAGAAAACACGATACGAATCTGAACGTTGAAGACTTAGCCGCTGTCACATTGTCAAACTGTTCCATCAAACTGCTTCCAATAAGTTTGATCTAAGAAAGTTGGAAGGTTGTGACGTCATGGAAACGTCATTATCGTCGCCATGTTTGTCGGAAAAAGTTGGNTTGATCTAAGAAAGTTGGAAGGTTGTGACGTCATGGAAACGTCATTATCGTCGCCATGTTTGTCGGAAAAAGTTGGTTGGCTGTAGTTTCCATTAAACATTTTGGAAATTGGATGAGTTCTATATTTTTTTTTATGTTTGACAGTTTCAACCAATTAGAATTTGCATGACAAAAATAGTACTTTCTGACATCATGAAGCTTTAAAATGGCGAACAATTCATGGAAATGAAATAAGATTATGAAGGTAAATAATTTATACAGAGCATCTTTGCGCGTAAATTCTATTTGAAGTAATTAATTCACAATAATATTAATAACTCTTTGAGGCATTACAGTTCACTGTGCAGGAAACATCTGTTGTGAATAAAATTTTAATTTAGTAAAGAAGTGAAAATAAATCACAGTATTCTTTACATTTCTTCTTGCAGTGGACTGTACGGAAACACAACAGCAATATCTTGCTTTGAAAATTATATTTAAATGCAAATTCATACTAGAACATCCCAGTAAAAAAATTTGACAGTGTGGCACATTTTAAAATGCATTCAAGATTATTTGATTCAATTTGTTGAATGGAAAATTTTGATGGTCGTATTTCGTTCTCAAATTGTATTATCAAATATATTTCAAGGCGAAAATTTGACAGAGTGACAAACACTGGTAGTATTCTAGGGCCGCCAATATAAGGCATAACTTAATCATCAGTAGAATAGAATGTTAAGAAATTGACCCCCTAACTGTTAAGGGAAGTCAGTGTAGAATGCAGGAAGTCAGCACCACTCACATTTTGCGGTAAACTTGGTGTAGTTAGTTTGATTGATTTGATTTGAAAATTTAATCCACGAAAGCGGCAATGAGAAAATAAGCCTAAATAAAAAAAAGAAGATCCTGTATCCTTGCAATACCTAGAAAGGACACACGTGCGGAAATTAAACTGCGTAACCTGCCTTAAACTTGCAACAAAAAAAAAACTATTGAGTCGATTGACAGAAATGTAGGCCCCTGTACCATTCAGTCAGTCACAAGTAAGGAGTGCAACACTCCCACGCCACGCACGGTTACGATAAATCATCGTCCGCAATGGTACTGATGTGGACGTGGCTATGCGCCAGTGATTTGTCGCGTCGTAGTCTTAGCACGCACTAACATTTCATGATTTTTATTCTCACGTGCAGCTTTTCCCCACAGACCAAAGATGAACAGATTATTTTCCGCGCATCGTGAACCAAGTAATTTCCTATAAATCCATATTTCATCACCTAACTCAAACTTGATGTTCTTTCGAGAGTACAAAACAGGAGACTAATAAAAACTGATAACTGAAGACTGATTATAAACAGTTTCATGTCAAAAACAAGGATGACACAAGTTGGTGTCGCAAGGTCGTCAGTGTTGAAGAGAGTTATGTTCTTCTGTCTTACTTGTTTCGTTTTGGACTTCAAGGTATAACAAGTAAACCAGGAAATTGTATTTTGGAAATTTGTTTTTTTCGTAAGCATCACAATGCTCCGAATCCTTCTTTCACTGATTTGTCTGCATTTGATCTCCGTGATGTTATATGTTGGAAGACTTTACCTTTACATGAAACTGTTTATAATCAGTCTTCAGTTATTAGTTTATTTCCCATAGTATACAATTTTCACGTAGCTGTAACTTAACTAGGCAGACAAAGTGTACAAGCATCTCAAAACACTGCCACAAACCATATTCTAACCTTAAATTATACCCACGTTGTTTTTGATAGTGCCATTAGCGTAAAAGCATGCTGGAACGTGGGGGAGTTGCGATGCGCAGCTGGCATGCGCACTCTACGCCATCTTCCTCTATACTTATCCCTTGCCACTGTCGCCAGCGGCGAGGAGACCGGAACTGGCGTAGCACCCGAAGTGACTCTATATATTACCGTCGACGAATGACCCAGTAGTTCGGAGCCCATTAGTCAGCAAGTCCTTTCGTATTTAGTCTTAATGCTCGTTTTCTTGCGACATCAACCCCATTTTTTTTGTTATTGTTCTGTTTGATTGGTCTTATTAATAATCGTTATCTTGACTGCTCAAAACGAAAATGACTGNTTGATCTAAGAAAGTTGGAAGGTTGTGACGTCATGGAAACGTCATTATCGTCGCCATGTTTGTCGGAAAAAGTTGGCTGGCTCTGGTTTCCATTAAACATTTTGGAAATTGGATGAGTTCTACATTTTTTTTCAACCAATTAGAATTTTCATGACAAAAATAGTAGTTTCTGACATCATGAAGCTTTAAAATGGCGAACAATTCAAGGAAATGAAATAAGATTATGAAGATAAATAATTTATATAGAACATCTTTGCGCGTAAATTCTATTTGAAGTAATTAATTCACAATAATATTAATAACTCTTTGAGACATTACAGTTCACTGTGCAGGAAACATCTGTTATGAATAAAATTTTAATTTAGTAAAGAAGTGAAAATAAATCACAGTATTCTTTACATTTCTTCTTGCAGTGGACTGTACGGAAACACAACAGCAATATCTTGCTTTGAAAATTATATTTAAATGCAAATTCATACTAGAACATTCCAGTAAAAAAATTTGACAGTGTGGCACATTTTAAAATGCATTCAAGATTATTTGATCCAATTTGTTGAATGGAAAATTTCGATGGTCGTATTTCGTTCTCAAATTGTATTATCAAATATATTTCAAGGCGAAAATTTGACAGTGTGACAAACACTGGTAGTATTCTAGTGCCCCCAATATAAGGCATAACTTAATCATCATTAGAATAGAATGTTAAGAAATTGACCCCCTAACTGTTAAGAGAAGTCAGTGTAGAATGCAGGAAGTCAGCATCACTCACATTTTCCGGTAAACTTGGTGTAGTTAGTTTGATTGATTTGATTTGAAAATGTAATCCACAAAAGCGGTAATGAGAAAATAAGCCTAAATAAAAAAAAGAAGATCCTGTATCCTTGCAATACCTAGAAAGGACACACGTGCGGAAATTAAACTGCGTAACCTGCCTTAAACTTGCAACAAAAAAAAAAACTATTGAGTCGATTGACAGAAATGTACCATTCAGTCAGTCACAAGTAAGGAGTGCAACACTCCCACGCCACGCACGGTTACGATAAATCATCGTCCGCAATGGTACTGATGTGGACGTGGCTATGCGCCAGTGATTTGTCGCGTCGTAGTCTTAGCACGCACTAACACTTCATGATTTTTATTCTCACGTGCAGCTTTTCCCCACAGACAAAACATGAACAGATTATTTTTCGCGCGTCGTGAACCAAGTAATTTCCTATAAATCCATATTTCATCACCTAACTCAAACTTGATCTTCTTTCGAGAGTACAAAACAGGAGACGAATAAAAACTGATAACTGAAGATTGATTATAAACAGTTTCATGTAAAGGGAAAGTCTTCCAACATATAACATCACGGAGATCAAATGCAGACAAATCAGTGAAAGAAGGATTCGGAGCATTGTGATGCTTACGAAAAAAAAAAACAAATTTCCAAAATACCATTTCCTGGTTTAGCTGTTATACCTTGAAGTCAAAAACAAGGATGACACAAGTTGGTGTCGCAAGGTCGTCAGTGTTGAAGAGAGTTATGTTCTTCTGTCTTACTTGTTTCGTTTTGGACTTCAAGGTATAGCAGCTAAACCAGGAAATGGTATTTTGGAAATTTGTTTTTTCCGTAAGCATCACAATGCTCCGAATCCTTCTTTCACTGATTTGTCTGCATTTGATCTCCGTGATGTTATATGTTGGAAGACTTTACCTTTACATAAAACTGTTTATAATCAGTCTTCAGTTATTAGTTTATTTCCCATAGTATACAATTTTCACGTAGCTGTAACTAAACTAGGCAGATAAAGTGTACAAGCATCTCAAAGCACTGCCACAAACCATATTCTAACCTTAAATTATACCCACGTTGTTTTTGATAGTGCCATTAGCGTAAAAGCATGCTGGAACGTGGGGGAGTTGCGATGCGCAGCTGGCATGCGCACTCTACGCCATCTTCCTCTATACTTATCCCTTGCCACTGTCGCCAGCGGCGAGGAGACCGGAACTGGCGTATCACCCGAAGTGACTCTATATATTACCGTCGACGAATAGCCAAGTAGTTCGGAGGCCATTAGTCAGGAAGTCCTTTCGTATTTAGTCTTAATGCTGGTTTTCGTGCGACATCAACCCCAATTTTTTTTGTTATTGTTCTGTTTGATTGGTCTTATTAATAATCGTTATCTTGACTGCTCAAAACGAAAATGACTGTCGGCGAACTACTGGAGCTTATCAACAATAACCCACAAATCATGAAAAAAGCACATTATCGCCACAGTGTTTTAAAATACAAATCTCTTTCTTTTTTTTTTTTTTTTTTTTTTGCAAAATCGGTGTCTTTTAGACCTAAACATGAAATGTATTATAATTAAAAAGGTACTTCCCCCTTCACCCCCCCCCTCCCAGGGGCCGTGGTGGCNAATGTATTATAATTAAAAAGGTACTTCCCCCTTCACCCCCCTCCCAGGGGCCGTGGTGGCTGAGCTATTAGCCCGCTCGCCTTCCACCAAGGCGAACCGGGCTCAGTCCCCGGCCGGGTCACTCCCGTATTTTCGCATGTGGGAATCGTGCCGGACGATGCCGCTGGTCGGCGGGTTTTCTCGGGGGTTCCCCGTTTCCCCCGCCCCTTTATTCCGGCGCTGCTCCATACCTCAATCACCCATATCGGCTCTCAAGACCCAAGATCTCGCTCTAAAGAACCGCCTAAATCTCTGTATTAATCCCCCCCCTCACCAATACTACCTCCCAGGGTTACTGATTCGCTTATAGTCGCGCTTTCTCTTCGTTTCATTTTATCCGTAGCTAATGGCTGGAGACTGGAAACATTTGTCTGTCCGTTGGCATCGTCGCTAGACTTCCCTCTCCTCGTCATGTTTGAGCCGCTGTCGTTCTTTTTCGTTGCTGCAGTGACACGCCCGTTTTGCTCATAATTGGTTTGCACGTGAATTTTCTGCTTTTTTGTTTTGGTCTATTTTTGGCTTAGTGTCCCTGGGCGTGTTATAGACGGTTGTTTTTACCTCAAATGAGCAAAAACGTACACGTTTTTTAATTGTACCCTATCACCAAATATGCCGCGAATTTACATGCTCTTTACAGCCGTACGATTGGCCACAGCGCGGAACTTCATGGTATCTGTGGCCATATACACTCATGAGCAGTTGAATTAGAGAGACTTGCTATGTTGGTGAAATTGCGCTGTGGTCGCCCCGTCGAATGGATTAGTGCTCACTCACGTATGACTGGGGTGTCGTCAGACTTCACACTGACCGTCTGAGTAACAGTCGAGCACATAAAGGGGGAAAAAACAAGATCTCAGCGCATTTGATGTTGGCTAGATCGTTGGGATCAGACGTATGAGGCACTGTATCTCCGACGTCNAAAACAAGATCTCAGCGCATTTGATGTTGGCTAGATCGTTGGGATCAGACGTATGAGGCACTGTATCTCCGACGTCGTGCAGGCACTGAGATTTCCGCAGGACACCGTGTCAAGAGCGTACTGTGGGTTTATGGGTTCTGGCCAGGGACAACTGCCGTGGCGTACAACGTAACGATGACAGGGGTCGGCTAACTCGGTTGATAACAGCTGATAGAGAGGCCACGGTGCAGCAGATCACTCGCCAATTCAATGTTGGGTCACAAAACCCTGTGAGCAGCCATACTATCCAGAAACNGCCACGGTGCAGCAGATCACTCGCCAATTCAATGTTGGGTCACAAAACCCTGTGAGCAGCCATACTATCCAGAAACATATCTTCTCTATGGGGTACAGAAGCTGCCGCTTCACTAAAATACCTCTGTTCACCTCACGTCTCAAGGCTCCACGATTAACGCGGGCGCGGGAACACCGCCGTTGGACCCTCGACTTATGGGAAAAGGTCGCCTGGACACGTTGGTACTTGTCGCTGACAGAGTAAGAGTGCGTCACCAAGCACACGAAGCGATGGATCCCTCGTGTCAGCTGGGTGCAGTTCAGACCGGTGATAATGGCACCCTCGTATGGGGACTGTTCATATGGGATGAAATGGGTGCCCTGGCGAACGATACAGGGGCCTGCTGGCAGAAATTATGCACCCATTACTGTGCCTACAGCACCCTGCAGGAGACCTGTACCGACGGCAAGACAATGCATCGGCCCACCACTCCAGAATTGTGACCGAGTAGTTGGATGAACATTCGACGGACTTGAAGATGCCCCCGAGATCATCCGATCTCGATCCTATCGAACTCATCAGGGATGCTGTCGAGAGGTGTGTGCGCGCTGTGGATCCTGCTCCTATCGGCTGTGCGCGTCATCAGGGTGAAAGGGTGCGCTACAGCTGCTATAGTGCGTCTCACCCTTAGATTGCAGGGGGTAGCTATTAAAACAATTCTATATTTATACAATATTATAAAATTTGACAATTTTTGTTACGTTTTTGTGTACGTATGAAATTATTCTGCAATTTGCACTGTTTTCATTGGAGCAGAGGATCATCCTCTGGCTCTGAACGTTTAACAAACTATTTACAATTAAGTAGACTGGTGCAGTTTGGCCAAGTCAGACACTGAAGACTTCAAGGGAAGGCACGGCCCAGTGAACATTCGACCTATATTCTAGTGCCCATAGAGTTTGAACGCTCATTCTAGTAACAGAATATCTCCATATATCTAAGAACTCGACGTTTTTGCGTCTTGATTCGTAAACAAACTAGGGTTCCAAGTTCTGTTCGCACTTTTACACACATCGAAGGTTCATTTGCCGTCANCAATATCTCTAAGAACTTGACATTTTTGAGTCTTGATTCGTAAACAAACTAGGGTTCCAAGTTCTGTTCGCACTTTTACACACATCGAAGGTTCATTTGCCGTCATCCGTGAATGATTTGGCCTCACGGTATCCCCCTATTTGTGTTGTGTTATTNATTTGGCCTCACGGTATCCATCTATTTGTGTTGTATTATTAAATAGCAACTGTAGTAAAGAAAAATTCTGTACCAGTGAAAACAGTTAAATCATCGTACGAAAGTTGGAAAGTTATAACACTGAGTTTGTTATGTTGGCAGACTATGCGCATGACGTCGCCAGCCTGTGTTTAATTTTTAATTTTAGGACTGGTATATGTTTTCTGGGCTGTGTTACTGATGGTACTATTTATTCGCAGCTATTTCATGCCGCAAATACATGTGAGAGCATATAAACCATAATCGTGGAGGTGAAACACTGCTTCAGAAGAAATTTCATGGCAATATTCATGAAAATATATGTGGCATGATCTAATAAAACATGTGAGAATCACACAAAGAAGGCTGTGCTACCATCAAAATAAAAATATGGGAATCAAGCCCGTGTTTCTACAATATCCAACAAAGAGAAAAATTACATACAGTTTATTGCATATTTACGCATTGTGCAGGTAATTTAAATGTGTAGCAATTTTTTTTTTTTTAATGCTGAAGTTGTGTGACCACAAAACCTTGACTACATATTTCTTCGGTTAGGATTCGTTTTTCGTAGTCGGAATTGTAGAATCCTTGGAAACACGGCCGTCTCATGTCTGCATTCCAGACTGTTGCGAAGCAGGTCTCGGCACCTCTAGGGAAAACGAATCCTTGCCGAAGAAACCCTGAAGTCGAGGTTGCAGCTTTTGTTGTAAAAACAAACTGCATCTCAACATATTTATTTAATAAACTTGGCGTCATGTATGCAACTTATTGTTACGCAGTTTCTCTCTTTGAGCATTCTAGAAACGTGGTTTTTTTTATGTGATTAAATTCTGATTGCTATAACGCGGCCTTATTTTATGTGGTTATCATATTAGTATGTACCGCATGCATTTTGATAGTCGCTTGATTTTGTAGTGTATCAGAAGTCATGATAAACATTCATGGGAAGTGCATTTGTGACACGAAACAACTTTGAAGTAACGATGCAGTCAATAAATAGTATCAGAAAACGCTGGCAGCCCTGAAATAAAAATTAAATACAAACTGGCTGGGTTATACGCATTGTCTGCCAGTTTGTAACAAAGTAGCAACGGTGGTTTTCCTGAGCTTTGTTAAGTTGGCGGTATGGAATAACGTGCTTCGAAAAATTGGATTACGATCAGTTTCGTGTACGTATGAGACGTGTGCACCAGAACATGCAGGAAGAAAAAGCGTCGTTCGTAATTGTATGCACTTGTTTTTGTTTTCAGCTAGTAACTTACCTCTCGAAATTAACTTGAATGTAGTGGAAACAGTGACTTGTTAATTAAATTACACGGTACGGAAATAAACGTGCGAAGGAAAGCAAAAACGTATGTTTGTTCTCCAATTGAAATGTTTAAACAAATACAAATAAATTACCGCTTGTCATATATATTTTGTCCTGTAAACGTGTTGGTTGAAGATCTTACCCACACGGCGCAAAATAAAATTTCACTATTGAGTACATGTCCACTCGTCAAGACCGGCAAGTACACGGTGAAGTGCAGTCAGTGTTGTAGGACTTCACACATTATCACATGCAGGGACGTAGCTGATGGAAAGGAGTGGTTGGAGTTATACCCCTTGCCCATAAACAATTGACATTAAACCTTAATTGCGATAAAAATATGTAACTGCTATAAAAAGTAATGCATTTTATTATACTGTGAAGTATCTTTTTTCTTAGATTTGTTCAGTTAATACGTGTGTCACAACTTTTCTGAAACCCTGGTAAGGTACTACTATCAAGCTATTCCTCCGCCTCATGCAAACTAAAGAGACACCTCACCGTATTCGTGCGCACTGTGTTCAAAAAATTTTGCATGGGAACTATTTTGTAGGCATTACCAAAATGCCTGTTTNTGTGTTCAAAAAATTTTGCATGGGAACTATTTTGTAGGCATTACCAAAATGCCTGTTTTCTCTTTGTTATTATTTATATAAATTCTAAATGAAATATTGAATTTTATAAAGAAAATATACGCAAAAGTTAAGTTGAAAAAACTTTTTTATTTTAGCGTTAACAGCATTGCTAGTGTTAAATGGCTTATTTAGGAAACAGACATACGCGTCGTACATTGGGTGATATTTCAAAGGTTTTACCGTGAACTGTTTCCATCGAGATATGATGTAGATACAGGCTTGTATTGCTCTATGTATGGCTGTCCTCGGCAGGAGCTGGGAGCCCGGCAAGGAGGCAGGCAGCTCAGCAGCGAACAAAGGCTGGCCCCGTGGNTGGCTGTCCTCGGCAGGAGCTGGGAGCCCGGCAAGGAGGCAGGCAGCTCAGCAGCGAACAAAGGCTGGCCCCGTGGAGGCCTGGAGAGCGTCCAGCCATGATTGATCCTGTCACAGGACTACATTTTATTGCCCCTGCTCCTTCTCCCGACCAGCCGGCCTTCCTGCTCCTGCTGAATAATGAAGGTCCCTCGCTTCCTACCATCGCTGTTCTCCCACCGGGACAACCTCCCGCCTTCTCCCCTAGGGCCGCTGGTTCCCTCGCGCGCGGTGTTGCCAAAACTTACATCTGCAGCTCTCGCACCAGCAGCTCCGTATGCCGTGCATTGAAGTTAACGTACCATGATGCTCGTTATTTTAACTTTGCGTTATGTATTCCAATATATTGTTCATAAAATTTTAGCTGTGTTCACATTCGAGTTAAGAATTGGTAGGGCCGCCTGATTTTTCGCGAAAAAATTTCAGGGGTCGCGGTGACTAAGCGGTTAGCCTGCTCGCCTCCCTTCAAAGGCGAACCAGGTTCAATCCCCGGCCGGGTCACTCCTGGATTTACGCAAATGGGAATCGTGCCGGACTATGCCGTTGGTCGGCGGGTTTTCTCGGAGATCTCCTGTTTCCCCCGCCCTTTCATTCTGGCGCTGCTCCATACTCACCTCAATCACTCTCATCGGCTCTCAATACCTAGCTGTTAAGAACCGCCCAAATTTCTTCGCTCTTCGTTTACTCTCTCGCGTAAAGATTTCAGGACTACTCGTACCGCAAAACACCAGAGCTCAGATCCAATTTCATGATTGGATGATTTAAACAGTCACGCGTTGCAGGTGTCTGCCCACGAATCACGGACACTCAGTGTCGGGGTTACCTAATTCTGATTGGCCCAGTCAGGTAAGGAACTGTCCCCCAATAAAGACATGTGGCCAATAACCAAAGAAAAAACTGCACGTATGCCATAGGATATTGGAGTCTAGTATAGGTGTAAATCTTTTCCCGAAAAACTGGTGGCCTTAAGAATGGGTCGTCTCTGATAGTCGAAATGCAGTGCTACGAAATATGCTGTACTATTTGGGACTGGAAAAGGCTCGATAATATTTACATGTATGTTTGCTTATACAAACAATTAGTAAGTAGACATATAAAAAATTGTTCTAATATTATTTCATACATTAGTATCTACTTGCATCTTCTCTCACTTAAATTGATGCCTGTTTTCGCTTGCTAAATTCTGGGCGGAGCAAGTGCTCATTAATAACGGAAACCTAAGTTCAAATATGTAGATTTTCTTTTGCAATACATCCCAGCTAACGAAAATTTAAAAATAAAACTCAATAATTTTTTCTTTTGTTTTAAAGAAATTGTGTTTTATAAGTAATAAAGGTGTTAGAAATGTGTGTGACAGATGTTTTATTTTTANAGAAATTGTGTTTTATAAGTAATAAAGGTGTTAGAAATGTGTGTGACAAATGTTTTATTTTTCATCCAGCAGTATCATCTTCTGTTCGTTTTTTTCTTCAATCAGTATGGTAACGTGTATATTTTTCCTGAGTGTCGAACCTGGACCCTCCTGTAGTGTGCCCTTGGGTGTTCTCGAATGGGCTAAAGATAAAAGTGTATTTTTTTTTTTCTTCAGCGTACTTAATTTTGTATGATAAAATTAATAGGCATTCGTGAATTCTTTTTGTAACTTTTTAAAGTTTTACATCACAAATTAATATGCAATCGATTTCTATTGGAATAATAAATTTATCGTAGCTAGCGTGAAGCCACTGTGGTCGAGCGAGCTGCTCGCTCCTCCCCTGGTTCCGGGCGACCGCGTGCCTTCGACAGTTAGTGTTACAGGAAGAGGAAAGTACAACTTACGGCTGCCAACTCGGGAATACTGCACATGGTACCAACCCACACCTGTTGTCGACATCGCTGCTGGCGCTGAAACGACACGTCGTACATATGCGAGGCTCCATCTCCTAAAATAATATTTTTTTTTTTCGTCAGAGACGGCTACAGATTACGTTTCTCGGGGATGCCCCGCGACCTGATGTACTGGAATATATCAGTGCGCTCTAGTGGGTGATACTAAAAATAAATGGACAGTATATATGGGGTCGAGCGAACCCGAGTAATTGACCGATTAAATAACCAATAAAAAATTGACGAGGGTAGGTCGCGGTGGGACCTCTGGCAATTACGTTTTTTTAATAATAATTTGTAATAATTTGCTTAATGTTTTAAATGCATTTTAAACACATTTTTGGAATTTTTTATAAATTTTTTAAAGTTTTAGTATTTTTGGGATTTTTAAAAACTTCTTGGTTTCAAGTTTACTTGGGTCAAAATCAAGGTCATCAGCATCTAACATGGTTGACGAGATGGACACTGACGAGGGCTGGTCGTGTCGGGAGCTTAGTCGATACACCTGTCATCGAACCCCAGACCTCCTACATGTACATCTTTAAAAATTGTCTAAATATTTTTTTTATCTTTTATATTTTTTTTGGGGTTTTGCTATGTTTCTGCAATTTTTTGGGTTTTTTTTTTTTTAATTTTTTGTTTTAACGTTACCGGATCAAGGTCATCGACATCTAACATGGCTGACGATATGGCTCCCCCCCCCCCCC
>NQII01003251.1:43905-74356 GCA_002778355.1 Clitarchus hookeri | reverse complement strand
GGAGCTTCGAAATAATTAGTGTTCCCTCGGCATCCACACCTCGAGGCCGGCAGAACTGGTTCCTTCCTCTAGCACCCTGCCCCCACTCCAAGCCCTCGACGGACACCGCGCAGTTCTCGTGCGGTCTGCGCATGCGCGGCCTACTCGCTCCCGCGTCACAAAAAAAACCGGGGCTTTAGTCCCTTCATTTTGTTATTTGCGATTTGCTACGCTTCGCTTCGACCCGCCATAGCTTTTTTTTTTTTTTTACTCTTTAGAATTTTATGATGGGGGTTTCAGTATAATGATATGTATGATTTTTTAAAAAAAAGTTTACAATTGAATATCTCCTTTAGTTACTACATTGTTTTTCGTAGAAAATTATTACTAAAATTAACACAAAGTGTTACAATTATATTCCACGTAAACATTTATTGTGGCCACCACACATTTATGTGAAAGTGAGTGAAACGTCATCGCCTCTATGTATATGTTGGGATTCAAATCTGGGCGGATTTTATTATTTCATTAGATAACAAACTACGTGACGTGTATAAAACGAGATCCAGTCGTGATTTCGTGAACGAATTCCGCCAGTTTGGATAACTCTTCAGTGCACAGGTATTGAAGATGGCTTTCGTACCCCCGAAATTTTAATTCTCACGTCTCTAGGAAAGTCCCTCAATGGCGCGAGGTGATCGTCCAATCGTACCGCGGAAGGGGTTTGCCAGACCTACGCCGGCCGGACGGTAGGATCTCTATCCCATATTCACACACGAAGTATTTTCCTGTGTACTCTCGCAGCCAATCAGTGGCTTGTGTCCTCTCACATCAAAGGGACTGGAAGCATAAGTACAGTATTCTGTGCCCGCGTGTTGGGTTTACTGCTAGACCAGTTCTTCTAGTCTGTCAGTTGCAGCGATGATTTTCTCGTTACAGTAGCGATTGTTCGGAGAGGTGAAAGAAAATGGTCGCCGAAAACGTAATCTGACTATTCTGATCGCTAAAAACAGGTCCAGACCCCCCCTCCCCCCGCAATTTCAGACTCGCAATAATTTATGGTTTCAAGCGTTGCATATGACAATTTCTTATGCGTGCTGTGCCTAAGTCGACATATCACTAGTTTCATTGTGGTGTCTAATGAGTCGTGGCTTTCTGTGTAGTATGCAGTTTGGTTAAGCTAGGCAAGTTCACGTCATACTATAATACCATTAAGACTCTAAAAGTAAGGTTATGTTGTGTGAAGTTAGTTTATATTATATGCGGTCTTCATCTTTGTTTTCAACCATCATTCCGGAACCAGCACACGGCAATTGTTATGTTCTCCATTTTGAACATGCAAGTACTGGTTACCCAACATTTTTTTTTATTTCGAATCATTGCATTCCTAGTAGCATAGTCAACTTGGTTCAAGCTCAGATTAAGCTTGTCATAACAGCTCTGCAAGCTTGCTGTTCAAGCTAGAGCTTGAATTAAGCATACTAGTTACCCATGCATCAACACCGTTGCAAGTTGAATCTGTAAAACTTGCTGCTGCAACCTTACCTTGGCAAGCTGCAAGCATAATTAAAACCATTTGCAAGCTGCAAGCATAATTAAAACCATTTGCAAGCTTGCCATTAGGAAGCAGGTGTCAGTTACTTGAAATTACGGGTGGGGAAGGGGGGTAGTGGTGTAGTGGTTAGAAGACTTGTGAAGAGAACAGAACACGACCTGATTAAGGACAGCAGCAAGACGAACACAAGTATCAGCTCCCTTTTGTTATGGTGCAGTCGAACATACTTCTCCACACGCGGCTCGCCTTTTTGGCCGGGGCTCCATCAGCAAGTCGGTTCGAGGCACCACAGACAAACCTGGAAGATAGCTCGCTCGCAGATAAGCCAGCCGATAAGAGCCAATCCACAAACATTAACTGTTTATAGTGTTTGCATTGGTCGCGCCTTTATGCGGCAAACGGATTGACACAGCGCCCTCTGTGGATTTATTTATCGAGCCAACAAGACCGTGTACCATTTTGTCATTAATTCCCCCCCCCTTTTTTTTTATCCTGCGGCTGAGCCAGCTAGGGTTGAAATATGGTGCCCATTTTTTATTTACCAATTGCCATTTTTATATAAGAGGACATAGCAATTGTAAATTTCTGGTAATCGTTAGCATTGAAATGCAGTCAGCATTATTTTTTTTTCACTAGTTTGTTGGCGTTATCATGTCTGCAATCATTCTGATTCTTAGCAGGGAAATTATAAGAGAAATTCCTCTCTGACTTCAGGGAAGCTATATGCAATGATCGAACAAAATTAGTTTTTAAAAAACCCAGAAAAAAGTTGCAGTTTGAAAACAGAAAAATCCAAGACTGCTTTCTTCTTGGTCACCCCTGTACTGTTGATATTTAGGTTTTTGTTTATTTCATTATGTCGGGAAGAAAATTTCTTTCTGTGCATAATGTTTCGCTTAGGATTTCTTAATTTTTTTTTTTTTACCTTTTGTTTTAACAGTTGTTTAGTTCACTGTTATACCGTGTCTCGACAACATGTTTTATTCTTCCTATTCTCACTGGGGTATTTCACCATTCACCACCAGCATTGGTACATAGTTACAATTGTTCTGCGCCGCACCTCTCATAAATGATCCTGGCGCTGAAACTCCAAACAGCAGTGGGATACCAGTGTTCGGTGCTCCGCCAAGCCTAAAACCATTCACGTGAAACGCAGGAGGGGAAGCTCCGAAGGATCTGGTTGTGTAGGTGTGACCCCAATATAAAATGGAGAAAAAAAGAGGCCGAGACGAAATTCTTACTCCAGCACCCTTACTCATACATAATAATAATAATTGTATACAACAATAAAGCAAAATGTGATTTAGAGTAAAAACCAAGGCAGTTTATAGAGAAGGTAGAACTTACATTCGTGTGACTAGAATGAGTTTTAATGGAAGTAAATTAACATATAACAATAATAAAATATTTTTTTAAGTGTGTAACAACAGTAACAAAGTTATGATATATAATATCTTTGTTAGTTCAACAACAGCAAACTATTATAAAATAAAACATTTTTTATGAAAGAAATTATAGTTAATTAGTCGGTATCTCGCCAAAAAAAAATAATTCAAAATTACAAATATGCAGAGCCATTGAAAAAAAATTGAGATTACATTCTTTTTCTTTTATGATGATTGATTCAGTTCAAAAGAACTTTGATTGAAAAACGGCAATTTGATTGCTGTATGTTTCAAAGATTCATGCACATGCCGAAAATAGAACAAAGGCTGGACTTTCCTGAGACGTTGCCCATCTTCGGGACATCTCCCTTGCCAACGCCAGCATCGGTGTTACTACATCATCATTAAGTAGGCCTCAAGAAGACGCAAGGCGACTTCAAAAAGATTTGCCACGCCTCGGCAGCAAGGCAGTGAAATGGCCTCAACACAGTAATTTCCGACACAACAGGTCGACCACTGCAATAACAGAAACTTACGCAAAAAAAAAAGAGGCAAGAACAAAATAACACATGATTGACGCGACGATCAAAAAGTAGGACAAGTAACACTCACCCAAAGGCGGTGAAACTCAGATCACTCCATTAAAACTAGATAATAGCCGGGGATAGCAAAATGTCACTTCATAACGGATAGGAATAAAAAAGAAAGCTGTAGGGTGTATTCCGAAAATACCAGTGACTATCTCAGATATAAGTAGCTTGACACAAAACCAGTGATACTATCTTTTTTCATTACGCGGTGTTTTACATTAATACCATGAATACTTTATAAAATTACATTTACAGAAAATAATTTAAATATCAAATTTACGAACAAAATACAGGATATTTGATTACAACATTTACATTTCCTATTCTTTAACTAAGGTTATTTCAACCGGTTGACATAACAGCTTAACCTGATCAGAGTAAGTGGTCACCGATAAATTTCAAAATGACAAAGTAATGAAATCTTGGACCATTCCTAGTTAAATAAACAAAATACGGAAACAGTGACTAAAACATTATCTAACCTTGCTTTTACGTATAAATAAGCAATTAAGAAATCTAGGTGCTGGAAAAGAAAACAAGCGGCTTTGCCATAGAAACCAAAACTATTCCCCGACAGATGATACAAGGTTTAGAAAAAAAAAACATGGTTAAAAGTAAGGGAATGCCTACGAACGGCACACAAGAGGGTCGATGTTGTAGAAGATCGATCAGGAGAGGTATATTACAAGCCGTGTTGTCGAAGATAGTTAACTGTTTAAAAACATATGTTTTAGCTGTGTGTACTATTTAATATAAATTGAATCTTTCCTTTGATTTATTAGTGCTGTGAATTTTTCCCTGGTCGATTTAACCTTTCCAAACCCAATGTATTTTACAGTTTTCGGTGGCGCAAATAATACATTTTATAATAAGTGCTATACTTGAGGCGGTCGCCTATTTATGAGTATGTTTGTGTGAGTGAGGCAAAAATGTATGAAGCGCTACAGTTGACACCGACCGGCGTATGCAAAGCGGTATCGTCTCTACGCGCAAGGCGCTCGTCTTCCCATAGACTGAAGATGAGGTAGACCGCTTATTCGTCTTCTGCGCATGCACCCAACATTGACCTACCCCAAAGGAAAACAACTGTCATAGTAATATGGTCAACGATGATGAACGTGTTTGTTTATATCTTAATTATTAAATGACGACATTTATTACATGAATGAAATACTTTTACAAATTTCAATTTGATCAAACTATATTACAAATTGGTTGGATGAAGTATAAAAATACATCAAAGTACTTGTTTACTAAACAGTATTCTAACCTCAAGTCCAATCCACGCCTTTTTGTAAGTCGTGTTGGCAGAAAAGCAGCTCAATGTTGGGACACGGAGATTGGTCGTGCACAGTCAGCGAGATCGATCTACCTCATCTTTAGTCTATGAGTGGGATCATCACCGGTCCACATGTGCGTGACGCCGTAACTACCACAGCACTGGCAAAAAAAATAATCACTTGCGATGGCGGACACGTAACGCGGTGCAATCCGGACCGAGGCGAACTAAGGACGCCGACAATTCGAGGCTCGGGTCTTCGGCGTGGAAATGAATAGCGGGTGATTCGCCACGGCTGTGAGCGGTTATGCGAGACGAATGCGACCTCGCGTTTTGGCGGCGAGAATGCCGCGGGGACTCCCGCCAGCCCAGTGCTGCCAACCGCCCGGCACTGCACTCCCCACTCCCCCTCTGGTACCAGCTTACCACCCGCTACACACACTGTCACCAACTGTACAAAATACAACTCCGTTTGTAATTCAGTTGTTCACGATTAACCGAGCACTTCTAAAATCAACGTTTGAAAAATGGCACTTCCCCTATGTGCATATAATTTAACTGGCATATCGACTGGCGTGCGTCCACTAAAGTTGGTAATGGCGGAGGGGAAGTAGTTCCGTGTCTTAACATTGAATTTAAAATTTTAGGTAAACATATGTGAATAGGTACTGGAATGATTTATTTTGCTTTCTGTTTTTTATGCATAAAAGTGCGAGATTTAGAAAATTTGTAAATGGTTTACTTTTCTAATGATTGCACAGTTTCACTAGACCTACCCGTGAATAAAGTGATCAGGCCCATGGCAGTGTTTATTTGACGTGTGGTGGAAGAATATACAATGTGCACGAGCTTTCAAAAGTGGTCAGTTTACCGTGAACATCTCATCACGGTGGAAAATGTACGGGCGGGCGGTTATGCATACATAGTATCAGTTTCTACCTACAAGGTTCAGTAAAGATAAATATATTTGTAATTTTGGCTGCTGTGTTGCAGTAAAGTATTCGCCCAAAGACTTGAAGCATTTCAAAATTACAAATGGACCACTTATCGAAACGGGAACTATGTCGCTGATCATTATTATAGTTTCGTGTAGTGCGGGCCGTCTTTCTTGTTTATAGTTCATCACAGGGCGGAAAACAAGAAAATTCTGTTTATGTTGCAATAAGTTTGGCAGCAATCCTGGCATACTACACATGCCAAGTGCGTAATTCGTGGTGAACAGTAACTGTTCAGTCGATGAAATTAATTATGAAGACGGTCATATACCATATTTACCGTTCACACGGAATTTGTGCAATTTTTACGAGTTAATGTGAGGATGAAACTGTTTGGCGTGCTCAAGTTTAGGAGGCAAAAATGGAGCTCCGTTTTTTCACAGACGTCAGTCAACTACATATGCAGAAAATCAAATTCAGAGAATTCCCTAGTGAAATTACGCATCCGAATGATGCAATTTTGAATGGAAATATCTCTTGAAAATGAAACCACTGTCGTGATATCTGCTTACCTTCCGCTCGTAAGGAATCTACCGTCGTGACTCTTTAATTTTAATCGTAAAGCTTCATAAATTATTTTTGAAAAAATTTCCCTTACCCACGAGCCAAGATTCCCATCATTCTGCTAGATTTGTTATCTAGTTTAACGTTGCCACACTCAGCGCGCACAAAGTTTCTCGCTAGCAAATGTATTTGTAAAGGACGGGAAAGACTGCAATATGGGCGTGCGCTATATTTGTGTGACGCGCATTATTTTCGTCAGAGAACAGTCTTGAAACGTCCTAAGTTATACTTTATGCAGGCAGTTTTGATCTCCAAAATCTCTTAAACAAAATTACCGATCATTGCACTTTTTCGTTCATCTTATTGTTTTTAAATGCAACAAAACTGTAAGGCCGCGGCATGAAATGACTCCCGTGTTTCCCTTTGTTGGCTACATGATCACTGAGCGTGGTGTTCACAGGGGTAGTTTGTGCGTTTGGTATACGTGTGGAGTGAAACATGTCCCACCACAGATTGAAAATGAGGTAAACCTGTTTAAGTCTTCTTCTCATGTCTCCAACATTGACTCGGAGCCGCGGTGGCGCAGCGTCTGGCGCGCTCGCCTCCCACCAAGGCGAACCAGGTTCCATTCCAGGTGGGAATCGTGCCGGACGATGCCGCTGGTCAGCGGGTTTTCTCGGGGATCTCCCATTTCTCCCGCCTTTGCACTCCGGTGATGCTCCATTCTCACCTCATTTTACCCTCATCGGCTCTCAACCTCTCCACTCTAGCATTGACTCCTCATCGCCGGTACAACTGTCAAAGTCACAAGGTCAGCGGCGATGAACGTGTTTGGATTTGAAATTTCAACAAACCCGCCCTTGTGCATGAATGAAACGCTTTGGCCAACTCGAATATAATCTAGCTGCATTAAAACTAGGTTAGAGGAAGTGTATCGCAAAGCACTTACTTGCATAAACAGTGTTCTAACCTCAAACACTATCCAAGTGGTTTTTGATAGTGCTACTGGAAGAAAAGCAGCCCGATGTTGTGACACGGAAAGTGTCTACTGCGCAACTCGTAAGGGAACTGTGCCCTATTTCTTCCCTACGTCTACGATAGTAACAATTCTCACACACGCACTCATAACCACCCTGATCGGGAAGGCAGGTTGGAAGAGCCATATATTGTTCGCCTCCCGCATTCTCTGCACCCGCTGGAGGGAAATAAAAAACTAGTAATCGCCGCGCATACGTGCAAATGTTGCGCACGCCGCCGGCCCCAGCACGCACTCGGGTCTTTGTGCGTGCATGCGCGGCTGATCGCGAATCCCGACCACGTGCAACGGCGACCACCTCCCATCCTAATTCCCTTGCCTCTTGTCCGTCGGCGACCGTGTGGTTGACAATGACGGACTGCCGCGCGCGCATCAAAAAAATAAAACCTGTAGCTGTGGAGGGCAGTGCGAGTCGCTTTTGTTTTTCTCTCCTCTTCCTCCTCCTTATCCAACTCCTCCATCCATCTCTGGCTGTCTCTCGTAACCGCCATAGTGGAGAGTAACATTCCAGCTGACGGAGGCACATCAAAATTTCAGACAACAGCAGGTCTCTCTGGATTCGTCTCGTCCGGCTCCTTTGGTATCCCTAACGACGCGAATTTAGGAAAAAAAGTGGGTGTGGTTGGTTGGAGGGCTATCGTCCGCTTTTTTCCCCTATTCTGCGTGATCGTTCAGCAGAAACCTGCCCCTGCAGTAGCCGGGACTCGCATGGCATTCCGTGGCACTCAGAAGCCACTTGCTTGACTTGCCATTGCAGTCTGCATGCTTTTTACGTAACCAAGGAATTAGAGCACGCAATAATGGACGGCTTGGAAGTAGTAAAAAATATCAAGGTCTAAGTTTTAAGTCTCGCGCATGTGCACACAGATTACAGGCGACAGGCTGCAATGTAACGTGCCTTGTGGCATTCGTCTTTAAAGTTTTTTTTTTCTGATTTACTTTTGTTATAAAATTTTTTCCTTTTGGCAAAACCTATCGTCCTATCGTTTTTCCTTGGTTTTAGGGTAATTAATTTTGTCTTAAAACAATCGTGAGTGAGCAAGTGAATAGGTTTGGTTGGCGCTTAACATCGAGGTCTTGTGAATTGGTGAAGAGGTGATTATGGAGCAGCGTCGGAATGCAAGGGCGGGAGAATCGAAAGATCTCCGAGAAAACTCGCATACCAGAGGCATCGTCCGTCACGATTCCCACACGGGAAAATCCGGGAGCGACCCCGCCGGGTTCGCCTAGGTGGGAGGCGAGCAATCTAGCAACTACATCACCGCGGCCGCTTTAAAACAATTGTGAACATTTATTGTAAAATTTCGGTTTAAAGAAATTTTAGAATGACAGCTAAAATAATTTTATTAAATGTGTGTGTTCCTATTGTAGTAGCAACTCTTTTGGATATCTCTACTTACTTAACTTATTTTTCATTTCACAGTTGTCGCACCTGATGGCAGGGCGTGTATTTCTTTAAAGATGTTATGTTGTGTGTGTCTGTATAACATGCTGAAATAATTTGTTTTGTAACTTAAACATAAAAATAACATGTATTGTGTTATTTTATCATAATAGATTTTGTAGCCGCAACACGGTGATTCCAGGTATCGAATGGCTGTGTTGTCGGAAGTACCGAAGTTTTTTGCTCAATGAAAAAAGTGATGGGACTGTCTTCTTCCCAAATAACTACCATCGTGTGAAGACGCTTAACATTCTTGCCGTGTTTCAATCTCCAAACATCATGTTAGAGTAATTGATATCGACCGCGTTGGCGGTCCACACTTAGCGATACAACTTGTAGCTGCCCTTCCTGTAAGCTGTCCATGATGTAACACACGTCTTCGTACTCTGTGGCCATGGCCCTAGCTGTTTGAAGCGAACCATGAACCGATTTTCTTCTTTCGCCTGCGCACAGGAGTCCGGGCCTGCGCCTAGCAGTGTCAGCTAAGGAAACGTTTTTGATTCTTGGAATGACTGCTGTATGAAATTATGTGTTTCATCATTTTCGGCAGAAATAACCTAACAACAAATTAAAAAAAAGGGTTCGCGGAGAAGAGTAAAAAAATCTTATGTGCGAAAAAAAATGAACTTAAATAAAATTAAAATCATTAATAAATAGTGTTCATTCATGCGGAACTAATTTTTTTGGGAAGGTGCATCTCTAAATACTTATTATTTGCTATCATGTGAAGGTCTGTTGATTGTTGTTCTCCCCCTCCCCCCTTTCGACTTCCTACTGATACTTAGTATTATATTTACTCAGTAATACAGGCTATTTGCATTAATTAATTTCATAAATTTCTGAAGCATTAATAATTAACAGTTTTATTATTAACAAAAAAGATTGTACATTTGTAACGTTCTGGAGTCTTGCGTAACAGGAAATACGAACAGTTGAGAGCTCGGCCCTGTATTATAAATTAATATAATTTTTACATGAAGGATCGCACTTGTAGCGGAACACATTCTTCGGGGTGCCTTGGTGTTCGTGTTGGGGTCCGTTTTGGTCGGTGATCCCTTTATGGGATCTCTCGCTTTGACGGTCCCTGCTTTTCAGCACCAAGGGGTGGCTCTGTGAACAGGGTGATACTGTACTAATTGTTCTCAAAACTTATACAGTAGCTAGGGCAGGGGACGATTTAAACTTGCAGCTTNCTAGGGCAGGGGACGATTTAAACTTGCAGCTTTCGCATTCTGCAGATATTTGGTAGACGTTTATTTTGTTTTACAAATATTGAATATCATCTTGCAAATCGTTAAAAAAAAGGCTCGAATGTGTTTCGAAAAAGTATTCCCCCCCCAGGCATAAATTTTTTGACATCAGCAGAAACTCTTATGGGGGAAAAAACTATACCAAACTTACTTTAAANTGCTTTTCAGCACCAAGGGGTGGCTCTGTGAACAGGGTGATACTGTACTAATTGTTCTCAAAACTTATACAGTAGCCAGGGCAGGGGACGATTTAAACTTGCAGCTTTCGCATTCTGCAGATATTTGGTAGACGTTTATTTTGTTTTACAAATATTGAATATCATCTTGCAAATCGTTAAAAAAAGGCTCGAATGTGTTTCGAAAAAGTATTCCCCCCCAGGCATAAATTTTTTGACATCAGCAGAAACTCTTATGGGGGAAAAAACTATACCAAACTTACTTTAAAANCCCCCCCAGGCATAAATTTTTTGACATCAGCAGAAACTCTTATGGGGGAAAAAACTATACCAAACTTACTTTAAAAATAAAGTACGGTGTCTGCGTAATGCAAGTGATAATTCATATTGTGTAAAGTCGGGTTTACTAAGTTCAGTACTTTATTTGTATGTTGAATTCTCTTATGGATTAAAATCAGTAAAGTGCCGCAATGATAAGACTAAGCCTAATTTAATACTTCTCAATAACATGCCGATGGTAAGTGGGCATCAGGAGCGATGGAAGGTGCACTTCATTAGGGGGTCAAGGGTCAAAACTTAATAAAAAATTACACGTATTTAAAATTAAAATTAATACTAGCGAGTATTACAACATTGTAGCAAAATTCTTACTAACTGATTGAGACTTCAAAACTTACATAATACATATACACTTTTTATTTTATTTTAACCTCATAACTGATGTCGTTTATAAACCAATATAGGATCATTCAAATTTTAGAAATACTGCAACATTATACTAGAAGCATATTTGAAAATAATACTCAAATTTGCCTTTACGTACGGTATTAATTTAACACTAAAGTCTTAATTTTAGTGCGGGTTTATTATTTCTTCTGAGAAACTGACCCTTACAGCAGATTTTTAGAGGGTCATACGACCCACCTGACCCACTGGTTCCGCCAACCATGATAGGCATTATTATAAAAAAAATCACTGTCCAGACATTTGTTCACATCAAGCAAATTCTTAAAATGTGAATACCTGTACACCATCATAAAAGGGGTGCAAAAATTATATTACCGCATGTTCTTAAAGTAACCCATGAAAATGGTTTATATGGTTTCAGATTCCTTCAGACAAGACGACTTTACAACAGCAAGAAGTTTTGGTTTTAGGTTAACAGTGAATAACGTATATCTGAATTAAGGGGGCTTAACCTCCCCCCTTTTTTTTTCTTGGAGCTTGATTTTATGCTGGATAAAAGGAGATTACTAAGCACATTGTTAATAATGTAGTTTTAATATATACCTACACTTATTATAACTTAATGAAGAATATAAAAAAAATATTTAGATAGCCTACTGACAAAGTACTGAAATATATATATANACTTATTATAACTTAATGAAGAATATAAAAAAAATATTTAGATAGCCTACTGACAAAGTACTGAAATATATATATACGAGCATCATAAAACCTAATGCTTACTGATATCTGCATATGGTTTGAACTTAATGTACACTTCAAGTAACCCCATTCGTAAGTGGTATCTTTATCCGCCACTGAAGGCAATAGTTGTACAAGAGATCCGCGCTGTCACTGGCTAAGCCGTGTGTTGTCAAAACTTTCTGTCGTTCACACGTAATTTACATGATGATTTGTGGCACTGATGGGCGGAACAGAACACGTTTTCGGCCGGCAAGTGAATAATTACTGAAACGCACAATCATAGTTTGGAATTATAGTACCCGTAGAGGATGGCATTCTTCCATCCTGAGGTGTCGAGCCAGTGCCGTGCACTTGTACAGTACCCATGTACAGTAGCCCAACATGACTTCAAAAAAGTCAGGTTAATACGTCGTATTTAGCCTCTTTCGGCAATGTAACCCTCTGGCTCTCTGTTGCCACCCCTAGATCTGAAAAAAAAAAAATAGGGCTTAGAAGGGATCTCATTAACCTAGTATCCTCGCCACAAGAAGGTGACAGCTAATGCGGCTTGGGCCCGATAGATAACACGAAAAGCAGACCACTGTGGGTGGTAAGGCGATCACTCAAGCCACTGGGGCCCAGTCCTTGAATCTAATTGTGAATTCATTCAAAGGCCACGGTGAAGGACACTCCGGTGTTAAAAACCACAAATGTCATGGACATAAGCAGGGTTACCGGACGGTTAGTTGGTCCATCCAGAGGTTATTTCTGGTGACCAATCGTATTGAGGCTGGCTGGCTTCTTGGTAGCAGTTGGTGTAAAACTCTGCGTGCTGGTGGAAATCACAAACGAAAACTCTCTCTACGCCACGAACGTCGACAAAGTTCCGTTATTGTCCTAACCGAGTGAAGTGGCGCAGTGGTAAACTTTCGGACTCGCATTCGCGAGGGCCTGGATTCGATTCCCGGTCCGGCCATAATGATTTAGTTTTTAATGTTTTCCCGAAATCACTGTAGGTGAATGCTGAGAGGGTACTGCTACAATGAGCAGCCAGCTCCGTCTCAAAAGACCCGACTGTCGACGAGACGTTAAACCTATCTACCTACCTACCCACTGTTCTGGAGGGNCCAGCTCCGTCTCAAAAGACCCGACTGTCGACGAGACGTTAAACCTATCTACCTACCTACCCACTGTTCTGGAGGGGCCGCGGTGGTATAGTGGTTAGGCTACTCGCCTCCCACCAAGGCGAACCGGGTTGATTCCCAGAGGGGTTGCCCTCGGATTTTTGCACGTGGGAATCGTGCTGGACGATGCCTGTGGTCGACGGGTTTTCTCGGGGATCTCCCGTTTCCCCCGCCCCTTGCATTCCGGCGCTGCTCTNCCAGCTCCGTCTCAAAAGACCCGACTGTCGACGAGACGTTAAACCTATCTACCTACCTACCCACTGTTCTGGAGGGACCGCGGTGGTATAGTGGTTAGGCTACTCGCCTCCCACCAAGGCGAACCGGGTTGATTCCCAGAGGGGTTGCCCTCTGATTTTTGCACGTGGGAATCGTGCCGGACGATGCCTGTGGTCGACGGGTTTTCTCGGGGATCTCCCGTTTCCCCCGCCCCTTGCATTCCGGCGCTGCTCTTTACTCACCTCGCTTCGCCACCATCGGCTCTCAATATCTCTATGTTAACAGCAGCCCAAATCTCTCCTCTCCACTACTGTTCTGAACAGGCAGTATAGGAGAGCACTCCGGCCAGACTCGGAGAACTGCGCAACGTGGAAAGTCATCAAAGACGTAAGATTGCTCCAGTCTGACTTCTTTCTGTCTGGGCAACTGGAGACTTGGCTGGAGTGTACTGATTCGCTAGGGGATATTTCAGTCCATTCCTCGTTGCTACCGTGCCCGGTTTTATCCTCACGAGGATCAGCTACCGGGCATGGAAAGCTAGTGCGTCGATGGTATGGTAATAAACAATCACTACCTAATTAAAATCAAAACTGAACGAAATATAACGTCTAAACAGTTTAACGTTGTCTGATAGATATGTTATAAACACAATTAAAAGTTTTGGTACGGGTTAAGTTTCACAGGTCCTGGCCTGTGACGTCATGCTTCCTCCATATACTGCATCTCTCAACCTTTCCGGTTCTAGGCAGGCTGCCGCCGTATTGCAAATATGCTTTGGTGTGTAATAGTAATCATAAGATGTATTTGGTTAACTGAGCACTTTTTAAAGCCCTGCCTAATATATACTTTCCTTAAAATGTTCTATATTTCCGTGATATGTAAAATTTTCATTCGTACTGTAATGTGTATTTGGCAAAAAATTATTTGCCATATATTTAAACATTTCACTAGCAATAAAACGTCGGAACTCGAACAATTTCACTTAATTCGCTACCAACGTAGCTAGGAGCCTGAATACCAGTGTGTACGGTAACATAGGATGCAGTTAACTTGCAACAATTTGTTTATAGGTTGATCTCAAAAGTATTCACTTTACCGTGAACACCCTATAACTACCATATATCATATTTTCATAAATAAATCTGTAGTGTTTGTATCCATGTCGCCTGCCTGGTTTCAAGTGTTGAGCTGCAAGAAAAAAAATAAGAGTAAAGTCTATTCACGGTATCTTCACAGATTTTGAATCAAACCTTTGAAAAATCACCCATGAATGAAGTGTTTAGTTGTTTCCTAAATATGTCTGATATCACATGCTTTTTACATTCGTGTTAACATAAAAATACCTTATTTTTTATTAAATTGATATTTTACTTATATTTTATTAATAAATTGTAATATTTCATTTATACTTAATATGAATAAAAACATGGAGAAAATAGTTGTGCTTGTAATGTCTAGTAAGAAATAGTTCTTACGCAAAATGCCATTAAACTGAGTGAGCACGAAGGAGCTGCGCTGTCCCTTTGGTACAGTTTTCTATACTCCGTTAAGCTTTGTTGCATGAGGCGGAGGAATATCCTGGAATTAAACTTTAGCAGGGCTTCAGAAAAGTTGGAAGTAACTGTGAATGGACTATAAGGCGAGTGACTGGTGGTGTCCGGCGTGTGTTCGCGTCGAGGTCGTCAGCGGCTACGTGAAGCTACAAAACAAATCGCAAAAGACCAAACATTAAAAAAAATGTAATAAAAACTAGGATGTAAATTTTTGTTTAAACTGTTAAACGCCAAAATATGTTGAAACATGGTTAAACGAACTCCTACAATTAAAATACAAGTTGAAATGCGTGAAGACGCAACAGTAAAACGTTAAAGACAAAAACACCACAAGAAATAAAATAAATGACGAACGGATCGGCTAATGACAGCTTGTAAGTAAACAATACAGCTGATATTTTACCCACCAGCAGATGGCGGAGGAATACATAAGCGAAAAGTAATTGCTACTTTTCGCCGAACTGTCGAAATCATGCTTTCGTGGCTGGCATGGCCCTGCTTAAGATCTACTTGTATGTACATTGCCATGGGCCTGGTCACTATTCATTAGTCGTCCAAGTGAAACTGTACAATTTTATAAAAGTGAATATTTTATAAATTTTTAATACTTAAGCTTTTATGCATTAAGAAAACAAAACAAAAAAGGTCAATTTAGAATTTTTGAATGTTTACTTAACACTTTATTCAAGATTAAGACATAAAACTATTTACCCTCCGTCGTTGCCAACTTAACTGGGAGTATACCAGTGACTGAGCCCGTTTACATTTATGCAGGTAGGAGCAGTGGCGTTTTTCAAAAGGTGATTTTTAAAGTGCTCAGTTAACCGTGAACAGCTTATAAATGGTGTTCAAATCGGAAGGACGCCACTAGCAAACGTAGACAGACGTTACTCTCACGGTAAAGTGAGCATTTTTTGAAGCCCTCTCATTTGGAATAATAGTCAATAAATGTATTTTATTGTGGCTTTAGATGTTAACTTTCGAGTCCGGTAAAATATGTACACTGTGTGTATTACTTACATTGCAATTTTTTTTTTTAAGTAGTGGAAGGATAAAAAAAAAGCTGATAGGAAAAAAGTAACTAGGGCTTCAAAATTGCTCACTCTACCGTGAACAGCCATAATTACATTACACACCCACACCTTTTGCTGTAGATCATCAGCAGTGATGATTGTGGAAAGATGGGACGAGAGATTGGGAAGGAAAAAAAAAGAGAAAAGAATCTTGGATCGAAGCAAGAACGGCACGCAGGATAAATTAGTTTAAAGTGGCCGCCTGGTTGAAGGAATTTTGCACGTCTGAGCCTAGCCCGTGGTCGCGACTAGTGGCGCGACCTAGTGGCNGTTTCCTAAATATGTCTGATATCACATGCTTTTTACATTCGTGTTAACATAAAAATACCTTATTTTTTATTAAATTTATACTTTACTTATATTTTATTAATAAATTGTAATATTTCATTTATACTTAATATGAATAAAAAAAAACATGGAGAAAATAGTTGTGCTTGTAATGTCTAGTAAGAAATAGTTCTTACGCAAAATGCCATTAAACTGAGTGAGCACGAAGGAGCTGCGCTGTCCCTTTGGTGCAGTTTTCTATACTCCGTTAAGCTTTGTTGCATGAGGCGGAGGAATATCCTGGAATTAAACTTTAGCAGGGCTTCAGAAAAGTTGGAAGTAACTGTGAATGGACTATAAGGCGAGTGACTGGTGGTGTCCGGCGTGTGTTCGCGTCGAGGTCGTCAGCGGCTACGTGAAGCTACAAAACAAATCGCAAAAGACCAAACATTAAAGAAATGTAATAAAAACTAGGATGTAAATTTTTGTTTAAACTGTTAAACGTCAAAATATGTAAAAACATGATTAAACTAACTCCTACAGTTAAAATACAAGTTGAAATGCGCGAAGACGCAACAGCAAAACGTTAAAGACAAAAACACCACAAGAAATAAAATTAATGACGAACGGATCAGCTAATGACAGCTTGTAAGTAAACAATACAGCTGCTTTTTTACCCACCAGCAGATGGCGGAGGGATACATAAGCGGAAAATAATTTCTACTTTTCGCCGAACTGTCGAAATCATGCTTTCGTAGCTGTCATGGCCCTGCTTAAGATCTACTTGTATGTGCACTGCCATGGGCCTGGTCACTATTCATTATTCGTTCAGGTGAAACTGTAAAATTTTATAAAAGTGAATATTTTATAAATTTTTAATACTTAAGCTTCTATCCATTAAGAAAACAAAACAAAAAATGTCAATTTAGAATTTATGTATGTTAACTTAACACTTTATTCAAGATTAAGACGTCAAACTATTTACCCTCCGTCGTTACCAACTTTACTGGGAGTATACTAGTAACTGAGCCCGTTTACATTTATGCAGGCAGGAGCAGTGGCGTTTTTCAAAAGGTGATTTTTAAAGTGCTCAGTTAACCGTGAACAGCTTATAAATGGTGTTCAAATCGGAAGGACGCCACTAGCAGACGTAGACAGACGTTACTCTCACGGTAAAGTGAGCATTTTTTGAAGCCCTCTCATTTGGAATAATAGTCAATAAATGTATTTTATTGTGGCCTTAGATGTTAACTTTCGAGTCCGGTAAAATATGAACACTGTGTGTATTACTTACATTGTACATTTTTTTTTAAGTAGTGGAAGGATAAAAAAAAAAGCTGATAGGAAAAAAGTAACTAGGGCTTCAAAAGTGCTCACTCTACCGTGAACAGCCATAATTACATTACACACCCACACCTTTTGCTGTAGATCATCAGCAGTGATGATTGTGGAAAGATGGGACGAGAGATTGGGAAGGAAAAAAAAAAGAAAAGAATCTTTGATCTAAGCAAGAACGGCACGCAGGATAAATTAGTTTAAGGTGGCCGCCTGGTTGAAGGAATTTTGCACGTCTGAGCCTAGCCCGTGGTCGCGACTAGTGGCGCGACCTAGTGGCGAGTTTCGGCGACTCGGTGGCGCGGCTACCGAGCCACAGATATATATATATATATAGAGAGAGAGAGAGAGAGACGACCACGACGACTGGATATATTGTTTATAATGTCAATGGTTATACAAACTTATGACTGAGTAATCATTTAATGCTTTGAAAGTTAGAAATGTTTACTTGTTCTTTGTAATTTCATTTGCGCTTAACATCCCATGTGCACTTTTTTTCATCAACACGTTCGTAAGTTCGTCGATGGTTGTTTGCTCTTAAGCCATATTTTTAAAAATTTAGAACACTGGAAAGGTTTTTTGTAATTTGTTAATTACTGATAAGGTTTATTCTACACAGGTTGGGAAGACCAATGCTTTTAGTTTGGCAACTAATATATTTTGCCACTAGGTAAGCGTTAGTGTCGCACGTGTACCAAATTTTCTCTATTTTCAATGTTAAAAACAAAACAATTGCAATAATCATAAATCAAATATTAAATAACTTCGCAACTACGTAAAAATTTATCTTTTACTATTCACAGAGCTTAAAATTTTTAATTAAAAGTGACCTCTTTGGAGCACAGCGCACCTAGCGGCGGAAATTTTCCCTAAGCCAAATTCCTCATAAGAAAACTCCTTTTGTTCCTAACCTGAGTAGAAGTAACCTTACTACTGCCGCTACAGTTACCGTTACGTTCCATATTTGTTTATACAAATCAAACCACGGCTAAAATAAAACTATAAGGCGGTTGCTTGCAATATTCTTTTCGTACTACGCCTAGATTTGTAGCTTACCCGGTGCTTCTTTGCTGATTGTTTGCGACTTATTGTTATTTAACTGCAATTTAAAACATTCTGTAGAAATTAAATTATTTTGGTATTTCGGTAAACGTAGATCGGTATCGGTAGATCTACCGAAAAATTGGCAGGGTTGGCAACACTGCTAGCTCCCGAGCCACTAGTGGCGACGTGTGTGGCGCGCTGTAGTGGCTACTGTGGCCCGTGTGCCAAGCTCCTGTACATTTAAATGGGAACTGCTGGGGCCCTATTCTCTAACTTGAACTTTCTTAAAGATAGTGATCGTGATCGTCTTTATCATAAAGAGGGCCATAACGATGGGTACTCGTAGACGTATTTATGTGGTATTCTGTAAGCCGTATCTTTATTCACATTTATGTGCAAAGATCAGTTTGTTGAATAATTTTTTTTTTTTTACAGAATGCATTGTATCACAAATTTCGTTATTATAGGGAATTTGTAACTATAAGTAAAATTTATTTCTTAGTATATTTTCGAATAATACTTCTAAAATACATTCACTTATTTATATGGATACACGATTTCAGGCGGTACTAGTTCATCTTGAGCATCACGAGATAGCAGCATTGACCCGTGGCCGAATCCGACACTTCGTAGTTACGTTAGAGCGGAGTATCACCAGGGAATTATAAAATATACTCGTTCAATGTATTCCAGACACAGTTTATTTGTACGGAAATATAATAGAAGATAATATTTCTCATGTTTCGGCATTTTAAAACGTTTTATTTTCTAATTACGTATTTGTAGAATAGTCCTCATACGTCGGCCATTTTCGTTCCGCTTTCGTTCATAAAGACACATCGTTGACCGGTCTTTATATAAAGATAGTCACAAGGCATCCGAAAGACCACCATGGAGACATATTGAGTTACAGAATACCATTTCGCCTCGTAAATATAGTTAAGCGATAATTGTCTATATAAAGACCGGAAAAAGTTAGAGAATAGGGTCCCTGGTCCGCCGCTCGGTCGCGCCACAAGGTGACCCGTGTGCCAGCTGCCTAAAAACGTGGGAGCGCTAAGGGCGACCGAGACATACGCATCAACTGTCTCATCGCCTCTACGCGCAAAGCACTGAACTGGCGTGCAGCCTTGCTTTCGATAACGCGCCTCTATGAGACTTTCAGTTTAGACCCTAGAATTTTATGACGTAATAATAAATATAAAGGTTTGATGCACGTCCCTATTCCGGAATGTTCATGCCTAAAAATGGCCGCGAAAACACCCTTTTGAGCCATTTTCACTATCACAAAAACATACTTTAGAGAGAAATTGATGGAACAGAAAAACGTATACAGACGCGTATTGATTCTTAAATGCTATTCATAAGCAGACCTCACTGTAGACACTTTGGACGGTTTTTTAATTTAAAAAAATTCCCCGGGAACTCTGCACACCGTTCGGCGGCCTACCCAGGTGGCCACCTTAACGTACCACTTTTGACAGTCAGAGAAACCTCACGTGGAAACAAAGCTCCCACTATGAGAAATACCCCCTATACAAACGTAGGTAAATGTGTCAACATAAATATGCGTTTGACATACGTAGTTTGCTTAAACAACTCACAGAAATAAAACAGTTTATAAAACACAAACATGTGAATGGTGTTTTATACTACTGTTCGTTATTCTGTGTAATAAAATTCATACGGATGTTTTAAAGAGTCCTTCCTTTGCACGTAAAAGTAAGTTGGGCCGTCAGCTGTCTGCCACAATGTGTGTGCGTGTTTACACACGCACACGCGCGCGCACGCGCGCGCACACACACACAAACTTACATACATACGTACATGCATACATACATACGCACAGTTTCATTACTATTCGTGTTTAAGGGCTTTTCACTCTTCAGCATTTTGCCTATATTTTATCTTCATACTTCTGTTTTTCTTCCATGTGCTTGCCAGTGCGCATAGGGATAGTTATCTTTACTTCGTCATTTTCATCTTCGCTTCTTGCGTCCATCAACTTCGAGGCGACAAGAATGCTCTTTTCCAGACGTTGTTGCGAACGTTTTATCGCTTGTACTAAATCACCGCGCGTCTCTTTTCTCAAAGGTTGAGTGATGTTTATGTTTCCAGCCCCAGCATTTTATTATTCCGATCTGAAACCGAAGTGCTAACAATACAAAAATGTAAGCAGAAAAAGCTTACATGTAAATATTTGCCTCCCCAGCCAATCAAAATGGAATCCCTTACAGCAGTTCGTTCTATAACTTCGCCACTGTTTTTCCTTTGTTTTGTGTGCTGGCTTAGGAAAGAATGTAAACAATGGTTTGTTTCTTTATAGTTTATTGTTTTAAATTCAGGACAGGCTTTTTCTATATCTAACATTTTGCTGTCCGAAATTTTTTGTCCTGGGAAATGTTTGTTGATGGCCTTGCGACAGGCCCGGATCTGAAGACCGGTTTTAAGGGCAAGAGGACGATCAGTTGCGAACCGTGTTCCCAGAATCGGCGATGGGATTGTTGGTGTTACTCATGTGCGTCTTCCCTAGAAAAACGGGGAAATTTCATTTGTGAAGGACCAGAATTATGCTCAAACACACAGAAATTATTTCACGACTAGTAAATTTTTTGCAGAAATGTACTTTACAGCTCTAAATAATACATTTCCTTACATCCCATATCACAAGCAGAATCGGTTTTCGTTATGCCCTGCAATTGCTTATTACATAGTGTTTACTTTGGGGGGAGGGGATAGGGTTGAGGCGTGAGCTTATTTCCCCCCGTCCATGTTGTCTTTTTTAAAACCATGCTTGCCCTTTGATACGGATTGTTCGTTTTTGCCTTAAACTGCAGTTTTGCGTACTTTTGGTCCCGTCAGGTCATGCAAAAAAGAAACAATTATAGCCAAAATAAAGGCACACAGTAATTTGATGTGGACGGATAAATATAATTTTTCGATTAAAGAACGGAGTAAAACCCGAACTTATGCTGTATTATTTTTTACTTATGAACTAGACCTTAATGTATAGAAATAGATCCTGAGTAATAACTTTTGAAAAAAATTGGTTGTCTGTAAAGTCGGTTTACTGACGATAGTTGAACGTGACAACGTCTTAAGAAAATACTGATGGAATGGTAGCATTTTTCAAAAGAAAATTTTAATTTCATTTGTTTAATAGATTTGTATGTATATAGAGAAGGAGGTAATTGGAAATCACAATGAAATTGATCAAGTGAGATTTATTTGTACGCATAAATACAATTATGTCAATTTTTTTTCGCTCGTTCCGCGCTCTCGCTTGCACTTCAAGCCTTACATGGAACGCCTCAGAGCGAGGTAACGCCGCATGAGTCATGTTTTTTCGTGCGTGCAGCCGGCTCTATCGAATTATAAGACGTTGTCACGTCAAAATGTCTTAAGAATACAGAAAATATTAGATTTGAGCGTCACATGGCCTCATAAGTAAACTGTCAAATAATCCGGCGTACAGTAAGGGTAAATACGTGTAACAACAGTGTTTTTACGAAATTTAACCATTGTGTCTTTTCTAGTTATTTGAAGTTCTTCTAATGGTTTCAAACGTGTGATTAAATGTAAATTGTGATGGTATCAACTTCCTGGTATGACGAGTGCAATCCTAAGAAATTAGAACTAGACTTTTTAAATCTTGGCATTTCCAGCGAACGACTTTACTAGTAGATAGATAATGGGGTTTCCAGGGCAAGGGAAGAGGGCTGCTGCGCCGCTGCCATCTTGGATTACGCCATTTTGTCATGTTCTTGACTTTGAAATTGAGCTGTCGGCCATCTTATTTCCGGCTGTCATCTTGTTTCCACCCGCCATTTTGTTTTCTATCTGCGATTTAGTTTTTTTTTCTTTGTCCCTTAATTTTTTTTATTTTCCCTTTAAATATACTGTTTTCCCTCTTATAAGCATAATTGGCTGCCATTTTCCAACTGTTAAAGTTATAGATACCAAATTCACATTGCAGGTATCACTCCTCACTTTGATCAGGTTGGCATAGTCTACTATGCCTTAAGCTTTCTTATAAGCAGTTAGCCATTATTTACGACCCAGTGAAGCTATAGTCATCAAACTCATCATATTCATAGCTCTTGATTTCCAACAAGGTGATATGGTACATTATGTCTTAAACTGTGTAATAAGCATAGTTGGCTATAATTTACCATCCATTGTAGCTATAGTCATCAAATTTGTATCACAGGTATCACTACCGACTTCGCTCAATTTATCAGGGTCCATTATGCCCTAAACCTTATAATCATAGTTGGACATCATTTGCCATACATTGATGCTACAGTCATCGAATTCATAACATAGGCATCACACCCGATGGCGAACGGGGTGGTACTGNAGAGAGAGAGAGACGACCACGACGACTGGATATATTGTTTATAATGTCAATGGTTATACAAACTTATGACTGAGTATTAATTTAATGCTTTGAAAGTTTGAAATGTTGTTTACGTGTTCTTTGTAATGTCATTTGCGCTTAACATCAGCCTATGTGCACTTTTTTTCATCAACACGTTCGTAAGTTCGTCGATGGTTGTTTGCTCTTAAGCCATATTTTTTAAAATTTAGAACACTGGAAAGGTTTTTTGTAATTTGTTAATTACTGATAAGGTTTATTCTACACAGGTTGTGAAGACCAATGCTTTTAGTTTGGCAACTAATATATTTTGCTACTAGGTAAGCGTTAGTGTCGCACGTGTACCAAATTTTCTCTATTTTCAATGTTAAAAAACAAAATAATTGCAATAATTATAAATCAAATATTAAATAACTTCGCAATTACGTAAAATTTTCTCTTTTGCTATTCACAGAGCTTAACATTTTAATTAAAAGTGACCTCTTTGGAACACAGCGCACCTGGCGGCGGATATTTTTCCCTAAGCCAAATTCTCTCATAAGAAAACTTATTTTGTTCCTAACCTGAGTAGAAGTAACCTTACTACTGCCGCTACAGTCACCGTTACGTTCCATATTTGTTTACTACGTATGAAACCAACTTTACAAATCAAACCACTGCTAAAATAAAACTATAAGGCGGTTGCTTGCAATATCTTTTCGTACTACGCCTAGATTTGTAGCTTACCCGGTGCTTCTTTGCTGATTGTTTGCGACTTATTGTTATTTAACTGCAATTTAAAAAATTCTGTAGAAATTAAATTATTTTGGTATTTCGGTAAAGGTAGATCGGTATCGATAGATCTACCGAAAAATTGGTAGGGTTGGCAACACTGCTAGCTCCCGAGCCACTAGTGGCGACGTGTGTGGCGCGCTGTAGCGGCTACTGTGGCCCGTGTGCCAAGCTCCTGTACATTTAAATGGGAACTGCTGGGGCCCTATTCTCTAACTTGAACTTTCTTAAAGACAGTGATCGTGATCGTCTTTATCATAAAGAGGGCCATAACGATGGGTACTCGTAGACGTATTTATGTGGTATTCTGTAAGCCGTATCTTTATTCACATTTATGTGCAAAGATCAGTTNTGACATTTCTGTGCAAAGATCAGTTTGTTGAATATTTTTTTTTTTTTTACAGAATGCATTGTATTACAAATTTCGTTATTATAGGGAATTTGTAACTATAAGTAAAAATTATTTCTTAGTATATTTTCGAATAATACTTCTTAAATACATTCACTTATTTCTATGGATACACAATTTCAGGCGGTACTAGTTCATTTTGAGCATCACGAGATAGCAGCATCGACCCGTGGCCGAATCCGTCACTTCGTAGTTACGTTAGAGCGGAGTATCACTAGCGAATTATAAAATATACTCGTTCAATGTATTCCAGACACAGTTTATTTGTGCGGAAATATAATAGAAGATAATATTTCTCATGTTTCGGCATTTTAAAACGTTTTATTTTCTAATTACGTATTTGTAGAATAGTCCTCATACGTCGGCCATTTTCGTTCCGCTTTCGTTCATAAAGACACATCGTTGACCGGTCTTTATATAAAGACAGTCACAAGGCATCCGAAAGACCACCATGGAGACATATTGAGTTACAGAATACCATTTCGCCTCGTAAATATAGTTAAGCGATAATTGTCTATATAAAGACCGGAAAAAGTTAGAGAATAGGGTCCCTGGTCCGCCGCTCGGTCGCGCCACAAGGTGGCCCGTGTGTCAGTTGCCTAAAAACGTGGGAGCGCTAAGGGCGACCGAGACATACGCATCAACTGTCTCATCGCCTCTACGCGCAAAGCACTGAACTGGCGTGCAGCCTTTCTTTCGATAACACGCCTCTATGAGACTTTAAGTTTAGACCCTAGAATTTTTTGACGTAATAATATAAAGGTTTGATGCACGTCCCTATTCCGGAATGTTCATACCTAAAAATGGCGGCGAAAACACCCGTTTGAGCCATTTTCACTACCACAAAAACATACTTTAGAGAGAAATTGATGGAACAGAAAAACGTATACAGACGCATATTGATTCTTAAATGCTATTCATAAGCAGACCTCACTGTAGACACTTTGAACGGTTTTTTAATTTTAAAAAATTCTCCGGGAACTCTGCACACCGTTCGGCGGCCTACCCAGGTGGGCACCTTAACGTACCACTTTTGACAGTCAGAGAAACCTCACGTGGAAACAAAGCTCCCACTATGAGAAATACCCCCTATACAAACGTAGGTAAATGTGTCAACATAAATATGCGTTTGACATACGTAGTTTGCTTAAACAACTCACAGAAATAAAACAGTTTATAAAACACAAACATGTGAATGGTGTTTTATACTACTGTTCGTTATTCTGTGTAATAAAATTCATACGGATGTTTTAAAGAGTCCTTCCTTTGCACGTAAAAGTAAGTTGGGCCGTCAGCTGTCTGCCACAATGTGTGTGCGTGTTTACACACGCACACGCGCGCGCACGCGCGCACACACACACAAACTTACATACATACGTACATGCATACATACATACGCACAGTTTCATTACTATTCGTGTTTAAGGGCTTTTCACTCTTCAGCATTTTGCCTATATTTTATCTTCATACTTCTGTTTTTCTTCCATGTGCTTGCCAGTGCGCATAGGGATAGTTATCTTTACTTCGTCATTTTCATCTTCGCTTCTTGCGTCCATCAACTTCGAGGCGACAAGAATGCTCTTTTCCAGACGTTGTTGCGAACGTTTTATCGCTTGTACTAAATCACCGCGCGTCTTTTTCTCAAAGGTTGAGTGATGTTTATGTTTCCAGCCCCAGCATTGTATTATTCCGATCTGAAACCGAAGTGCTAACAATACAAAAATGTAAGCAGAAAAAGCTTACATGTAAATATTTGCTTCCCCAGCCAATCAAAATGGAATCCCTTACAGCAGTTCGTTCTATAACTTCGCCATTGTTTTTCCTTTGTTTTGTGTGCTGGCTTAGGAAAGAATGTAAACAATGGTTTGTTTCTTTATAGTTTATTGTTTTAAATTCAGGACAGGCTTTTTCTATATCTAACATTTTGCTGTCCGAAATTTTTTGTTGTGGGAAATGTTTGTTGATGGCCTTGCGACAGGCCCGGATCTGAAGACCGGTTTTAAGGGCAAGAGGACGATCAGTTGCGAACCGTGTTCCCAGAATCGGCGATGGGATTGTTGGTGTTACTCATGTGCGTCTTCCCTAGAAAAACGGGGAAATTTCATTTGTGAAGGACCAGAATTATGCTCAAACACACAGAAATTATTTCACTAGTAAATTTTTTGCAGAAAAGTACTTTACAGCTCTAAATAATACATTTCCTTACATCCCAGATCACAAGCAGAATCGGTTTTCGTTATGCCCTGCAATTGCTTATTACATAGTGTTTACTTTGAGGGGAGGGGATAGGGTTGAGGCGTGAGTTTATTTCCCCCCGTCCATGCTGTCGTTTTTAAAACAATGCTTGCCCTTTGATACGGATTGTTCGTTTTTGCCTTAAACTGTAGTTTTGCGTACTTTTGGTCACGTCAGGTCATGCAAAAAAGAAACAATTATAGCCAAAATAAAGGCACATAGTAATTCGATGTAGACGGATAAATATAATTTTGCGATTAAAGAACGGAGTAAAAACCGAACTTATCCTGTATTATTTTTTACTTATGAACTAGACCTTAATGTATAGAAATAGATCCTGGGTAATAACTTTAGAAAAAATGTCTTAAGAATGCAGAAAATATTAGATTTGTGCGTCACATGGCCTCATAAGTAAACTGTCAAATAATCCGGCGTACAGTAAGGGTAAATACGTATAACATCAGTGTTTTTACGAAATTTAACCATTGTGTCTTTTCTAGTTCTTTGAAGTTCTTCTAATGGTTTCAAACGTGTAATTAAATGTCAATTGTGATGGTATCAACTTCCTGGTATGACGAGTGCAATCCTAAGAAATTAGAACTAGACTTTTTAAATCTTGGCATTTCCAGCGAACGACTTTACTAGTAGATAGATAATGGGGTTTCCAGGGCAAGGGAAGAGGGCTGCTGCGCCGCTGCCATCTTGGATTACGCCATTTTGTCATGTTCTTGACTTTGAAATTGAGCTGTCGGCTATCTCCTTCCGGCTGTCATCTTGTTTCCACCCGCCATTTTGTTTTCTATCTGCGATTTAGTTTTTTTCCTTTGTCCCTTAATTTTTTTTATTTTCCCTTTAAATACACTGTTTTCCCTTTTATAATCATAGTTGGCTGCCATTTTCAACTGTTAAAGTTATAGATACCAAATTCACATTGCAGGTATCACTCCTGACTTCGATCAAGTTGGCATAGTCTACTATGCCTTAAGCTTTCTTATAAGCAGTTAGCCATTATTTACGACCCAGTGAAGCTATAGTCATCAAACTCATCATATTCATCGCTCTTGATTTNTCATCAAACTCATCATATTCATAGCTCTTGATTTCCAACAAGGTGATATGGTACATTATGTCTTAAACTGTGTAATAAGCATAGTTGGCTATAATTTACCATCCATTGTAGCTATAGTCGTCAAATTTGTATCACATGTATCACTACCGACTTCGCTCAATTTATCAGGGTTCATTATGCCCTAAACCTTATAATCATAGTTGGACATCACTTGCCATACATTGATGCTACAGTCATCGAATTCATAACATAGGCATCACACCCGATGGCGAACGGGGTGGTACTGTCAAGTACGCCTCAAGCCCTTTTATAAGCATAGTCGGCTGCCATTTACTATCCACCGAAGCTATAGTCACTAAATTCATATCATAGGCATCGCCCTCGAAAACGAACAGGGTGGTAGGGTCAAGTATGCCTTAAGCCCTCCTATAAGCATATTTGGCCTCCATTTCCCATCAGCTGAAGCCATACACATCAAATTTAAATCATATGCACTGCTCCCGACATCGAACAGGGCAGCAGAGTCAATTAGGCCATATCCCTTCATATGATCATAGTTGGACTAGGGTCGAGCTTGTGGGAGATGTGTGGTATTTATAATTTTGTTCCTTCCCCGCTACAGAGTACTAAAGTATACATAGGTTAAATAGCAGCTTATTCCGCGACCTTCAGCCGCACACACCAACAAAATTGCGTCACTAGCCAGCAACATATCGTTAATCAGCATCTGGTAACTTGCCCTGCCCAACAAATAGCGAAATTTTCGCATAATGCAGTAGCCAATCAGACACAAGACTCGTTCCCCGAGCCTCGCACAGCCAATCAGCTATATCAAAGGAATCAGCCACATCAAAGGAGGCGCCGCGCCGTTTAATTTTGTCTTTGTGTATTTTTCTACTATGCATCCTCGCCAAAGCGGGGCCGCGGTTGGCATAACGGCTAGAGCACTCGCTTTCCACCAAGGCGAACCGGGCTTCATACCCGGCGAAGTTTATCCTGGATTTCCACATGTGGGAATCGTGTCGTACGATGCCACTCTTCGACGAATTTTCTTGTGGATCTCCTGTTTCACCCGCCCTTGCATTCCGGTGCTGATCTATGCTCACCTCGCTTCAATCACATCGGCTATCAAGACCATGTTGTTAAGAACAGCCAAAACCTTTCCACTCCACCCTTCACCAAAGTATAGCGATGTTGAGACGTTTTTAGGCAAGGAAACAGATTCTTCACCTTTCCAACCACAGAGTGCGTCGTTTGTTCGTAACGATGCCGAAACTTGCTTTGTGCCTCGCGCTCACTCCCACTGCTCCACCGTTCATCTCCCGTGACTTTCTCAACAGTAATTGGTCATCTGCGCCAAGGTGGCGAGTAGGAGCCTGGCGACCAACTTTACAGCACGTAATACTGCCCCTTTTAGAGTGTTCGCCCCAAACAGATGAAAGTCTCCGATCATTCGTACAGTGACATTAAGTTGACGTATACACCCTTCAACCATTTTCACTCGAGAGCCGTGAAAAAAATTTGCAAGGCAACATCACTAATCTTCTTCAGTATTTAGTAGAGGCCTTCCCAACATTCCTGGAGCTTCTGACAGTATCCCTTGTGTTGTTTTGGGTTGCACAGCCAGGCCAGTCGACATTCAAAAACGTCGTCAAAAGTTCTCCGGTCGTGCCACGTCTTCTCAAGACATTAGCACATGAAAAATGTGGCGGACGTTGCTGATGACCGGTGAGATTTTTCGAATGCTTCCTGTTTCTGCACCGTTGTATCTCGAGTGAATGGTGGAGCTAAGCCACAGAGTAAATCAATACACAAAAACGAAATGGCATGGGGCCACGGTTGATAAGCGGTTAGACTGCTCGCCTCCCACCATGGCGAACCGGGTTCAATCCCCGGCCGGTTCACTCCGGATTTTCGTATGTGGGAATCGTGCCGGACGATGCTGCTGGTCGGTGGATTTTCTCGGTGATCTCCCGTCTCCCCCACACTCTCATTCCGGCGCTGCTCCATACTCACCTCACTTCACCCTCATCAGCTCTCAAGACCTCGATGTTAAAGTGCCGCCCAAATCTCTTCACTCACTCAATCTTGAAATGGCGTGGCGGTTCCTTTGATGTAGGCGTACACATTTGCTGATTGACTGTGTGAGGGTTTTGAATAAGGTCTTGTGTTCGATTGGCTACCGCGCTCTGCGAAATGAAACCTATTTTATGGGCAGCTGGCTGGCAAGTAAGTTAAAAGGCAACGATTGGCGAATGGCGTTCCGACATGTTGACTGGCTAGTGACGCCATTTCGGTGGCATGTGCGACTATTTCACCTCTGTATTGTTATTTTTTGTGTAGTTCGGCGACTGTGAGTGAGCTGCATGTGTTGTTGTGGTTGCAGATGCAGGCGTACTTGCCGCTGGTGCACTACAACTGCTCGTCCCAGCTGCGGCTGTTCCTGTGCTCCGTCTTCGCGCCGCTCTGCACGGAGCAGCTGGTGGGCCCCGTGCCGCCCTGCAGGTCTCTCTGCGACCAGGTACGTTCCTTGCATTAAGCTTGCTTCACATTTGTAAGCATGGCAGTAAGCACAGGACATGGGTCGTGTGCAGTTGTTTTCGAACCTATTGATTCACCACTGCGCATGACAGGTCGTGTACATGAGAGTACCCGACTTCATCCATAGATTAATATCTTGTGAAAGCGCATTGAGCAACAGCTAATCAGAGCATAATATAAAGTATTCAACAAATTCGTTTATTTAAAATCGAGGAACAGTAATACTGCACAAACGAAGAAATGTTGCAATATGTAAATTTAGAGAAGAAACCAGGTGACAGTTTACTAGCAAAAATTTGTATGGGTCATACATATGTTTACTATTGCAAAAGCTTTTAAAGAAAAGCAAAAAATGCAAAATATGTTAAATTACTTCCCACTTTCAACACAAATCTGTTACGAAAATCCGTTATTTACCAACACTGTCAACTTGATGTCAGACTCGTCGCAAAATGTCATTGTAAAAATAGTACATAAGTATTCAATTATGAATCGATTTCGCANTACATAAGTATTCAATTATGAATCGATTTCGCACAAGAGTTCAAGTCGAGTGAACTATCAACTGTTATGTCCTATGCTCTGTGCCTATAGTTTTGAATGTGAGACCACCATTTCCCGACGTTAAGGTCACCAACCCGGCCGACCGCACTCGAAGGATGGTTTCCTATTTCCATTCCAGCGCAGTTCCCTAACGTTGTTGGAGTAAAAAACTCTTGTTTACATAGCCGCAGCCAAGGTGGGTAGCGGGGCTCGACCGGGGGGGG
>NQII01003251.1:22969-35274 GCA_002778355.1 Clitarchus hookeri | reverse complement strand
GGTACGTTATGATGAACTTGACACACATTAACTGTAGGGAATTTTAAGATAAAATAATTAAAAGCAAAATAAACACACGCCAGGCATGTGAGCGCTCAAAGACGCCCCTATTAGTGTTTCAGTGCTTTAATTATGTTTATTTGAAAATTCAGGTATTTTTCACCTTAGCTGTTTCACCCTCATTTCATGNATTATGTTTATTTGAAAATTCAGGTATTTTTCACCTTAGCTGTTTCACCCTCATTTCATACCATACTTCAACAGAAAGTAGTACAGGACGAGCCGCATGCCACCATAGTCCACGCCATGCGAGCTCGCCAGATTCAGTCGCAGTCGAGTGTCTCAAGGAGTCAGCACGCACTGCATCGCGCTTCGGGTGCTTCACATTTTCACGCCAATCATCTTTAACTGCAATAGTCTGATGTAACTTACTGAAACCTGTTATTTTCTGCACTTGGAGATGCCATCCCTTTTTTCCCGGGAGTAGCATCGCCCGGGAAGTCTAACACACCAATAATGAATTGTTTGTGCACACCTGTGTCCTTTGGCAGTTTTGCCTATTTGGCGTGCTGCAGGCCATAACCCGTGTAAAGTTTTCACCTAGAGTGATGTAAAGTTTTGTTCAAGAGTAATTATACACAAGTTTTCAAACTTCTTGTTTTTCATTTCAAGCACTGCCTTTGGGTGTTTCAGGGTCCGGGTCCCTTACAACCAACTTTCACCGTAATTTCACGTAATTTACCTAAATAACCAGCATGCTCAACACAGAGCTTTCATCAGTAAAAGGTGTGTGGGTCAGCCTGAATAGGCCCACTTCATTCTGACGAAGTATCAGGCATACGGAACGCCTGGTGTTCCTGTCCAGAGGGGCTCATCTAACAATTTCACCGACGGACTGCGCACGTCATCCGGGCGAACGGCCCGCCGTCCCCTGAGATCATCATCACCAGCAATCTACACCGCCTGCCGACGGTGTCTGGCACTCACCTAACAATGTTTTTCACCGCCCCTCAAAACTTTCATTAACCCAACACCACCCAGTCAACAGTCATTAACTTTCTTCAAGATACACTTAAATATACTGGAATACATCAAAAAAGTGGAAATAACATTTATTCACTTTGTGTGATGCACAAGCATTCATTTACAAGTGCCAGGCTCAAGCAGTGAGTCTAGCAGTGTACATACTTGATTAGAGCATTTCTTTCCTTACATCCACATCTTGTTTGTACCCCAGAAAACTCACCTGCCATTGTAGATGCACCATAAAAAAACAGCAAGAACTTAACTCCATTCACACCTTATGGTTTTGATAATGTTGTCCAGTACCATAAAAATCATCTTGCCATCACCAGTTTACAGGCGCTGAATTGTAATGAACTTCTCCACTGGCCCAGGAATAATTTTTTTGTTTTCAGAAGGTAGAACAGAATACCTGAAGAAGATGGCTATTTGCTTATGATGTCCCATGTCATATGAATTGCAAGTGCCATCAGTTGTTTAGATTTATTGTATTCATGGGATATTTTTATTCATTTGTAGTGATATCATCGTATTTATTGCCAGTAAACTAAAATAATTAGATTGAATATATAAATGTTAAGCGTGAAAGAGTGAGGGAGAGGGAAAGTGAATCCAACCTAAGCAGCAAGACTAGGAAATTATTATTTGGAAATTATTTTCCTTGCCTTGTTTTACTCTTAAATACACACAATTATCTTGTTTCTACTTAGATTATTTCTCAATTAAATTGTGTTTACTTAGGTTTTAGACAAGAGTATATTTCCCGAGATAAAATTCTGAAATTTTAATTCTTACTATTTGTGTAGACAGCCTTACTTTATTCATTATTTTTATTTTGTATCCTTTGCAGCCAAACATGTAACACTATTATATCACGTGGCAATGGTATTCTAATTAATCCATCCCGAGACAGAGTTTTGAAGGAAGAGATTATTGTCAACACCTGTCAGATCTGATTGGTGGTCCTGTGCATACCCGGACCACCACGTGGTCGCCTATGTGGCATCCGGAGCACAGTATTTTGTGCTCTTCAGTGTTCTGTGCAGATCTGTAACAGCAAAAACAAATGTTAAGTTTATTGTCATGACCAACCTTCCAGCATCATGATTGCTAGNATCACCAGTTTACAGGCGCTGAATTGTAATGAACTTCTCCACTGGCCCAGGAATAATTTTTTTGTTTTCAGAAGGTTGGACAGAATACCTGAAGAAGATGGCTATTTGCTTATGATGTCCTATTGTCATATGAATTGCAAGTGCCATCAGTTGTATTGATTTATTGTATTCATGGGATATTTTTATCCATTTGTAGTGATATCATTGTATTTATTGCCAGTAAACTAAAATAATTAGATTGAATATATAAATGTTAAGCGTGAAAGAGTGAGGGAGAGGGAAAGTGAATCCAACCTAAGCAGCAAGACTGGGAAATTATTATTTGGAAATTATTTTCCTTGCCTTGTTTCACTCTTAAATACACACAGTTATCTTGTTTCTACTTAGAGTATTTCTCAATTCAATTGAGTTTACTTAGGTTTTAGACAAAAGTATATTCCTAATATAAAATTCTGAAATTTTAATTCTTACCATTTGTGTAGACAGCCTTATATTCATTATTTTTATTTTGTATCCTTTGCAGCCAAACATGTAACACTATTATATCACGTGGCAATGGTATTCTAATTAATCCATCCCGAGACAGAGTTTTGAAGGAAGAGATTATTGTCAACACCTGTCAGATCTGATGGGTGGTCCTGTGCATACCCGGACCACCACGTGGTCGCCTATGTGGCATCCGGAGCACACTATTTTGTGCTCTTCAGTGTTTTGTGCAGATCTGTAACAGCAAAAACAAATGTTAAGTTTATTGTCATGACCAACCTTCCAGCATCATGATTGCTAGGNTGTGCAGATCTGTAACAGCAAAAACAAATGTTAAGTTTATTGTCATGACCAACCTTCCAGCATCATGATTGCTAGGATTACTATACAGTCAACACCCTATGATTTATATAGCTCATAGAAGTCATAGGGACATGTGCATAGTTAATTTAAATTCGAGCTTAAGTACCTAAGCCTTTAACTTATAAGATGCTACTAACTTTTTAAACAACATTACATGAACAACAGAATTTAACTATAAGTTTTGCGTACAAAATTGTTAAAATAGTTATTAGGTATTTTAGAAAAAGTAACACTCCAACTGGACTACATACAACCATGCATACGGACCGTGGACAGTAATTCCTAAGACAAGTTTCTATGAATATTCTCAAGAAATAAAAATAACTGTAACCTGGTTGATCATGCATATAAATTGTCCTCATTGTCACTGTAACCTTGCAAACATAAACTTACTTTTTAGAAAAATCTTGAAACAGAAAAATGTGTATCTGTGCCGTGGCCATCTGCATGTTTCCATAACTCTTTCCCTTGGTAGAGAGTCTGGATACATGAAACTATGATCCAAGTTGATGCCAAGGAGAACTCCAGTGAAGCTAAAACTTATGTTCCAGTACTGCATATTGTGTACATAGTGCCATCAAACTTGTCTGTAGGAGGAAGACTGACATGTATAAGTGAAGCTAAAAAAAAAGTTACCCAATTTTTGAGACCAATTTGTTTCTGGCATTTTCTTGGAGTTTGGTTAGTATCAAAGTTTTCAGTTGTACTTACTGTAAGGTCACAATTTTGAGCCTAAACAAAATATTTAATGATATGTGATTTTTTTTATGTTTATCAGTTATGATATTATTTATGCGAGTAATTTTTGTGACAATTAATATTTATTTTCTTAAAAAACATTATTTGTCAGAGCAGAAAATTTTAATTTCCCTTTTTTCAACTGTATTTTATTTTGGCTGCATTTATATGTGATTTTTTCCATTCTTGCATTAAGTATGTTTTATATAGAAGGGCAAGTATAATTCTGTGTTATTGGACAGTTTTATGCAAATTGCATATATTATTTCCAGTTGGTAAAGTAAAGGAGTGTTTGTCTGCTTATATACAGTCTGAACGTGCCAGGCAAATTCACATGCCAGACTGCCCAAAGCATCACAATAATAATTACAGTGGCAATTTTTATACCGTATTGGAACATTCTAGTGTTACTGCGGTCAGTTTTATTACTCATAAGCACCTACACTACTCGAACACCACACCTTTGCTTACGTGACAGCACAGTTAGGGTTGGCACTCTGCTTCAGACACACACTATATCACCTTCACACTCCATACAGGTGTTGTGTTAGTGAGGAAAGAGTATGCAAGAGACATTGCATTGCACCCAGGACAAAAAAACATATGAAACAATACCATTTGTTTGCTACCAGTACCAGTTGAAAACCTATTATATAAGTAAAGAAGGAACAGTTTGTACAGTCAAGGCTTCAAGCAGTTATTTACATGCTTCTGTCAGAATGGTAGTAAATGTAAAAATCATTATTGCAAATTAATGTTTCAAATATTTCCTCTGGATTGTAGTCCTTTGTTTTATAATGTTGTGGTAGCAGGAAAACAAAAAACTTGAATTTACACTGTGGCTTATAAATTATTTTCAGCAAACTTTCCTTATCACCGAGATTTTTTGTAGCCAGAGTCTGCAAGCTTGTTACCTTGTAGTGTAGTGTAGCTTGTAGTGTAGAACAGCACCCTGTGAGGTATTATAGCAACCTGTGGGGGTATTCTAGGAGCAGTACTTTCCATCAGGTGCTCTAACTTCTGTGTAGAAATCTTGCAGTATTATAGGATTTCGACTTCCTGGGAAAATGTTGCCATTTAGGAGCCAGTCCAACACAACATGCATCATTCGATCTTCTCCTTCAACGAGGAAGAACTTTCTTTATAGCCATTCCATAACAATTGAAATTGTTTCTTTCAATCGTGGGTGCTCATATCAACTCTTAATCATACCATTCCATGGCATTGTGCCACACCCAACCTCCATGTCATGCCCCTGTTACCATCCTCACTTCGTCTTGACATTGCAAACTTGTCCATCAAGCTTAAATTAGGCCAGATTTGCAACAAGTCAGCCACCGCAAATGTGGCTGGTGCAAACTTGCCATGTTGACCTTTATGAGCACAGGTACACAGAAACATTCATTCTTCCTGTAGGAAGCTCACTTGATGTGCACTAGCAAGATGCATGCGAGCTTCCTCTGATGTTGAGGTGGGACGTTGGCTGGCCTGTGCAGGTTCCGGTACCCAGAGAGGCCAGTGGTGTTCCTGGCGCTGTGCTACAACCTGCTTTCGCTGAGCCACATCCTGCGTGGGGCACTGGGTGCCGAAGCAATCAGCTGTGTTGCCCCATCTGATGGGGGCATCCCGTATGTTGCGGTGGATGGTCTGGAGAGTGGCACCTGTACTCTCGCCTTCCTTGCACTCTACTACTTCACCACTGCATCCAGTGCCTGGTGGTATGTGCTTTCTCTCTGGAAACTAGGCGACATGTTGTAAGCTGTGCGATGAATATGCTTAACTAGTCTACATGTTCTCAAGCTAGTACCCATCAGAGACATGGAGAAATTGGGAAGAGGCTGGTGCTGAGTGGAGCCATCTGCCCTACCTGAGGGACAGATTTGTTCACAGCTGGCCTAAAGAATGTTTGAAGCAAGAAGAGATGGTGGTGGCATAGCAATGGAGGAAATGGAAGTACCTTGAGCAGATCCCCACACCTTCAGAAGTCATGCTACCCATCTACAAAATCCTGTGGATAATTTCCAGCTTTCTGTGTTCTGGAGTTGTGCTAGTAACTGACCGCTAAGCTAATGTTTGCACTTTTTCATAATAAAATTTTTCTTACTTCTGGTGGAATACGAAGAATGTCTGTCTGCCAACCATAAGGGTGCAAGTTTAACTTTTTTACTTTAACTACAGGTTATACAGTATTTTCCCATTAATTTTAATTTAAGCAGGAATACTTGAATAGTTAGGCAAAATAATTCCTAGGATGTAAAATATGAAATGACAGCAAAACTACAGTGTGAATCTATTTGCAACTGTGCAAAGTAGCACAATCTCATTCTTTATATCTGCAAGACAAATAGGGGATTGTTTACATTAGGTTGGTCACTTACCTGGAGTTATTTTTGCATTTGAGGTCTAGCAGAGCAGGAGCTATAAAGGCTACACTGATATGCGCATCAAGTATGCCATGGCCACTACATGCAAGGTTCTGAACTGACGTGCAGTGTTTATGCAGTGACGCATGTACCTATAAGACTTAAGTGGTGATCTTATAATTTTATTGGTGGAAAGTCTGTAGCAAAGTTTAGTATAGGCTCCTATTGTATTTTTACTCAAGTCCAGGTAGTATGTTTTAAGAAACAGCAATTTTAAACAATACTGGAGGGCTGCAAAATACCTAATATTTGTAGTATGCGTAAACTTACTGGTAAACTGGTAAACTTACTGGAGACATGTTTATTATTTTCTTCAAAAAATGTGTATTTCCAACATGCTGCAACACAGTTAAAAGCACCAGGTAAGTAAGCACCTTAACTGAATGTAAGCTGTAATTATTTATCTAAAGTTCAACCTTGCTCAAGGACTTAAAACATGTCCTTGGTAAGCATGCAGGCAGACAGTACAACACCTACACGATCAACAGTAGGTTTATTGAATATGCATTTTTTTAAATTTTAAGTTAAATTATCTCTAAGCTAGCGATAAGATCTGCGACACAAATTTATATCTGCAACGAGCAGCAACCAGTGACAGTAACTGGGCCAAATTGCAGTGACGTTACAGTTGTCCAACATGCTTAGAGTTTGTAGATATTACTGACAATACCATGTCGTAATGTATCTGAGCTCGGTAAAGGGACACAGATTAAAGCTATGATAAAGTATGTGAGAAAACCTCAAATTTTAAGTAACTTTATATACATAAATGTATTTATTCTTTTTTTTAAACTGACTTTACATACCCTATTTGTTATAATGCACAATTGTTAATCTAATTCTCCAATAAGTTACTACGTATTTTCTTTGAGTATTTAAATAATTCATAAATGAATTCTAACTAGTGAGATTTCCTATCCATCTTGCTGTCGTAACATTCTTTCACAAGTTCTCTTGGAATAACATCAGTGAGATATAAAATTAAAAAAATACAAGTCTATTGCCTACATTACTCAATTGCAATAATTGTGGTCTGTTTAGTTTTATGGTTTGGCAAAGTCACAGTGCTAGAGGAACTTAAATAATTCAAATTCACAACTTATTTCCTTCAGAGTGACTGACACTGCTCATGTCTCGTTTGACAATGTAGTGTGTCACTGGTCACCATGTCCCTGCGAGCAGTGTAGTACTACTTAATCGGAGCTGGTAACAGATGGTGGCTTGGTGTGCACTTTGGAGCAAATGGCACACTGTAGCAAAGCCACTTTGCAGTCGTGGGTTTTGGTCCTGTTACTTTCAGTTACTGTCACTACAACTTAGGAACTGTCAAATGGTACGCCGAGGTTCTGTGTCAGTTTCAAGCCTGTGAAAAAACTATGAATGCATCTCCACCACTGCTAAACATAGTGGACATACTAGCAGGGTTGGGACAGGCCAAAGTCTTCTCCTCGTTAGACCTTAAATACGACTTTTGGCAAATCCCAGTCAGATCTGAGGACAGACCCAAGACTGCATTTACCACGCCGGTTGGTCGGCGGTTCCAGTTTCGCTCCATGACTTTCGGCTTGCACGATGGACCCACGACCTTCCAGGCGCTCATGACATGGCTGTTTGACGGGCACACCGGCCTGTTCGCCACGTACGTCGATGATGGTCCCAGTCGTGGAAGGAGCACGCCCACCACCTTGCGCTCGTGATCGAGACACTCGAGAACCACTGCCTTACCTGTGGCCCCCACAAGCGCCATGTCGGTGTGACCGAACTCCAGTAACTAGGGCGCGTCGTGGACACGCAGGGAAACCGACCATCCCTGGAACAATTACAACTGGTCGAAGGGAAGCCCCCACTCCAGACACGCAAACAGCTGCAGTAATTCATTGGGCTTGTGAACTGGCTCCACAATTATGTGCCGGACTTTGCCTGAGTCACCGACCTACTGTCACCTAAGTACCGGTACCACTGGACAGTCGTCACCCAGCAGGCATATAATGAGCTGAAGCGTAGGTTTCGTGAATACCACCTGCTCACCTGCTCACCTGCTGTGACTACTCCCACCCCTTCTATGTGCAGATTGATGCGAGCCGGAAGGGCTTAGGTGCGGTACTGTACCAGCTGAGCTACCAGGGCGAATGCCATGTCACTGACTATGTGAGCGTGAAGTTTTGGAAGGGCGAACAACACTATGAGGTCAAAAAGCGCGTGTACTTTGCGGTTGTGTGGGCGCTGAAGAGCTACCACCACCATCTGGAGGGCGGCAAGTTTACTGTAAGGATGGACAACCAGTGCCTGCTCTGGTTGGGGAGGGCACAGGTCCAGAAGTCGAAGTTCACGAGGTAGGCCCTGGCACTCCAATCACTTAACTTTCTAGTTGAGCACATCCCTGGCAAGCATAACAAGCTAGCAGACGAGCTGTCCAGTCACCCCAACCCCGACCGTCAGGAATATGATGATACCTTCACCCACCCCGTCATGGCAAGCCGGCTAACCAACCACCCGACCAGTCTCAGGAGGTGATGTGCACAATGATACAAGCGGACGCAGACCAGACCTTAGACAAAGTCTGGCACAAGGTACTCAGAGCACAAATGATTAACGAGTTCACACAGAGTAGAATGGCGGCATACGAATCCGGGCACCTCGATTACTACCGATCAGTCAATGGCATTCTCCAGTGCTGCGCACGCCACCACCACGCCTCGTGGAGAGTGTTTGTACTGCGGTCTGCCCACGTGGCTGTTTAACAACTTCACCACGACGACGTCTCAGCATGCCACCCCGGCGCCGATGAGACAAGGTGCGCAATGGGCAAGCTCTTCCACTGGCTGGGGGTCAACAAAGAGACCCTCCAGTAAATGCGCACATGTCTAGTGTACCAGATGCTTAAGACCCGTCACTACGATGGAGCAGAGCAGCAACGTCCTAGGGAACCCACCCAGCCGTTCGACACAGTCACCTCAACATCATTGGCTCCTACCCCAGAACCGCCAGTAGCAAATACTTCGTCGTCGTTGTGACCGACCCCTTCACCTGCTGGGTGGAGGCATTCCCAGTCAGTAACACCTGAGCCGGCACTATCGCCCACCTGCTGGAGTCGGAGTACTTTCCTCATTGGGGTTATCCCCAAGTGCTTCTAGCCAAAAACGGCATCCAGTTCACGGGTTGCAGATAGCAGATGGACTACGCCCATTGGCGCGTAAGGCACCACACCACACCCCATCCACCACTCGCAGGGCAACCCAACTGAGCGTTGGAACCAGGAGGTGAAGGCCTAGTTGCGAGTGCGCATCAATGTAGACCACACGGAGTGGGATGTGCACCTACCTTGGACACTGTTCTGCTTGCGCAAGCACGCCAATGCCGCGACCGAGATGTCGCATGTGCAGTTGCTGCACGGGCGAGACCTACCAAGGCCGGGTCAGTTAGAGACGCTGTGATAGAAACTGAGGTAAGCCCCGTTCACCACCACGAGCAGAGGTTGCGGCTTGAGAGAGATGCAGTGCAGTACGTGCTCACTAGGCAGCCTACATCGCAAGCCACACGCCCGTGACACCCCCCCACCCCCTTTTCCATACCCTAAGCTTCAGCTCGGGCAGCACGTATACGCGCATGCACATTCCTTATTAGCAGAGCAGAGACAGTTTTGTGATGGGCTAGCCCCCCTTGGGACAGGCCCAGGGACTGTTGTTAGCCATGCAGACACTTCATCCTCTTTTACAGCTCAGGGCTGGCAGGCCACAGAAAATTCACTTTGATGACCTGTGCGTAGCAAGTGACCCAGACGACGATTACGCCGAGCCAGGCGCAGACCCCTCCGAAGGACCAGGTGGACTTGACCATAGGGTTTGAAACTCCCACCCTCTTCGAACCCCAGGTCAGCAGCCACCCGGAGACCTCACACCCAGGGACAATGGCATCATCCTGCTTATGCACTTAAGAAGGCCTGTGTGGGGTACACACTGCCCCTGACCTCATCCCCAACTTCCTGGGTTTCCCAGTGGAGGACCCCAGACTTGATGCCAGACAGATATCACTGGATTTCGTGGGCTTCCCGCCAACAGACCTGGAACCCATCATCGAGCAGACCTTGTCATGACCAGAGACACCCTGGTGTCGTTGGCCTCTGGACATGTCCCTGGGCGATTCCATCCTCCGCTACACAGTGATGGAGACAGGGTTGGGGAAACGCAGGGGGTTCACATTATTGACCTTTGGGTGGGTGGGGAGAAACGTGTCCAGTGATGAAGTGAAATGCAGGCTGAGAACACCTGATACTGATTTGACCCCGCTTCCCTGCAGGGCAAATAAGGCAGGAAAGTTCCCGATCCCCTTCCCCAGGGGACGAAATGCCCAAGCATTACAACCTCCGTATTCATTGCTGCAAGCAGGCCCACTCTAGCTGTGACACACCCCCGTCCTTGAGCACATCACCCATAAGTTGGGTGCGTCCAGCAACACTCCATCCCTCTACGTCAGGACCCCTTGTTCTGGTCTCGTGTGATCATGCCCATGAGCCCATGACAGCCTAGCAGGAGAGGTACGTTTGTCATCCCACCTCGTCACTCAATGGGCACAAGCCCATCACATCATGGGTTGTGCATGTGCGAGGCACAGGGCCATGTGATGCGTGTGTTAAGTGCACCGAAGGTGGGCTATGGTAGATGAGGATAAAGATCTTGTTAGGTTAAGGCTTTCATTTAGTGTGTTGTTTTTTTGCAGTGTACTCCTGTGAACATTCTGTAATTAGTTTGAAAGGTTTCTTTTTGACGTATGTGTTGGCATGCACTCCCATGCACATCTTATGGTAACAGCAGCAGAGGCCACCAGCACAAAGGGTTTTGTTAGTATTTAAGATCTCTTGTATTTGTTTGGTGTATACTCTTGTGCATGTTTTGTAATTTTAAGAGTAAGCATTGCTGTATTAACTTTTCCGTGCACTCCTGTGAACCTTCTTGGCCATTCTCATGGTTCTTATCCATGCACGTGGTCCGACGGGGCCTGCACTTCCGGCGCAGGCTGGTGTTCCCACTTCTGACGGCCATTTGGGAGTCTCTCGTTGGAGCTAAAGCCGGACAGACACTTGCCGCTAGGCCTCATCTTTGCTTTCACCAATAAAGTCATTCTGTACCCAGAGGCTGAAGGGAGTACCAGCACTCAAACAAGGGACAAGATAAAGAGTGGATTTAATCCTAAGGCTGAAGGATTACAAATCCGTAATATGCGTGGCATCAGGGGCGGAGGTGTAATGGTAGAAGCAGGGGACGACAGAACCCTTGAAACATTCAGTAATGCCGCCAAGATACAGGAATTGGGCCTCAAGTTAGAGGCACCTAAGAGATATGGGCCTAAAATCGTCATATATGACGTACCACGGAATGAAGATGGAACTGGACTGCCAGAAACAATTTTCAAGCAAAATTTCACTGAAACGTGTGTTGGCCATAATTTGCAGAGTTTTGTTAAGGCAGTGACGGTAAGTCACAGAATCGGGAGAAGGGACACGGACAGGGTGAATGTAGTGTTACAATGTGACCCACAAATAAGAAACGTATTAATCCAGAAAGAAAGGGTATATGTTGGTTACGAAAGTTGCCGGATAAAGGACTACATTTCACTATCGCGCTGTTATAAATGCCAGCAATGGGGGCATATAGCAGGCAAATGTAGAGAGGCACAGCCAACATGCTCATGTTGTGGTGAGCAAGGTCACGAGTTTAAGAATTGCACCCGCAAACAGGAATCAAATTTTAAAGAGATATGCGCTAACTGTCATAAAAAGGGCCAGCAAAAAGATCACAGAGTAGACTCTCGTGACTGCCCTGCATATCAGAGAGCCCTGTCCGTGGAACTCTCACGAATAGATTATGGTGTCTAATGCCCTAAGGTGTGGGCAATTAAATATGCAACGGTCGGCGGCAGTGGCAGCTGAACTAAACAGGATTGTTTCGGAGCAGAGACTTGATGTTGTGTTGTTTCAGGAACCATACGTTCCCTTTGAGGATGTTGTGGGCCTGCGGGGTGATGTGTTTACTGTCGGCGCCCGCCCCAGGGCCGGGATACTGAGGGCTAACAAAGAAGTGGAAATAATGGTTTTAACGAGTGTCTCAGACACCCACCATGTATGTGTACAGGTAACTAAGGGCACAACTCAGATCTGGAT
>NQII01003251.1:0-21709 GCA_002778355.1 Clitarchus hookeri | reverse complement strand
ACAGAGGATTTGCGAGTTTGGCTTGGAGAACAAACTCGAGAAATGGGCATTCACTGGAGACTGGAAGATGTAATGACAAATAAAGATCTCCATAAGGTTTGGAACGAATTCGCTACTCGAATTGGGAAACGATTAGAGGAATTCGACAAATGGTACCAGCAAATTTCTGATGACCCATGATGGGTAAATTGTGGAACCCGGATTGGTGAGGAGGACAGGTTTTTAAAATGAGGAAACCAGTTAATTTACCGGATACTGGTATCAAGAAAGTGAATGACCTTTACGAATGGGAAGAAAAAGTGCAGCGCACTGTTTTACTCTTCGGAGTACAGTTACAGTGCGGGAGGTTTGGAGGGTGCGCTGGCCTTCGGGCCTTAAAAACCTGTCCGTTTAATACTGTTCAAAACATTTTATCTTACCCCTGTAGTCGGTCTTATTCCTTACGTCAATTCAGAGGGCCTATAATTAATTATTTTCGCCTACGGGCTTTTGTCATTTATTTAACATGCTGGTTCAGGTAAGGTCTCGTGAAAGTGTTTTGTTTATGCTGGTGTGTTAAATTATGTACTGGTTAATTTGCTTCAGAGTTAGTGTAGCACCCTGCACAGTTTAATGTCTTTTGACTTCATAAAAAACACTGAATATCTCTGGAACTAATATGCACGTGATCTTGCTTATTTGCTAAGTTTAAGTAGTCACCCTCCCTGTGTACTTGTGTTTGGCATGCTCTGTGGCCAACAATGGAGCTGAAGAGCTATTGTGTCAATGGTTATGCAAGCCACGTGGCTACACCACAACCTGAGATAGAGTATGTACACACTGTGTGGCCATGTGCGAAATCACGGCCTGGCACCCTGGGAACACTAAAACTATGTTACCACTTCCATCTGCAACCTCATCAGTTAACGCACTTAACAGGCACTTTACTTTCCATTTCTTTGTGGTAGTCATTAGAAGTTTGACAAAAATCACAGAAGTCCACTGTCCACAAACCTCGCATCACTTCCACAATATGCAGTACTATTACTCATTTGCCTTTCCTCGGAGGATTTTTTAGTCCTGTTGAAAGGCCACCCAGGAAAGCCTTTCGTACTGTTTTCATTGTACAGGATGAGTATAGTATAAAAGAATACCCCAACTTTGAAGGTGTATAATATCAAAACCAAACAAACTACAACCTTGGTTGACCAATCAAATGAACCGTGGAACTGTGAAGTTTGTTTACCATATCTTCATAAATGTTCACTGTGACCACCACGAGCGGCCCGAACAATATCTATGCAATAATCAAACTCGTTCCACACACTTGTCAACATGTCCGGTGTTATGATTTGGATGGCGTCCGTAATTCTCGTTTTGAGGTCGTCAATGCTAGCTAGCAATGGTGGACAAAACACTTGATCCTTTATGTATCTTCATAGAAAAAATTCGCACGGGGTAAGATTNTGCTAGCTAGCAATGGTGGACAAAACACTTGATCCTTTATGTATCTTCATAGAAAAAATTCGCACGGGGTAAGATTCGGGCTTCTTGGGGGTCAGTGATGAAGAGCCTGGTCACCAGCTGCTCCTCAACCAATCCAGCATTGCGGCAACGTCTCGATCAGATATCCGCGAACAGCTAGGGGCCAATAAGGTGGCGCACCATCCTGCTGGAAAATGAAGTCCCCTGCCATCTTTTCTAACTGAGGAAACAACCACTCTGCAAGCATGTACAAATAAGGGATTCCAGTAACAGTGGGCTCGNTGCTAGCTAGCAATGGTGGACAAAACACTTGATCCTTTATGTATCTTCATAGAAAAAATTCGCACGGGGTAAGATTTGGGCTTCTTGGGGGTCAGTGATGAAGAGCCTGGTCACCAGCTGCTCCTCAACCAATCCAGCATTGCGGCAACGTCTCGATCAGATATCCGCGAACAGCTAGGGGCCAATAAGGTGGCGCACCATCCTGCTGGAAAATGAAGTCCCCCGCCATCTTTTCTAACTGAGGAAACAACCACTCTGCAAGCATGTACAAATAAGGGATTCCAGTAACAGTGGGCTCGTGGAAAAAGAAAAGGCCGAAAACAGTGTCTTTGGATACAGCGCAAAACGCGTTCACTTTGGCCGGAAGCGCGCTCGTGTACTGTGGTTTCACGTGGAGGCTCCTGACACCATATCCACACATTGTGCCAGTTCACCTTACCATTTGTATGGAACGTCGCTTCATTGCTAAAAACCAGCTTAGACATGAGGGCATCATCTACCTTGCTCTGGGCAAGGAAACATCAGACCGTCCCCTTCACATTGATGTGTCGAATGCGAGCTCGTTACCCCCTCACCACCTCAAATTGAGAGTTACGAACGCCATCCAAACCGTATCACCGAACATGCTGACAAGAGTGTGGAACGAGTTTGATTATCGCATAGATGTCGTTCGGGCCGCTCATGGTGGTCACATTGAACATTTATGAATGTATGGTAAACAAACTTCACGGTTAATTTTATTGGTCAATCAAGGTTGTTGTACGTTGTTTGGTTTTGATATTATAGACCTCCAAAGTTGGGGTATTCTTTTATTCTCGCCCTGTACTATCAAATGAACCTGCACTTTTATCAAATGAACCTGCACTTTTGAGAGTGTGTCTGCTTCATTCAGTCAAGTTTCTGCGAAATAATACCCATGTCATCCCTCAGCCCTTTACAATTTCACTCATCAGTGGTACTCATGGTGCCACAAACAAATATTTTCCCCGTTGATTAAAAATGAATTTCTTCAAAGCTCCATAAACTCAAGATTAAAAGCTTTAAAATTTGTGAAAGATAGAGCACTTGAAATTTGACAAGTCAGAGTAACTGTTGCTTAAATGTAGTACTTAGTTTATATTTTGCAGCTCATTATTTCTAAATCAAAATTCATGCACTTTACACCTTACAGCATCTTTCAAAAAATGTTTGTACTCATTGCTTACATTTTTTACATGCATGTTTTTATTTGGTGTGATTTAACACCTTTCAATTTGCATTGCACTCTTGGTCTAAATATACTTAGTTCTGAAACACCAGTTTGTAATGAAATGAGTGTCGCTATATCATGTACTGGCAGCATAGGAAATAAATTATTTACAATTCACATTGTGCATATTAATCACCACTTCTTTCTGCGCCTTTGTGCCTCCTACCTCTTATGTTTTTCAACATGTGGTGACCGACTCGTTGCATTTGCCATTTTGCACTACACTATAGTGCCTTCACCCTTACTTTAGTTGCGATGTAAACAATACAACTGTATCTTTCTGTTGTGAGCAGCAATGATTCGTTCCTGCCGGAGCATGTTGCTGCAATACAATTTTATGAACATAGTTCTCATACATGCACTCAACGTGACATAAATATTAAGATTATTTACTTACAATTCTAGTCACTCTGTGAAAGAGGCTTGACTCCCAGACTGGAATTACTTCCCGCTTCTTCTGTCAAACTTTCTACTGTGTTTATAATGATTTTTGTTCAATACTATTGTAATGATGCAATATATTAATTATCGGGATACTTGGTTAAATTCCTTTCGTTTTGTAAGGCTTCGTAATATTTTATCGGGATTCAAAATGAAAGCCATGGTAGTTATGTGTATTGGGCATACGATTGCCATTTCAGGAAATCTTAGTTTTTGTTACGCGTCCGCATTAGAAGATAGAAGCTTTCCCAACTGCAGTCGACAGTTTTTGCTCTAGAATGTTTGATTATCATTTATGACGACGCAGTTCGGCTGGCGAGGGAAAGGGATGCTGGCCAACGCCATGCCCTTATTTGGTTACGTTTTAATACCCTCGCGAGAGGAGGAGGAATAGGCACACAGCGACAAATACTCAGTGTGCTTTTCGCCGGCTAGCAGTAGACAACCAGCACTCGCCAAGGCCGCGTCGGACGTGGAAATAACCTCCACACCGGCAAAATTTATCCTGCTTGTTTATTTCTCCGCCGATGTGGGAGGTTGCTGCTTCGTAAATTATTCTTGCAATGCAAGTTTTCAGGACGGAAATCATCAATAAACTACTGTGGCGCTGCTCTCTGTTTGTTTGTCAGTGAAGCTGTTCGTGACTCTGCATACCTGAAGATTATATGTTAACTGTTTTATTTAAGTGATAAATAAAAGTACAAAGTAATAAACAGAAACTGGACTTTATTTTTATATTTGTTTTGGTGCCTTTAACGTTTCATGTTTCTAACGATTGAACTAACTGAGCTGTAACTTGAAACGTCGACCCAGACGGTGCAATGTTACACTATATCCACTATGCCATCCACTTTCCACATTTTCTCTTCCTCTGATATTACACATTTTATGCACTTGCACCATTTATCAGTGTCTCATTACGTAAGTAAAACAAATTAACTTTAGCACGCACTGCAGTTTTCACAAAATCATCACTCTTACAGAGCACAATCTTTTCCCTTTTCCTCTTTTTATCTGGCATCACAAATTTTCCCATGCCTGTTCTTTCTGCACACTGAAAATACTTGCCAGTTATTTCAGTTGCAAGTGCTGCTACTCGCTTTACAGCCAAAGTAGGCTACTGCTGGAGATAATAAAATACATTTAACACTACAGTGGAACCCTATTATAACATCCTCTCTTATAACATTTTCTTGCTTAATAAGCTGCCTTATCCTTGGAATAAGGGACCCCAAAAGATGTCTTGTCACCACTCAATGAAATGAAATTGGGTGAAGTCCACAACGAAAAATGCACTGTACTGTAATAATTGAATAAATGTGAATACCCTGAGGAAATCCACAGCACACCAGGATCATCCATTGCATTGCCAACATAAAAATTTGAACTTTGAGGATTCACATAGGATTCTTGGGTAGCAGTAATGAGAGGTCGGGTGCAGGGAGAGGCAGAAGGGAGTTTCAAGAGGGCAGAGGTTCAACAGGGGGGAGGGGGGATCACTTCCCCATTGTGCTGTTGCAGGTCTAAACTTTTGTGTCCTGACGTGGGAGGATGTCACTATCATAATTTTAGGAAAAAATAGATAGTAATCAAATAAAAGCACTATTTCAGACAATTATATTTCATTTTAGTTTTAAAACATTCACAGGATAGTTTAATGTCACAATGAGGGTTTGGGGGTGGGAGGGGATCATGTTCCCTGTAACCCCCTTTGGATCCGCTCTTGGGTGTTAGGTGGCATGCAGAGTTTATGGTGTGACAGGTGCGTGCTGGCTGGCTGCTGGTTCCTGTCTGCGGCCAAGAAGTGGTCGTGCGAGGCGCTGTATGCAGTCTCACCCTACCTGCACCTAGCTGCCTGGCTGGGGCCTGCCTTGCTTGGGGTGGCTGCTCTGAGCCTGCACCGTGTCGCCGGTGACGAGCTGACCGGCCTGTGCCACGTTGTCGAGGATGCCACTGTGCCGTTCCTAGTCGTGCCACAGGGGGCCCTGCTCTTACTGGGTGGTGCCTTTGCTACTCTTGGTGGCGCCTCTCTCATTAAGGTACCTGCTATAGTCTCTTTGCAATATCTTCACAATTTTTAATCAAACGTTTGAAAAACCACTCTACATGAGATTTGTTTGGTTGTTTCCCCAACGTTGCATATCACAAGTGTTTTATACTTCTGTTAACATAAAAGGATTGTATTTTTCATTAAATTAAACTACTTTATTTAGAATTTAGAGGTGTGCGAAGACTATTTTTTTTCATTTTTAATTAAAGTTAAAGAGACATTTTTTAGAAGTTTGATTTTAAAAGTGCTCAATTCACAGCGAACAGCCTATATACACTTACTAACACCTCTTCCATATACTCTCTGGCTAACTAGGGGCAACTTGAATGTAGGCTGTTCGCAATCAAATAAACATTTGAAAATGTGTCACTGCCTCTACTTGCATGTATTATAATGGGCCAATTGTGACAGCCATGCATCCCGTAAAAATGGTAATGACAATGGGATAGTAACCTTTTTTCATTATTAATTAAAAGTGTTGCGTATATATTTATCAATATGGAAATTATTTATTTTTCTTTCTCTTTTTTTAATGCATACAAGTGTAAGAATTAGCAAATTTATTAAATATTTACTGTTACAATAATTTTACAGTTTTACTTTAATGAAGCATGAATAAAGTTATCAGGCCCATGGCAATGTTAATTTTACATATTGTGTAAGAATACACAATGCACATACAAGTAGATCTTAAGCAGGGTTTTCAGAAGTGCTCATTTTGCTGTGAACAGCTTTATATTAAAGTAGGCATCAAAATTTGCCATGAAATAAAAAAGCTGCGGTGCATTGTGTAGGTGCGGCATGCAATGCGTGCGGCTGGGCGCAGCACAGAGAAGTTGGAACGGCTGATGACACGACTGGGAGTGTTCGCAGCACTGTACATTCTGCCTGCGGCTGGTTCCCTGGCGTGCTTGTTATACGAGGCGTGGCACCGACCGCGCTGGCGCAGCCTGGCACTGCTTGCAGCCCTCGACTGCCGCGTGGAGCCAGGCTGCGCGCCAGGACCCTCGTACCGTGCTGCCGGTGTTGAGGTGGCACTGTTGCGCCTCTTCCTCTCCCTCGTTGTCGGCGTCACGTCCGGAATGTGGGTGTGGTCAGGGAAAACCTGCCGTGCATGGAGCAAGCTGTTTGCCGTGCCCAGGAAGCAGAGGATGCCTCCGGCCACGCTGCACGTCTCCCAAGTGTAGCACCCAAGCCGCTCCAAGTGCCTTGTGATTAAGACTGTGTGAGCTGTCTGCCATCAGTAGAACGTCAAAACACATCAACCTGTTGGCATTGACACTGACATCTCAACAACATTAGCATTCTAAACTGACTTTTAAAAACATCATTTGCCACTATGTCTATATACACACCTCAGAATCTAAACTTCTCTTTCATGATGCCTTAAAACTGACAATGTGACATATTGAAACTTTATACCTATTCTGTGTAATTATGGCAATCACAAAATACCGACAAATTATTTGTATACAATTAAGTTATGTACATACCTACCCGTCAGTAAAAACTAAACCCATAAGTTGGACGTAAATCAATATGATAAAGTCTAATAAACTTGGCATAACTGATCATATCTTGATGCAGTGTCAACATTTGTGGAGAGACAACTGAATTCTGAACTCTGCATTATAAACATCTGTGGTCAACATGTTCGTGATGATGAGGATTGACTTCAACTTTTTGATGTTGCACAATCCTCCTTGTGATTGAGGATTGTTTGAACATAAACATTTTCTATAGTCATTTTTGTGTCATTATTTTAGAGTTATCAAAAATTATAGTGGCTAAGAGTAAGTCTTGGAAGCTGTAAGCATTTATCAACTATTTTTGAACAGGGCAAATGTTACTTACAACACATGTAAATAATTTATTAACTGCTTTTGTACAAGTGCCTTGTTATAACTGTATATAAGATGGTTTTAGAGTAGAGTTAAAGTGTTGAATGTATGAAAATTATTGCCAGAGGCAGAATTTTTGTGCATAGAATATTTTTTAGGATTTTGTGAATTAAAAACGGAACACCAATAGATGAGAAATTAAGTTTCATCACTATTACAAGACTATTGGTGTCATTGTGTTCAACAGTTTATTTTGGAATTGTTCGCAGGACTGAAGTTAAGTGTGCAAGGTGGCATTTTATGGCATATGCGACATCTTTATTGCAGTTATTACCAACTCACAAGTGTTATCAATGGTAGGAAAGAAAGTATATAGAGAACGATTTGTATCCAGCCAGCTTAATTTCCTGTCCATAGGGTATAAAATATGACAGACAGTTAGCAGAACAAAGTTAAGCATGCATTCAAAAGAGTTTCTTATTTATATTTGTAATGTTATGATCTGCTTTGTAGCTGTAACCAACATATGATAAGTTGCATGTTGCTGTACACTGACAAAAGTGATTTCAGGCTACATACAGGAAAACTACTTTTTCACTCTTTATAGTTTCAAAAAAAAATTTTTACTGTTGGAATTCATTTGTTCTGATAAAATTTAAGTAAGTTTCTTAAGCATATTCTTACTGCAGATTAGTATGTAAAAATGAAAAGGTGAGTTTCTTATTTTTAAAAATGTTAAGGTCATAGCAGGAGTAAATATATGTATTTTTTGTCATCCTTTGTACCTAACTTGATCTCGATAGTGCACAAACAATATTTTAAAAGTTTTTTTACAGGGAATGTTTCTTTATTTTATATCCTTAGTGGTGTAATTGTGGGAAACATTGTGACAGCTTTTAAGATATTTTAGCACTTGCTTACACAAATATAAAAACTCTGCTACTCTTTTTTTGATCACACACTATTAAAATTTCATCTGTTTTCCACGACTTTCCAGTAAAGAAATACAGGAAATTAATTCTTTTGGAAATTATTTTTAATGAGTTGCGTAATAAAATATAACCTTTTTCACTCTTGATTTTACAATTTTCTATACATATTTTACACCTCACTGTGACTGCGAGCCACCAAATAAATGGGTTTTATAGCAACTTTGCTAGTGGCAAGTATAAGACTGATAAAGCATTTTTTTTTAAATGAAAATTAAAAGCACAGATGACCTTCTGCACTTGTAATATGAACAGATGCATTTTTTTTAGTAATGTGTGGCGAAGCTCTTGGTGCGAACATAGAAAATGTTACCTGACCTTGACTACAGTCGTGAGTGCAGATATCCTGATTTCCAATTTCTGGCATAATGCTGTGATAACAATGAATACAGTATAACCTCGTTTATCTGTACTATTTGGAGGCAAGACTTGCATGGATTACTGAATTTGTGCCTTAAAACATGGTTAAGCTGATGCCCGGCCACCTACTAATATAAAACAAAAAAAATTATTTTGATATTACCTGGCAAAACTACGAAACATACCATTGGGAAGCTAACACATTCCTGTCTGTATTACTGCTCATTTGTGGTTAAATAAAAATTTTTGACATGATTTAAAACTATTTGTTTATATTTTGTACGCAGAAAATCTTTCATAACAATGTTACAATTCTTTGTACATGAATACATAATTATTTCAATAGCAGTCTTCATCTGTAATAGACAGTTTATATCAGTTAACATACTTCTACATTAAACAATAACTCCAGCTAGGCCTACAGTCTGTAAAAAAAAGTAAACATTAGTTAACATAAACACTGGAATGGAATCTTTGTGGGTATTATGTATGCTTAGTGACTTGAAATGAAACAAAATGGACTGTGTGGAAAGGACCTGTACAAAAATAGTTTTACTGCTAATGGGTTAGTAGAATAAACACAACATTCAGTAAACAATGGAATTGAGGTTAAGTATGTATGTTCACCTTTAGGTGCTTATGAAGACTCACTTGGTTAACTGGGTTAGGGTAAAACCTTTACTCTGCCCATCCAATAACTCACCTGGTCAGAGTTTACCCGCGTTTGATAAATCTACAGAGTTATCCACCTACTCGATCAACTCTGGGCTAACCCTGCTTGTGACCAGGATAAGGTGGATACAGGAGACAGTTGTGAAAAAGTGCGAGAAAAGTAAACATTGTAAAAATGTAAACATTCGAGTTTAACAAACAATTCTCATCCATCCTTGTAAACAACATTTTGAATAAGCAAGAGAATGGATAATAACATTGTGTTTTTATTAAAATGTAGGCCTAACCATTACCCTTGTATATATTTTTGAGATAAAATATATAAATAATTATGAATGCTACAAAATACATTAGAAAATTTTTTGAAATAAATAAGTGAACTGTTGTATTTTTATTATTGCCCCATACCACTTAGCACACAGTGGTCGGCACTTCCCTGTACAAAAGTTAAAAATTTTTAAAGAAACTACGCTAGAAGTATATTATGTTTAAGCACATGACATCAAGTGCCCGACATCCAAAGACACATCAACAGCTGTTTTTGATGTCTGTTGGGTTGGAAACAAATGTTTCTTCTTTCATCAAAGTACCTCCAGTGCTGAGCAACAAATCCTCAAATGTTTTTTTCTAAACGGAAATGAGTTTTGAGATCTCGAAACCATAAAATGTTGCAGTTATTTGTGCATAACTCTGCCAGTTATTTGTAACTTCTGGTTCATATTTACTGCTAACCTGATGCCGAATACAAAGGTATTATAGAAAATTCTTCATTGTCGTCATTGTCTATTAAAACATTTAACAAATACACAAAATATTCAGGTTTGGGCCTATTTTGAAACGATTTTAAAACTCTGAATTGCGCTTAAAGTGTTTAATAGCAAACTGATTAACCACTAGTGATTGGGTAAACCTGGTCACCTAACCAAGTTAACTCTACCAGGTTACTTTTCATAAGCGCCTTTTAAGTAAAGATCTGCGAGCCTAGGATTTTTAGTTCAAGCCGATCCCAAGCGAGCCTACTGAAAAGTTTCCAATCTTAGATCTTGAGATCAAGAAGCTCTTTTATTGCATACAAAAAATAAATTTTGTTATAAGGGTAATATCCTTTAGAAGGTTATTTATGTTCATATCTGCAGTTCTAATGAATAATTTTAACAACAGGCCTACCTTTTACAATACTGTTTTGTTTGTAAATAAATAAACTCAAATGTTTCCTGTGAAAATGTTACTATGATATTTCCAGTTTTGATGAGTTCATTTGCCTGTTCAATTAAAAAAATAAATACATTCCATGTACACAGTACGCGTGTGTGCTCATAAAAGAGACAGTTGACAATGTATAAGGTAAAATGCAATGATATGCATCACCAGCATGGTCCCCACAGAGAATAGAATTCTACATTACAAAACGCAACTATAAAAATAACTACTCTGAAAATGATAGAAGTAAAACATTTTTGGTATGTGCTACATTTTGCAACAGCCCAACAATATAACTGCAAAAACCTTTTAAGACCCTGTTACTTATAAAAATTAGTTAAAATTTATTTACGTTACTTCTTGTAGTCCCCAACATAATTTGTAGCTTATAAGAACACAAAAAAAGATTCAACTAAATAACTTAATTATTTTATTCACGTTTTCAGCCATAAAAGCTGGTTTTGTTGAAATAACCTATTAATCATTGTATATTTCTGTTTTCTTCGCTGATGCTATTGATATTTAGCTGCACCGGACCATTGTTCTTGTTTAAATGCGGTGCTGTTGGTATTTGCATGTTCCAGCCACATGTATGCTCTTTACATTTGTGTTTGCAACATTAACGCTATGAAAAATGTAAAATTCTCTCTTTGTAACTTAGATTGTCGTATATAAAACTTTAACCTCAAGTTTAAATCAATACGTTTTCAGATAACCTGAACAAACAACATTTTGAGTTTTAACGTCTCATTCAATATTATGGAGTGTTGTTCCGACAAGCAATTGATTCAGCACAAAATATTGCAATTGGTTGCTCAAACCAATTAAGTTTTTACTACTTCACATGTGAAACAATTTTTTTGTGTATTCGCTATGCATTTGTTTATTTTGAGATTTCACATAACTAAAGAAAATTTTGTAGAAATTTCGTGCCTCATGAACACAAGTTTCCCGATGAATAGTCTTATTGAGCACTGTATCTTAGGCTGATTTACGACCTCGTTTTTATGCTAACTTTGACCTGACTATGCAGTTCTAAAGGAATAATTTTAACTGTAACACTTCTACCTTTTAAAATATAATTTTAAGAATGAATGTCTTATTTTTTACCAAACATTTAACAAACAGTATCATCAGTTGCTGCATCATAGGCATCATGTGGCTCAGTTTTAAGCCAATTTTGCTGTTGATTAGCGTTCATATCTCCATTTCCGAGTATTTCTTTTACCAGAACATGTTCTACTTTTTAAATATCTATGTTTCGTTAATAAATAATGTGTTGTTTTCTTTCATAAACAGTAAAACAGTCATCTGTTGCTGACTGAATGCCCTGATATAGAAACTCAAATTTTCGAGCCTGAAAATTATTTTGAGCCAAGTTCAAGCTACAAGCAGGCTTGTATTTTCGAGTACTCGCAGATCTACCTTTAATGAAAATGCAATTAAAAGTTAAAAAATCAAAACTTTACAATGAAAATGTTGAAGTTACATAGGCCTATACAGTACTACATACACAGAGTTACTAAAAAAATGTGCAGGTCGACACTTTGTTGAAAAATGTTGAATTTTTATTTTTGTTTGGCAATGAGTAAGTTTCCTCAGTGTCAGGATGCCGACAATCGAATCCTTCCTGTGTTGCATAGTCAAGAAGTTTCCAGATGCTTTCAGCTGCTTCAAGATGTGTTAGGCCTGCCTGGTTTTCAGTTTCATCAGATGCATCTTCTGTCTCATGTGGTGTTCCTTCTGAGCAAACATTCGCCACAATTTATTCTGAATCCAGGGACTCTAAAATGGGGTTGTGTTTGTTACTGCTAAGCCACACATTTACATAATCAACATCCACTTCTTCAAACAGAACTATTTCAACCATTGAGTTTGAAAGGTCCTCTGCACACTCTTCAGGCTCCTTAAAACATTTAAAACCTCTTCAAGAAGCTGTGGGAAAATGTTTTCCCATAAGTTTTGAAGTGTCGAGTCCTTGATATTTTTCCATGCAGCAGAAATCCTATTATCATCATCAAAAACATTATGTATTTTTTTTCCAAAAGGCACAAACATCTGAACCCTCTTCTACCAATTGCCTAATGAGATTGGAGCTGTAATGCTTCTTAAAAGCTGAATTAATGACTCCCTGGTCCATGGACTGGATCAGTGATGTTACACATAGGAGCCTGGTATTTAACAAAAATTTCACAGTCATCAGAGATGAGTTTAGATGTGTCGTGGTGGCATTGTGCACTATCTAACATGCCTTTTGGAGTGTGTATTTTACATGCAGATTGTCTCTTCCATTCAAGGCTCTTGGATTTTTGACTTGCCGATAACCAGTGGTTTTAGTTTGTTTTGTCCACCGACACCCACAAAAAAGGACAGTCAGCCTATCTTTGGCTGATTTATAGCCAGGATCATGTGATTCGATTTTATTAGACTATGTGTTGGTCGTCTCTTCCAATTCAGACCAGTTTCATGTGCATTGTAAATCTGTTGTTTAGACAATTCGTGTTCAACCAGCATTGAAAATTTTTTTTGAAAAAGTTTTGCTGCTTCACTGCATTAAGTTTTTCTCCCTGCACGGCAATTTCTCGTATACAGTATCTTTGCTTAAATCTGTCACGCCACCCTTAAGTAGCACTGAATTCCTGATCAATTTTTATTTAAGTTTTGTGCAATTTTTTCTCCTTTTCAGCACATAGTGACGCAAAGACGAATGCCTTCAGCTCATTTCTGTTTAAACCAAATACACATTAGCTTCACCCATGTCTTGAGAGTTTTTCGATAAGCTGTGCCCGCACCACTTCTGCCTTGCTAACAAATGCAATGAATTTGTCATTTTATGGATGTCTCGCACAGTTTGTACAACAATACCAAAATGTAATGCTAACTTTTCAATACTTTTGCCTTTTTTTGAACCTACTAGCCACTTTCAGTTTGTTTTATGCTTAAACACACTCGTTTTGCATTTTTGACATGGTTAGTAACAGCGTTTAAAGTAATCACTCTTCCACGAAACAATATTGAGTAGGCACTTTTATCACGTGCATATGAACTCGCAAATCCAATACGTATTTTTAGATGGGAAATAAGAATGTAAACAACACAACCTGTTGAAAAAAATTTAATTGGTGTGCATGCAGCCAATCAATGCCTCGGGCAGACTCACAGATAGACTAAGCCACAATCTGACAGACACAGTACACACCTCTGGAAATTGGTTATGTAATGAATGAACTATAGAAAGTTTCATTCCAAATTTAATCTAAAATGAGTGTTCTATGAAGTACCAGACATGTGGTGTTCAAGGCTTATGAAATAAATGCTGGCACAAAATAATTGTTTTTTCAGATAGCCTGTAAAATTTTTGTTTCATTGTGAGCTACAGATAAGTTGGAAACCAATTATCTGTAGCCTGGATACGTGAGGTTATACTGTATGTCATTTTGTTGAGTTAAAACACACACTTAACACTGCACAGTGTTTCAAATAATGTTAAATTTTTTCACTAGCTATTTTTGTATATTTTAGAATGCTTGATTATCTAGACTGAAATGTACAACTGTGTGTAAATATATTTTTTCTGTACTTTCTTACCAAGTTTGCATTTTAATTTTGTACATAGGCTTACTTTCCCTTCATGTCTGTTTCACATTTAAGCCAGAGGGTTCAAACTGCCAGTTAAAAGAAAATTGTGTAATAGATGTTTGGTCTGATTGCCTTTGTCCCCCCTACCCGTGGACCATCTATCACACTGTGCACTGGCGTTTGTTGCGACTCGCCCTGCACCGAGTATCATCACAACCATGGCGTTTCGAAATACACCCAATACCTATCTCCAAGAGATGCCACGCATCCCAATGCTCACCAGTGTGCAGTGGCATCAGCCCTTGATAGTGTATTGTAAAAAGCAGTGTGCATTCTGGTAACGCAGTTGCTTGGCAGGTTGCATGTCCTTACTGTGACCGTTCCCCTTCCTAGACTTCTTTCCATGCCTCCAGTTCTCTGGCTATGGCCAGTCCCGCAGGTCTAGGCTTGCTCAAGACGACGACTCCGGTGCCTGTCGGCTCCCAGGTACCCAGGTAGTGGCTTCTCCCAGTGTCCTCCACATCTTGTGTTGAAGAACTGTTGCATTGTGTTGGTTGCTAATTGTGGGCGATTCATGGCTGCCCAATACCGCCATGGTTGCCCGTTGCGACTTGTGAGTTACACAAATACCGTACTTACATTGTGCTACAATGTAGAATTGTAAGGTCTCTCCACATGCCAATTAAACACTGAATACAATGACATTACACTCAAACCTTATTCATATGTCACCCGTTTCATACAGACACCTCACTCTTAGACAAATTTTCACGAACTATGAAAAAATAGAAAAATATTGGGTTAAAAAGTCTTAAAAACCAAAGTTGCTGCAAGTATCTATTAAAACACTTTTGAAAGCTACAACATTAAAAACAATACCTGTTGTAAGGACTCTACCCTCACGGGATGCTTTGCATAATGATTGGGTGGAGGGTGAGGGGGTTTTGGGANAAAAAGAGCAGATAATCATTAAAATTTACAGTCACTAGTAGACAGCGTGCGAGCAAGGTCTTTGACCTGACAGGTGTTTCACAGCTCCCCCTCTGCTCGTGCAGTTCATTTTTCTGCACTGTATACTTGTCTGCCGAGACACATTTGCTCTCAGCACGGGACGTTCCACATCCCGCCCCACGACCACCTATCTTGTCCCATTATTATTCCTGAGGAGTTAACTTCTTAACTATGTTTTTGACCGTCTACTGCGACGCCAGCAGCAACGTGTTGATGGTGCACTGGTTAAGTATCCCTCTAGAGACTAGTGAAATGGAGTCTTCTTAAAGTATTTAAGGGCTGTATGGGCAGACGCATTTGAACTCTGAAGCCATCTGGCCCTGACTCACCAGAGCGTGTAGCTTGGGCACTACGGATTAGGTTATCCCTTTTCTGTCCCACCCGGAGAAGAGGCAATAGAATAACTGTGGGTACACAGCTATGCAGAATCAGAAATGTTGCGTTACTTTTAGGGCATAAAACAAATGAAGAGAAAAGAATTATTGTTTTAGTGGATTCAGTGGGTGTCCTGTAGGCATAGACTTTGTTGTAGATATAAATACAGTAATGTAGCAATGCAGCAGTGCAGGGGAGGGCAAGTTAGTTCTGGCATGGTCGACCAGGAAGGTACTGACTTCGTGGGATCGGTGCCTTGGGGTTGACCCCTGCCGGAGTCCTATCGGTTTGTTGGCGCCACAAGGTATGCCTCACGATTGACGGTCCTCGAACCTACAGCAACTTGTGGAGAGGGCCTCCTGATCCTCCTAGGGAAGGTTGAGTGAGTGGCGTGACCAGTTGCTGTCCCCAACTTCCCCTTTGGTCTTACAGCATTCTCCACGCAAGGCCCCTAAGGGTCTCAGCAAGTGGCATAACCAGCTTGTAGCTTGAGAGTCGTGGTGACCCAGTGTGTTTGTTCTTAAGTCTCAGGAGCCTCAGCAAAAGGTTCTCTCTCACCTTTCCACAGTGGTGCTAGAGGGCAGCATTACCAGCCAGTACTAGACACCATACATTGACAAGAAGCAAGAGCACCCTTCAGTGGGAACATGGATTGTTCTAGCGCGATGGTCATGCATGCACCTGGAAGTATTTAAGCGGATGTACATACAGATGGCGAAGTGGGTAAGGAAGGCATACAGCGAAAGCAAATGACTGAACGACAAAGAGCTAACTGGTCGTTATGTTTTATTCCGTCTATAGAATTTTACAAAACATGTATCTCCAATCTGTGTCTGCTAATGTTCGATGGACAAGGGGCCAAGACTGCCAAGCTGGATACCACAGGGTGGTAACGAGGTTCAAACAGATACTCGGGGTGAGAGAGACCCAGTACACACTACGTCTGGTGTGGACGAGGCACTCAGGACAACACTCAGTAATGTTCTAGAATGTTCCACAAGATATTTTATAGTCCATTGAAAAAAAAAAACAAGGTGACATGCTAAGAAAAGCAAAACGAATTGAATTCAAGTAAAATACGGCTGAAGGCAAGCGGTAGAGTGGCAAGATAACGACAGTTACGTCAGGAGTCTGACCTTTGAATCCAACTGTCAACTGCCGATTCTGGCAACTGCTAACTGCCCCTTCTGGAGAGCGTGCTAGGAAAAATACACCGCTCAAAAGTCGTGATGAGCTAGGGGTGGTTGGCGCAGGCTGTATGGAGAGGAAAATCTCCCTTGTTGCACGGCCAGCATGCACGTTCAGTGCCTGCCGACCAAGCAAGCCTATCAAGGAGGTGGATACACCCACTTGAACTGTAGTGCGGCGTTATGCGAACTGCCTGCCTCTCAGGTGGCAAGGGGTGCCCTCAGCTTGTAGAATGGAGTGCTCTGCAATACGGATACTATGAGGGTGCACCAGAGGCTGTGAATGTAACAGAAAGCGTTCGTGAAACGTTAAGTGCTATAATAAGTTGGATTTTTGGCTTTTGTTCACTGATTATGATTTAGATTTCAATTTATTACGGACTTCATAAGACTACGAGTGGAAGCAAGAGGTGTGCCATCAAACTTTTCTAAAAACTAAAGTATGAAATTATATAGGAGATGGATGCAGGCACATGCATGCAATGTTAAAAAAAAAATACTCTCCTTCCTTTGCAAGTGTAATTAAAAGGAAAATGCTTGATTTAATAATGCAGTTGCTGTGTTTTAAAAAGTTAGAGAAACTGTATACAGTTCACATGTGTTTCCAAGCAGCATACACACTCATTTTACATGTCACTTTTGGCCGGAAATACATAATGCTGCTGTAGTGCATTAACCAAATGAAAAAAAAGTGCAATTTCGTATTTTCCCTTGTTACAACTTACTTCTTCACCGAACTATATTAATGCCAAATTGTAAGGACAATGAAAAAAATTAATAGTATAGTCCAATCATGGTTACTTCCAACTTTTCTGAAGCCCTAGTGAAGTTCTACTTTCACGATATTCCTCCACCTCGTGGAAACAAAGCTTAAATGAGTATAGAAAAAATTACATCAAAGAGACAGCGCACCACATTTGTGTACACTCACTTTAATAGAATTTAGCATAAGAACTATTTCTTAGTAGGCATTACCAACACATCTATTTTCTGTTTTTATTCATATTAATTTAGGAAACAACCAAACACTTCATGCGTAGGGTGATTTGCAAAGAAAAGACCATAATTGGTAATGCCTTTTATTAGATTTATAGTTTAGGCTTACATTTAATATTTGTATAGTCCATTCAGGGTTTTACTTCCAACTTTTTTGAAGCCCAGCTAAAGTTCTACTTCCAGGATATTCCTGTCTATTTTCATAGGTGATTGTATAGAATAAGAGCTTTTCCAAAGAAAACATGGTAGACCCACAAAAGTAACATAAATGGGTTCTGCACAGCTTACCTTTTTAATATTTAGGAGGGCGTAATGGTAAAATAAGTAGAACGTAGTAAATAAAATATATAAAATGTGAGTACTTTGCCCCCTTTGTTTACGTCGTACGCCATGTTGAATAGCTATGTAATGCTGTAGTAACGGAAACAAATGTGACATGACAGCCACCTGTCGGCTGCACTGCAGATGTGTAGACGATACGTAGTTTAGTTGCCTGATGTAAGGCATCACAGATTCAGTGCGGTTCGCAGTGAGTGGAGTGTTGGTGCGCGCATGGTTTGTAACGTCTGAATCCGATCGTGTGAAGACTTGTGAATTAAGAATGGAGGGTGCTAGTGCGAGTGTTTCTGTGCGTAATAGTCAGTTATGTGGCGGGTGTTGCCTGGATGTTTGCCAGTTTATAGAATTAACTGTGTTTTGGCCATTCCTTTTTGATTTTCTAGTAGATCACAGGGTATTGTCAAGTGAGGTAATGTGCGACTCAAGCACGGCAGTAGTTGAATTGGCCGAGGACAGTGAATTCTTTCACTGTCGACGGTCAGTTAGGACACGTGTCGGTAAAAATATAAAAAGGTGCTTTGCAATTTTAAGAAATAGTTTCGGCACGGCACGTAGTTTGAAAAAAGTAAATTATGTGTAGAAACTATTTGCAAGATTACATATTTTTATCTCACGATACCTTATCCTCCCACTTGATTTATTAGTAGTATGTGTCACATTACTATGGTTACTGTCGTGATGTGATGGTTGATTGGTGTATGCGTGAAACAGGTAATAAAATTGGGGCGTTGGCTCTTTCGTTGAAATAGACGAGGCAAAATTTGGGAAACTTAGGGGTTGCATCGTCCATGGGCAGTGGGTTTTCGGCGGGATCGAGAGACATACCAATTGTATATTTCTTGTTCCTGTACTAGCAGAACGCTTCTGAACATAATCACGCAATTCATCGAGCCTGGAACAACAATTATAAGTGACTGTTGGCACACGTATAATTGTCTTTCAGAGCACAGCTATGAGCATCTTTGGGTGAATTATAGCATGAATTTTGTTGATCCAGATACAGGAGCGACCACCCAAAGGATAGAGCATGTGTGGCGGGATGTGAGGCACGGTCTTCCTCGGTATGGCAGGAGGATGCCACATTTCGTGGGGTACCTGGTGGAGTCCATGTTTTGTCGCCGATACCTCGAGGAACGCGAGCGCATCCACCACTTCCTACTCGCCGCAGGAAACCTGTATACACCATCTACTTAGGCGAGTACATTTACATACACCTGGTATGTTGTATTACCTGCGGTATATTTATATCAAGGGTTTATAGTGTGCATTTACTTCAATATAGCGCATCTAACCTAATCTAAACTAACCTAACGTTACATTCGGTACGGCAATGTAGTCATTTTCCTCACATTTTTATCCCACAATTTACCTGTTCTTTGTAGCACTCCCCACTATCGTATTTGTGGTTTATTTTGGTAATACATTAATGCCCCTAGTTTATTAGTGTTCTGTGTAATTAGTAGAGTGGAAGTATACCATTTCCGTGATTTTTTTCTTTTATTTTCAGAAAAGCTCCTATTCTATACAATATTTTCCAATCTACATGATCTAGCTATTTTCTTGTCTACATATAGTTTACAGAGTCTAATTATCCTGTATACATTTTCATTTACAGAGTTAATTTTCCTATCTATTCATTCACTCATATTAGTTATCTTGCAATTTACACTATTAATTTGGGTATTTACAGTTCCATTTACTCAGCTAACTTGGGTGTTTATATCTTCTTTCAAGCTATTTACACTTCCACTCACACTGACCATCTGGCTACCAAGCCCCTTAATGCTCGCAGTGCTACTAGGTCTGCACACATTTTTCTCATCAACATTCACTGCGATGGTTGTACAAAGCAGTCTTAATTTGTTTGGCTTTTAACACAATAAATCTATACTTATTAAATTTAATATTTTCATCGTTTGAGATTGTAGTTTTGTTTATGTAACCTAAAAACTATGTGTGTGCAGTAGGAATTATTTAATTTATTGTTGGTTGTAAGATTTGACCAGTTACAATGGTGCGAGTCTAGTTTTTTTTTTTTTTTTTAAANGTTGGTTGTAAGATTTGACCAGTTACAATGGTGCGAGTCTAGTTTTTTTTTTTTTTTGTAAAACAGAAGTGACTTGTAGTAGAAACTAAATGGTTTAAATGACAATTCTAGAAAGAACTTTACTTTAACCATTTACTGCCGTTACGTTATGTAGACCACACAAAAAACACCACATGCACCAAGCAAGAAATCTGCATCTTTCTGCAACATTAACTGCATACTCACTAGGCATACAATATAATAACTAGTCACAAGATGTATTAGTTTCGCATAGGACAAAACCACATGCTTAACCCTTTAAAAAATCTAGAAAAATGTCCATTCAACTCGAGTGACCAGGACTCCCTTAAAAATATTTACCTTAAGATTGATACTGCACATTCAAAAATAATTTTCTGCTGAGCTTGATTAAATACCAAAATACATACATATAAAATACATCCATAGAGAATATTAAATTAAACACATTCAGCATAACCAGACCAAAATGACATCCTTGGAAAATTTATCCCTTTCACTACCCTTCTGCAGTACGTACTACTCTGGTCTGATATCTGAATAAGTGGTTCTACTCACAGACTGTAACTATTGAAAATAGAATGCATATAAATGATACCATTGGTAACCACCATCACCAAAAATAAACCTGGTGTCTCTCATTCAAATTTACTGCTCTATATTAAAAAATTTTAATCCAGTTAAAATACAGAACATTCCCAGGCAGTTTAATTCTTTCTCCCGACGCAGTTGCATGCGTAACAACATAACGGAATACTCACCCTCAATTGTAGAACAGTACACAAAGAATAAAATTACAGGTACTTTAATTGTCCGACAGACACTGCAGAATGTAACAGTTATCTCTATTCGTATTTACTAACACTGACTACTTTGTGCGTTTAAAGATTCATACAGTCACCGCCACAAATTCAGGTAGTTTTCAGTGTACCTCTACAATGCATTTATTTGTACACATTCAGCAGAGCCGCATTCAAAAGTATACTACGTGCACTTCCCTTGTGCGCTACACAGCACCCAAATATCTGCCGCGGGAAATTAATGTGTACGTCTCTGCACTAGTCAGGTTTAAACGTGCAACACCCGCAACCAGGATGCGTATCAAGTAACAAGATGGTTATTACCTTAAAAATGATGGAGCAGTCCCAGGCAAACACTATATCCCGGTGTCCGGCCTCAGCTGTTCATTAAGTAATCAGCTACACAGCCAAAAGCACTTCCTCCACAACATTACCATCACCAAACTGCTTCCACGTAATAACCACAAATTTCATTATTCAAATCCCACGTATATGATAGTCTTTTTAAGTGGCATTGGTCCGGCGCCGGTTTCCTTCCAAAAAAATGTCAATATAATTACCAACTGTTTGATGACAATCCCGGCATAATGGCATTCTAAGCCCAAACCATTATTAACCACAATCGCGGCCAGACCCAACATTTACATTCTTACAACCGCCGCTTTTCATCACTGCTGAAGCTCAGAGCGGGGGTAGTTCAGGTCCTGTGAGGGGCCCTTGACCACCCAAAGGTGTTGTCCGCCGCTTTACGTCACTGGAGCAAGCTCCTCAGCGCGGGGGTAATACAAGCCCTGGGGAGGGCTCTTGTC
>NQII01003250.1:195004-292005 GCA_002778355.1 Clitarchus hookeri | reverse complement strand
TTTGGGCCGGTGGCAGCTGCCGTGGAACGTAAGCATCCGGCTCCCTCAGGTGTCAGTTTCGAAGAGTTGGTGCTCCCTAACGAAGGGTCGACGGTCTGGTCCGCCTAGAAAGAGGACTCGTTTACGAAGCGGTTTTGTGGAGGTGGATAGTCATCGGCCACATCAAGGTGGCACGTGCGGATCAAACTCCGTATTCTGCTGTTGACAGGTGAGGTGGAACCACCCTCTTGTGTAGAACATCCACCCACTGCGATTGGAAAGGGCGTAATCACTTTCTATTGGCAGCATTCAACTGCTGTCAATTAGTGCTCTGACCAAGCTCAAAAGGTCATGGATCTAAAAGTCTGGCGAAGAGTGCACACACATCGAACGTCTGATGTGACAGAATACAAAAGCCTGTGTGGCCTTTATACTAAACCTGAATGTTAGAAAGACCTAAGGTGCACTCTTCTATAACTGCTCAGTAAGTTGTCTCCTGTAATACCCAATGGGTTCAGACACAGCAGGAGCAGATCTGGTCAAAACTTGCTACACTAGTTTCAGATAACATGTGAGTTAATGATAATATTTGCATCTTATGTGCAGGCGACATTTTGGTCTATTGTCAGTGTTAAAGGGACGGTGGTGTTTCCCTGCTGTGTTGTATCTGAAACTCCAGCGGCAACTGACTGTACCAACTCGTTGAGTTCAGCCATTTTATCTACAGTTTATTACAGCTTTTTGTAGTTAATAGGTGCAGTGCAACGTAGGTTATAGGATGTTCTGTTCTCTCGACTCATTCACAGCTACTTTGATCACCAACTCAATCTCGGGCGCCACTTGACGAGTCAAAATATCTCTCATGTGAAATTTTTAATAATAATTCTATGTAATGATGTGTGTGATTCAGTAATGGAATGATTATTCCTGGATAATGTATATGACTAACAGGAATTGAAGACTGTCAGACTCCTTAATCTCGAGAGGTACGGAAGCTTCCTTGCATTGTGAAGCTCTATTAGGAAACATCTTTAGCCTTGCCCAGCATGAACGAGTAAATGAACTATTAGTTAATCACACTACGCACACACACACACACATTTATATAACCATTTCGTTTCGCACACTTATATACGACTTTCATGCCCTATAAATACTCATATATGGAGACATGCTGAAAACGGTACAATTTTATATACAAACCAACCAACATTCGTATGTCTCAACTCTACATGAATAAAATTGACGCAGCTTGGCTTTACACTGGATATAATTACCGACAAAATTAATTTGTGAAACATCAATTTCGCTAAATCAAAATTTAAATAAAATAAGAGAAAATTATCTCAAACATTATAACTGGAAAATAAATTCCAAAATATTTCTCATCCTTAAAACGTATGACTCTAGCAGATATGTATTGCATTTCTCTATAGCAGTTTTTAGGCAAATATACTTAACATTATTGAGTTGCTCAGCGGTAGATAATTAAGAATCCAAAGAAATTATAACATGTTCTACGCAGACGAAATATCTAGTTTGGTAAACGTGTAATAAAATATTAAGCTTGGCTTAAGAAATTTTGCCAGTGAAAAGCTGCATGATGGTGCAAAAAATTAAATTTATATGTTGAGTAGCGGAGTTCTGTATAAGTGTCTGTTTCACANAAAAAAAAAAAAAAAAAAAAAAAAAAAAAAGTGACAGTTTATCTGGAAAGAATTCTTGCTGCTGGTTTCTTCTTTTTGAAAATAAAATTATCATATGTTTGCAAGATAATATTAGAAACAGCTTGCTTATGTCGTTTTTTTTTCTCTTTGTTTAAAACTCTATCGTACTAGTTACCACAAAAAATTCTGCCAACTTTTCCTTATTCTAACAAACTTCTTAATATGAACAATGAACATTGCTAATTAACTCTTACTTTCATACTGCATATAAAGACAATAAACGAAACAATTATAATTAAGTCCTAAAAAAATTGTAATATGCATAATAATATCTTTAGCATTCCTGATAATAAAAACAAATATTCACACTTCTTATTATTCAATCAAAAGGAAACATGGGCTTGAATAAATCAGCTAGTGATCTGAACTGAACTGCATAAAGAAAGTATTAAAATAAATATACTCATTATTTCAAACGTTACAAATCAGGAGCCAATACAATCTCCAAAAACATAGTGCCTTAACCAATAATTTTAACATACGGGAGTTGCAAGAGTAAACGTTTCTTAATCTATAACCTAAAACATAGTCATACTAGCTGTAATGAACTAGGACGTTCATTTCCTACACAAATAAAGGTATTCTACAAAGTTTGTTAAGGTCGTTGGTGTGAAACCGTACTTACTATCTCAGACACCTCACAGTACCTGAAGTACTCATGTACAGACATGAACATGTGTTTGAACATGAGCTGCGAAGCAATCTCCAGCGACGAATGGAGCCATTGCACGAGAATCCACAATCCAGAAATGCAGAATAATCCTGGAAATCATTTCCCAACTCCAATGGCTTCTCCGTCGTACATCAGCTTGTAGCCGCAGGCAGATGAGAGACAACATGAAGATACCTTGCAACACCTCGTCCAGTGGGGTCAGCAACTGGAACTCGTGCAACATTTTCACCACTCAAACGGTGCAGCAACACCAACATTCGTTCACTAGACTCGCAAATACAGTTACAATTATCCTGTTAAGGGCATTCAAGAATCTAAAATTATTGTCTAAGTTTTAAGCAGTTTGCATCCTTTGTCATTGTGATGACATTAAAGTCTGAAAAATTAGAACAATGAAGAAATTTTACTTTCCAAAAATTAATAGGATACGTTACAAGAATTGTGAATTAACGTATTTTTTTTCATAAAAATCTGAAATTTGAACAAAATTAACACGCTACGTTACATATAATGATGTTAGAATGTCATGATTTACATTTATTGGAAATATGTTATGTGGTTCGCCCATGTTTCAATTTTAACTTTCCAGAAAAAATTTAAAGTGAAAATAGCTACCGCAGGTAAACTAAATGTTGGATTTCAAATGAATTGCACCATCACACTCCTTAAACGTCAGGGAACTCTTTACCTGAAACCAAACTTCAGGTAAGAAAACATTTTGGAAATTTGTAAAATCAAGATTTTAAGTCAAAATTCTCCAATTTACAATTAAAAAAGCATTACGTGCATTATTTTTATATGAGTCAGTATTTTGATTAATTTATGTCAGATATCGCGTCATGAAACCATAAAATATCTTAAAAATATAAGAAAAATAAGTGCTTTTGAACAGTTTTAAGGGGTTATGATATTCGACAGAGTACTGTAATATTTATTTGTTGCGCAATTCGTTGTCAGGGCAACAATACCGACGCATTCGCGCATGACGACCGTAGTTCTTATCGAGACCCAGCTTTCGTACTAAAAACTCGCCGATTGCCGCACGACTACCACTCATTCTCTCCGCAAACAAATCACAAAACAGAATATACAGCCTAGTGCTCGAGGACCGGATGCTCAGGTAAACACAACATCTAAAGCGGTGGATAGGTCGAGGACATTCCAGATAAATAAAATAATTTCACTTATTATAGACTTTTCACGGTTAATTAAGCACTTTCCAAATCTCTCCTCAGGTTGTATGTACTTTCACTTGACCATTTGTATCCTTCTGCCACATGGAAAATTAACATTGCCATGGTCCTAACTTTATTCACACGCCTTCTATGTAAAACTGTAGAATTGATAAGAGTGTGTGTTAATAATATGCATATAAGTATTCTAATATTTATAAAACAAGAAATTGTAGCATCAGTGGCGATAAATATAAACATTACTCTCGCACCTCGTCAAGTCTTAAGATCTATTTTTATCAATTCTCTGGCAACAGTCTCCATGCCGGTGTGAAATGCAATAGCAAATAGATATGAGCAATGCATTTTTTGAAAGGTTTTTTCAAATATGCTTACTTTACCGTGAACATAAAGCAAATAAAATAAAACAGTGTATTTTGTAAATAACTGACAAGAAAAAAACGCCATACATTAATTTGAATTTTTACTAACGAAACGTTTTTTGCACTTGAAAAAATAATGCCAAGTCACAAATCCTGAGGATTATTCAAGTGTTCGTGTGAAATACTCGGTATGAGCGCCAATGAAAACTGGACATTCGCCCAGACACAAGAGTAAAGTTGCCGAACTCGTTATCAAACGCGAACTCCACGGCATGCTTACATCTTCGCTGCTTGCTACTGAAAAAAAAATTACTTCTGTGATCACCCAGAGAAAGAGTTTTGGAGATGACGTGTGACGAGTTAGATACTGGGCACCAGCAGCGGAAGTGTCATTGTTCCCCAGAAACCTAAGTACCTTTAAATATTCTCAGAAAGAAAACCCTGCAAACATGCAGTATTCATTCCGTTCTACACAACAGAAGGGAACATTGAAAGGAGAGCAAATGAATACGACTCAGATATTCTAAACAATGTTATGACAAACACGAGTTCATAAGTGAGGTATCACTAACTAATTAAGCTGCAACATTTCTGAATGCATCGCAGACATTAATAACTTGGTATCTAACGCTGGAAAATCGTCGCGATCACAGCCTGTTTCATTTTTATAGGCTTTTAACGGTAACGTGAGCACTTTTGAGGCCCTGGTTACTTTTTTCCTATCAGCCAATTTTATCCTTCCAACACTTGTTAAAATAAATATTGCCATGTTAGTAATAAACACAGTCTTTATATTTCACCGAACTCTGAAGATAACGCCTAAGGCTACAATATAATATATTTTTTGACTATTATTCAAAATGAGAGAGCTTCAGACAGTGCTGACTTTACTGTGTATGGCCTATATATGAAATAGCAGTTTCAGGAAGTATGACAAATCAGGAAAATGACTTTAAAANAGACTTTACTGTGTATGGCCTATATATGAAATAGCAGTTTCAGGAAGTATGACAAATCAGGAAAATGACTTTAAAAAAAAGAATGAAACTAGTTATAAAAATTTTTAATTCATATATTTTTCGTACAAATATCTAAAATAGAACAGGGAACGTTATCCTGTATACTAGTTAAAAATAACTGGTTATGTTATTACTGGGAATCTGTAAAGTGATTCGGCTGTATTTCAATTTTAACTTTTAAGATAAACTTTAATGTAAAAAAGAGGCAGAATTAAACCTTTAACGAACTTGAACGAAACGTCGGATTTCAACAAAATTGCTACACCATCTTGCTGTGACTTCAAAAAACACTAGGTCAAACGAAATGTTGTGTATTATTTTTTTCTATTGTACGAATCAAAACATTAAGTTAAAATTATAATATTTCCTCTTAAAATCATTATAAATTTTATTTTTCATATTATTTGTTTTTTTTAATNCATTAAGTTAAAATTATAATATTTCCTCTTAAAATCATTATAAATTTTATTTTTCATATTATTTGTTTTTTTTAATAAATTTTTTATCTACTTCTTGTCAGTACAGCATAAAATATTCTGAAAATGTAAGAAAAAACGTCGTGATTCTTGATTTATGTATGCCTGTTAGAAGTCATGACTCCCAAGCATTTTGAGATAGTAAAATACATATATAGCTAATGCAAAGAAATTTTTCGCTACATAATATAATGTACAATTAAATATTTTCTCGAGGAACTGAGTTTCCCTAACTTGAAACCCAATATATATATATATTTTTTTTTNCATTTAAATATTTTCTCGAGGAACTGAGTTTCCCTAACTTGAAACCCAATATTTTTTTTTTTTTAAAAAGGGGATATGACGGATATATAAGACTGAGATTGAATTTTGATTGAATCTCCATTCCCTACAATGACCAGGAAAAAAGTAACCAAACAAAAAATTAACACGATATTTGGACACACAAATATGGTTGCTTCACTCTCGATTCAAGCTATACATTGCTAAGTTTCACTTGCGTATTTAGAAGCATGTGCAGTTTGTGGCCGTGTAGTTGCGTGCTGGTTTCGGAGCCAAAACACGTAAGCCAGCCACATTTCTGCAACAAAAATATGGGACACTTCAGTTTTAATTAAAAGTTCATTTCACTGACATTTTTCTAAGGAAAGATTTTTTTTCAGAAACGTCTTATACAATTTAAGCACTGGAACGCAGTCAGCACAGTTATACATACATTTTGTTTAGTTATGACCAATGCGCTAAGTTTTTTTGTGTGCGTGTGACATTTCTCAAACTACCACAACTTAATTAAAAGATAAAAACACTCGTTTCACGTAAGCACCANTTTGTGTGCGTGTGACATTTCTCAAACTACCACAACTTAATTAAAAGATAAAAACACTCGTTTCACGTAAGCACCATTTCAAAGTAAATTAACGCCAACTCATCAACCAAATAAATTATTTTGTTAAGTATTTGTGCAGACGACAAGTTGCTGAATAGGCTTACGTGATTTTTGTTTTCAATTTTTACGCTAACCATATGCATTACCGTGGATAAATAAGGTAGGTAGGGGACCTAATGCGGCTCATGAGTGATCCCAATATTTCTACTAGGAATGAAAATGCACGGAAAGGGGCGGGGATCACGGCAAGTTTTAAAAATTTCCATCCAATGACATTCCGCACTTGTTGTTTCGGGGTTGCACTTTGCAAGGTGATCACTTTGTGGAAAACGTTGCAGTAGGTCTATAGAACCTCATCATAAACCTTGTTGTCATTATCTGTACGTCTACCAGAGACTTCTGTAATAAGCTCCNGTAGGTCTATAGAACCTCATCATAAACCTTGTTGTCATTATCTGTACGTCTACCAGAGACTTCTGTAATAAGCTCCGCGGATTTTTTCGACACTCACACCAACTAGAACGAGTATTTAAAAGAATTCAAACCAAAAATGTTGATGTCACTAAAATTGACAGTCTACTTATCAAGATATTCTAGACAAGTATCGAAAAAATGTACACAAGTATCTACGGAGCTTTCTCAACTCTGTAGATCCCTCTGACACAAGAATGTGGCTATTTTATCGTAGGTAAAAAAATTATATATTTAACATTAAAAACTATGTAATTTTTAAAACCAATTTAAACAATTTGACATCGAACACTAATTTTATGTGTTTTTAATAAAATGATTAATAATTAGCGATGAACAGTATTAAGAGATTGTAGATGCCAAAACAGATCCATTAGATTTTAAAAAAAATATATAAAATCAGCGACTGATGTAAAATTACCTTTCAAAACTTTTTATTTAATATTTATTGAACATATTTTTTTTAACCCTGATAATATAGCCAATTCTGAGATTCCACAAAATGGGAATTCGTCCTCACTGTATTTTGCTTCCTATACTGACGATATTAACGATATAATTAGCTGTTAGATAGCAAATTGTAATTACTAGTGGATTTATCACTTTGAGAAAATTATTGACTCCCTCAAAAATTAAAATTAAAATAATAATTCTTGTAAATTAAATTATGGCGAAAGTTCACAAGGTACTTAAGAGTTACGTTTATTAATTCATGTTAAATTGTTCTTCCATCACCGTTGTGCTAACATTGTAATTATTACAAGACTTATAAACTAATTTATTTTCTTTCTCGATTCCTATCTTACTAGAGGTTTATCTCTATTGTTATTCCTCAATAAGGAAAACATTCTATTCCAGCTCTCTTGCTTGGAATTCAATTGCAGATAGTAAAATTTACAAACTAAAAAAAAAATATTTGTCTTCATACTAATTAGCGAAAAATTATTATTTGTTCTATCTCAACTTTTTCCATCTTAAAATCCATTATGAACTGATTTCAGTCTGTATCTTCTCATGTGAGACTGAAAAATAATAAACACTGTGTTGTGTTAATCTTTATAACGGTCACAGGTACAACAAAATCAATTTGGACAAAAATATCTGTTATGATATGCCCTATGCACTGACAGCACTCGTTTTCAAATATTTGTTCTAAAAGTAATGCTTTGGTTAAAAAAATTAATCCAAGGTGGAAGACAGACTGCCCCCTTAATCACTTTCACGACATTTTTAACAGCATTAGCATTTTGTATTTGAATGAGAATAAAAAAATATATGTAATTCCAAGAGAGTATTTCATTGAAAGATATCTGTATTTCTTAATGTTCAGTTAAGGATGCACTTTGTTCTCGATTTGAAAGGCAACGGGCAAGTGAAACCACTGACTTCACTAGAAATAGTTTTGGTTTTCACGGCAGTTACGTGCAAGAGGAAATTTATATGCCAAGCAATACACACATGTGCAATAAAAAATGCAGTGAGTGCCATCATAAAGCAAGGTGCTCCATCGCTGGATATAGTCTAGTATCTTCGTTCAAAGGTTTAGGAATTTCATTTTAGTAGTGGAAACTATCAGAGATGAGCCTGCATTGCCAATACAGGATGAAAACTACACTTGTTTTAAATATAGAGAGTGAGATAACGGTCATGTGCTTACAGACTCATTCTGCCTATCGTCTGCAGCCGTTATTTAATAGTTTTATGTGGTATTTGAAAGTACATTTCAGGAAAAAAATACTGCATATCCACTTAAGAGAAATTGCAAGCCATAAATAAATGAACGCAAAACAAAACTGTTAACCAATTTAATAAGTTTAAATTGTAAATTATTATGTGAAATTAGAATATATTTCATATTTTCATTAATGTAACGACAAAGTATAGTGAAATGTGACGACAAAACTTAGTGAAATTACCTACCGTTATTTTAAGCACTTCAGTCTGCAAGAATTTATTATTTTGAATTTTACAAATACTGCCTCAAAATGCATTCTTAAAAAAGGAACATTGTTCCCAAAATGTGTGAACAATGCATGGGCAAACTTGTATTTTTTGTCATGATGTCGGTTTATACTGTACTTTGGTGTCCTTGCTTTGTTAATTTAAAAATTGCAACACNCTTGTATTTTTTGTCATGATGTCGGTTTATACTGTACTTTGGTGTCCTTGCTTTGTTAATTTAAAAATTGCAACACCAAGAACGACACATATGAAGGACACCACACTGGGGAATATGAGATCAGTTCATTTTATAGAAATATTTTTACTCATGGGATTTCAAAAGTTTTCTAATTACCTACCAATTACTGTAAATATAAATATTTTCATAGTTGTAAGCTTTAAAAAATTAATCAGATCAACGTACATATCTAATCCTGTGAAGCGCAGAGTCTTCCAAAAATAATTTGTTTTCTGTTGACCAACAAGGAATAGGTAATTTCTAGGAATTAATTAATTTTGATTTTTTGTTATAACATTGTAGTGCTGCGTTTCTGTTTTGATGTCAATCGTTTGCGGTATGATATAAAATTTTAGTTTTGGAAAATCATACTTTAAAATGTATATTTTTACGTAAAAAAAANAATCGTTTGCGGTATGATATAAAATTTTAGTTTTGGAAAATCATACTTTAAAATGTATATTTTTACGTAAAAAAAAAATGTTCATTATCAACGTAATTTGTTGAAGAGTAAACCCATAAAACTTCTCGGTCACTATTATTTATTCCGCTATTGAATTAGATATGCCTGCCTAGTAGCGTGTGGCACCACCTTTCTCACTGATGACGGCGGTGGTGCGGCGTGGTAGGGACTCCACAAGGCACCGGATGCAGTTGGGAGCCACGCAGATCTATGCCCGCTGCACAGCTTCCCACAATGCACGGAGATCGGCTGGAGCAAGCTACACGGCAGCGAAGCACGTTCGGAACACACACAACTTCCACTGAAACCAGTTATGTCGAAAATGTGCAGCTTACCATAGCATTAACCAATACACGCAACAACCAAATACCCCAGGAAAACAAGCTAATGATTTTGTACCAAGCTACACAGCATAAGAAATAAAGAATTATACCAAACGTTTTTATCACTCTTGATTCTATCAGTCATATTTTTTACACCTTACATGAAATATTTATATTGCAAACATACACTAAGAGAAAGGCTTGTTCCAGCCAACAAAATATTTGCTTGTATAGAGCCAAAAATACTTTTTACTGCCCCAACAAAACACTTTGCTANGGCGGTGGTGCGGCGTGGTAGGGACTCCACAAGGCACCGGATGCAGTTGGGAGCCACGCAGATCTATGCCCGCTGCACAGCTTCCCACAATGCACGGAGATCGGCTGGAGCAAGCTACACGGCAGCGAAGCACGTTCGGAGCACACAACTTCCACTGAAACCAGTTATGTCGAAAATGTGCAGCTTACCATAGCATTAACCAATACACGCAACAACCAAATACCCCAGGAAAACAAGCTAATGATTTTGTACCAAGCTACACAGCATAAGAAATAAAGAATTATATCAAACGTTTTTATCACTCTTGATTCTATCAGTTATATTTTTTACACCTTACATGAAATATTTATATTGCAAACATACACTAAGAGAAAGGTTTGTTCCAGCCAACAAAATATTTGCTTGTATAGAGCCAAAAATACTTTTTACTGCCCCAACAAAACACTTTGCTAACTGAACAAAAGTTCAAAAGTGACCAAATAATTAAGCACATCTAACAATACACATGTTTTAATAAAGGAAAACTCTGTTTAAGGTCCAAAAAATTAGACCGCCAACAGAAATATTAAGTTAAATCAACAGTATATATTTGTTTGGCCAGTCATTTGAATGGCTTCGTTCCAAAATACAGCTCAAGAGTTAGTTTGTTATTTATGTGACAATAGAATAAGCGTTGGCTAGTGTATTTATTGATGCTTCTTGATAGTATAAAATTCCTAATAGAACACGTTCAACAGAAAAGTAAAAATTAATTATGTAAAAATTTAAATATTTATTTGCTCATATTACAAGGCTTTTGACCTTCTTCGAAAATGATTTGTTAACATAAATTCAACAGAAATAACTTTAGAATCATGTTGCCAGCCAACGTTTAAGAAAATAAATTTTTTTTATCGTTGCTACGTCATATAGGTATAAATCAGCAAGTTTTTCATCAATAAATACACTAACCACCACTAACTTTTTATATTATCCGAAACTGTTTAATATACGTAGAGCTAGACACATGTTTTGTTGTATCAGCCAAATCTCACGGTTTGAAGCAACAAAATAAGATAAACAAAATAATTTCGTTTCAACAACAAAATATTTTATTGCCCCTATAAAAATGGTTACACCAAACAAACTTTTTTTGATTCAACAAACCCTTTTTCTCAGTGAAGTGAATGTCACTTATAAATTTTTGTGTTTCGGGAATATTCCCAAAACAATTTAATGTAAGGAAATATGACGACTAGAATTTCAGTCCTTAACTTCATGATTGTGAGACCGACACTTAACTCGTTCTGCAATGACTACTGCATTTCGAAAACAGTATTAAAAAATGTGAATGGAATATATTTGCAGTAGCTATAAGAAGTTGTTAGTAAGTAGTATTATTTACTTTAACTGGCTTGTTCTTTGACACAGGGATATTCTACACTCCAATTGATTGTATTTAACCAGTCACAATACCGTTAACTGATGGTGCACGCTAACAATTTTTAGTAATAATTTCCGAAGGATGCAAAGATCCTCTACCTCTCAGTGTGTGTTTTTGTGCGTGTGCCCAAAAAATCTTTGAACCCCTGCACCGAATGCGATCATACTTAATAAACATTGTACATAGTAAGAACTTCCATATTTATATTTATCTTGTTTTCAGAATAGTATATCTCAGGAACCCTTCAACCATTAGAACAAAATTTGGTACGCTGACGTTCAGAGTGTACGAAGTGAACTCAAAGATTTAGTCTCACTAATCCATCGTTTAGGATCATAGCTCCTCCTAAAAGGATAAAGCCTTTACTTCATATCGGGAACAAATCAATCAGAGGCCTTAAAATTTGGCATACAATTAGTGATATGAAAAGCAATTCTATACATATACAATTACAGTATAAAGACGGCTTATTTTTGAAATTGCTACTAAATAAACATCACAGGTTAGAATGAAATATCATCCGAACCACCAACCAAATTCAACTTAACTTCGTTGGCTGGAAATGCAATCTGTGAGTATTAAAAATGTAAATTAGTAGCCTCTTTGGTCTGTCATTTTTTAAAATAGCGTCAGAGGAAATAATATGGCTTTTGCTCCACAACACAAGAACTACCGTGAATCGGGGTGGGAATGATTTGATTTTCTGCTCACATTTATATTTAAAAATGCGCAAACACATAACAAAAGAAGACATTTTTATTTTTCAATATGTTCTTTGACTAGGAGAGATCCCAACAAACATTCTGATATAATTTGAGTACTGTAAATATTTTATAACCCCTAAAGTTATTTTCCGAAATGTGAGAAAATCTTACTTCGAAACAGGGTAACGCTGTCTCGAGGTACGTACAGAAATCAATATTTAGATAGGAGTATACTTTCAACCACAAAAATATTTATTAGTGAGAAGAAACGAATTACATTTGTAATCTTTATCATTGAAATTGAATTATGTTAATTTTCTTTTCTTATTATTGTCGTATAAATGAAATACATTTACTTACATATTTCTTCAACAGGTCTTATTGAAATAAATCTCTTACATCATATATTCAGAAACATTGAACCGATTCCTGTTAAATTTAGCATATAAGTATTGATAGGCTAGACCAACCTAAACTTGTACAAATCGCCTACATCTCATTTTCAGAATGGCGGTNTAGCATATAAGTATTGATAGGCTAGACCAACCTAAACTTGTACAAATCGCCTACATCTCATTTTCAGAATGGCGGTAATTTAAATATTTAGTTTAAAATGCTTTTTCTTCCCACCAAAGTGATCTACTATAACAACCAAACTCGATATACTGACATTACCTAGGTGATACATTGACATTTATTTATTCCCAGAATTTATCCACCGTTATTCAAAACAAGCTGTCAACCAGCTGGATATCAGTGCCAGCTTATTGATCATGTCAGTGGAGAGGTGCGACTGATCTAGTGGCGAGTTGTGCTGAATTCTCTTGGAATCACACTGCTGCGAAACGTAGGTTCTCATGTCAGTTAATTCGCTATTGTAGCAACTCACCAACTGACTTCTGTTTACTTGTGTNTAGCATATAAGTATTGATAGGCTAGACCAACCTAAACTTGTACAAATCGCCTACATCTCATTTTCAGAATGGCGGTCATTTAAATATTTAGTTTAAAATGCTTTTTCTTCCCACCAAAGTGATCTACTATAACAACCAAACTCGATATACTGACATTACCTAGGTGATACATTGACATTTATTTATTCCCAGAATTTATCCACCGTTATTCAAAACAAGCTGTCAACCAGCTGGAGATCAGTGCCAGCTTATTGATCATGTCAGTGGAGAGGTGCGACTGATCTAATGGCGAGTTGTGCTGAATTCTCTTGGAATCACACTTCTGCGAAACGTAGGTTCTCATGTCAGTTAATTCGCTATTGTAGCAACTCACCAACTGGCTTCTGTTTACTTGTGTNTCTGCGAAACGTAGGTTCTCATGTCAGTTAATTCGCTATTGTAGCAACTCACCAACTGGCTTCTGTTTACTTGTGTTTCACAGATTGCTATCGCTAATTCAAGTTTAGAGTATAGGTACCTGCAAGAATCGAGGGCAATATTAATAAACCACGAAGATTTCATGTGCTCTAACCCTATAACAGTAAATCATTTTAAACACATATTCAAAGTTAACAGCTGATAACAATTTCTAGTACATACAAAAAAGTGAATTAAATGGATTAATTGAACAAGGGCTTCATTTACTTGTCTGATTTATCGATGGTTTAGCAAAATTACCGGGAACTTATTTTTTGATTTGATTGTTATATATCGTTCCTGAATAAATATTATTCGTGATTTCAAGACGGAGCAAATTGGAACCGTAAGTATTCATAAAATACAATGTAAGCATATAAATGTCCCCGAGCACAGGTTTCTCAGACAGTTAAGTGAGAATCTAAGCTTCACATCCCCAAAGAGTATGGTTATAATCACTATACACGTTCTCCCCTAAATTTAAGAATATCCACTACCTTCTTAAAAACTACAAAATCTCGCCAAAATACTTACTTAAATGTACACTAACAATTTGTCTCGGAACCTGGGTTGCTGTGCTTTTAGCATCGTACCGCAACGTTCCCGGATTGAATACCANCTTAAATGTACACTAACAATTTGTCTCGGAACCTGGGTTGCTGTGCTTTTAGCATCGTACCGCAACGTTCCCGGATTGAATACCAGGTTTTAAGAAGAAAATTTACAGAATATTTACTTTTTAAGTGGCGTTGTTTTAATTGATGTATATTTAAACGAAACAGAAAAATTGGAACAATAGAGCAGAANCAGGTTTTAAGAAGAAAATTTACAGAGTATTTACTTTTTAAGTGGCGTTGTTTTAATTGATGTATATTTAAACGAAAGAGAAAAATTGGAACAATAGAGCAGAGCCGAATATTCCGTACATTTAATAAATATTAAGGAACATATCGAACTTATAATTGATAAACGTACACTGAGAAAAAGGTTTAGATGAATCAAACAAATTTTATTTGGCGCAACCAAATTAATTGTTTGTAAAGGGGGCAGTAAAATATTTTGTTGTTGAAACCAAATTATATTGTTATTCTTATTTGGCTGCCCCAAACTAAAATTTTGTTGAAGCGACAAAATATTTGTTTGGCTGTACGTACATTCAACAGTTTCTGTTAGTGTAATAAAAAATTGGAAGCCCAACGGTGATTCAATCCAAAATCGTTTGCTCCCAAGCCCTAAAACCTAGAAATCTTAATTAAAGTCACTATGGTCGAAGTAGGAGTGTTTTAAATAGATACATTTCGAACATACATAACAAAACACGTTTGGAAGATTTACACAGCTACGTCTGCTTTTGGATGCCATGGTTTTAGTTCAGTGTTTTAATACTTAAGAACGAGACAAATCGACACGAAATAATAGCAAAACTTTAATCACGAATGCTCAATAACATACTGAGCCAGGTAAGGAAGAGTTAGACAGAATGTAGCATAGACCAAGGGTTAACAAGTGGGGATGAAGCAGGTATAAGCAGGTCGGTCGAATCATGGTCAATTCCAGGTATATCTGGCTAATTTTATTTTAATTTGAGGTATGGCATTTCTATTTTGACCTCAATATATATTTTTATTTCTTTACTTATGCCTTTTATCAGAACTAAAATAAATTATCCTGCATCTCAAAAAATATAGCTGATAGACGAAATCTGATTGAATTTTTGGAATCAGCACATTAAAAATATCCCAAATTAGTCCTTCGTTTTCCGGCACCAAAAGAAACTTTTCGTTTTGTTGGCCAGTGATATATACAAGATCAGATAACTCATTATGTTTTTCAAAACATATACTTTATATTCAAAAGATGTGTTATCATAATTGGTTTTCTCGTGACAAAGTTATAAAAAAATATGAGTTTATGTGGTCTCTTTTTTTAAATAGTTTAGGCGTTCATTCTGCTCTAGCTTGCATAAATTAAGGTATTCTTTTCCAGTTTAATCTGGTGCAAAGTTGGCCTATATTTCTGTTTCACACACTAACAATTCCTTACTTATTCAAAGTAATTTTTACCACTATTGTTTTCATATAGTTTTGGAAGATAAATATATGTTGTTAGTACTATTATAATTCAGTCCATTCTTTTAAGATTATCGACAATCTTTATACCCAAAAATGTTTTTAATTCCATTTGAAACAATTAATTGGATATTTTGAGAGAATTCTCTGAACAGGAACGTAGATTTGAAGTCTGATGTAATCCTGATATTTTTCTATTATTTTTGTATGCGAAAGCTTTGCAAACTGTGTTCCTTAGCGGAGNTACATTTCGAACATACATAACAAAACACGTTTGGAAGATTTACACAGCTACGTCTGCTTTTGGATGCCATGGTTTTGGTTCAGTGTTTTAATACTAAAGAACGAGACAAATCGACACGAAATAATAGCAAAACTTTAATCACGAAAGCTCAATAACATACTGAGCCAGGTAAGGAAGAGTTAGACAGAATGTAGCATAGACCAAGGGTTAACAAGTGGGGATGAAGCAGGTATAAGCAGGTCGGTCGAATCATGGTCAATTCCAGGTATATCTGGCTAATTTTATTTTAATTTGAGGTATGGCATTTCTATTTTGACCTCAATATATATTTTTATTTCTTTACTTATGCCTTTTATCAGAACTAAAATAAATTATCCTGCATCTCAAAAAATATAGCTGATAGACGAAATCTGATTGAATTTTTGGAATCAGCACATTAAAAATATCCCAAATTAGTCCTTCGTTTTCCGGCACCAAAAGAAACTTTTCGTTTTGTTGGCCAGTGATATATACAAGATCAGATAACTCATTATGTATTTCAAAACATATACTTTATATTCAAAAGATGTGATATCATAATTGGTTTTCTCGTGACAAAGTTATAAAAAAATATGAGTTTATGTGGTCTCTTTTTTTAAATAGTTTAGGCGTTCATTCTGCTCTAGCTTGCATAAATTAAGGTATTCTTTTCCAGTTTAATCCGGTGCAAAGTTGGCCTATATTTCTGTTTCTCATACTAACAATTCCTTACTTATTCAAAGTAATTTTTACCACTATTATTTTCATATAGTTTTGGAAGATAAATATATGTTGTTAGTACTATTATAATTCAGTCCATTCTTTTAAGATTATCGACAATCTTTATACCCAAAAATGTTTTTAATTCCATTTGAAACAATTAATTGGATATTTTGAGAGAATTCTCTGAACAGGAACGAAGATTTTAAGTCTGATGTAATCCTGATATTTTTCTATTATTTTTGTATGCGAAAGCTTTGCAAACTGTGTTCCTTAGCGGAGACCACTAAAGAGGAGGAAAACAATTATATAGAAATCCTTCCCAACTACAGATATCCATGGTTTCACAATTTGCTTATGTTTAAGGCTTGGTTTTACCCATTTCACAGAAATTGTTTATTTTTGCGCCATAGCTTTGGATTCGTAGTAATTACTGACAATTTACGATTATATGAAATTCCAGTTTAACTAGTTGTTTTATTTTTTTGTGCGTAGTTTTTATTGTGTGTTTTCTGCTTGCTGTAAAATTCGAGGACATATTTACATTTTATCAATAAGTGCCTATTTTCAAGCAGGAAATAACACACAGTAAAAAATATATACAAATATTTTAAAGAACAAGTAAACTGTGAATTTTATATAATCAAACATTTCTAATAATACCTCTGAAACTGAAATTTTGGTACGAGAATGAANAAGTAAACTGTGAATTTTATATAATCAAACATTTCTAATAATACCTCTGAAACTGAAATTTTGGTACGAGAATGAATAATTTCTGCATAATGGGTGAAACTGAGCCTTAACACCGAGCAACGATATTTGCGATATGCTAGAGTAGCAGTGGACAAGAGCTTAGAAAAAATCACAACGGATTGAAAACAGATTTCGAATTCGAAGCAACTTAACAACAGAAAGATATAAACAACCAAATTTTCAATTCTAGTCATTCTCTTTATTTGCGATCTTGTACTAAACACGTAAATATATGCGATCAGAAGGATTACCAAGGAAATTTTCATGACAACTGTGTCAGGTTTTAGTTAGATCAGTGTGACACTTAATCAGACCTTTCCACTTAATACAATCATTGCGCTATACATGTGCAGGCGTCGTGCAACTCTTCCAAGCCTTGCAAACAAAATAATATAATATATTTCAAGTGATAATGCTAAGTCGAAAGGCACTCAGCAGATCGATTTCGCGAAAACACCAATTTGGAAACAAGGACTATAAAGCCGGGAGTGCCTGCAGAAAATTTTGAAAGCAGGATGTATACGTTAGATTTTGGTAAATTTCTATAGGACTTAGTGGTAACTGGAAGAACAGATATGCTAGGTATGTATGTATGTTCTGAGAATACGTGGCGTTCTGCTGCTTTTAACGAAGTTTAATCCCATATAAATTTCCCAATGCAATGATCGTTGATTGGACAAAAGTGNGGCGTTCTGCTGCTTTTAACGAAGTTTAATCCCATATAAATTTCCCAATGCAATGATCGTTGATTGGACAAAAGTGCTCACAGACATAAATGCCGTGACTATCTACCAGCAGAATCTATGTAATCTTCACCGCTGGGTATTTAAAAGATCCTTATAGATAAAGTCGAAAGTTATTTTCGCATAACANAGAATCTATGTAATCTTCACCGCTGGGTATTTAAAAGATCCTTATAGATAAAGTCGAAAGTTATTTTCGCATAACAGTATACTAGTGAATTGCATTGCTAAATTATACCTACCGCCGCACAAAATTGCATGTAAAACTGCAAGGGTAGGGTTAATAATAAAAAGCACAGAAAATAAGTAATAATTCAATAATACCTTTCGTTTAATCAGAACCACAGAGTACTGTGAAACCTGACAAAATAAATCCNAAATAAGTAATAATTCAATAATACCTTTCGTTTAATCAGAACCACAGAGTACTGTGAAACCTGACAAAATAAATCCCTTCTCATTAATTTTTTTTGCGAGTGCATTTTCTCGTGCAAAAAAAATTCACAGTCGCTTATCTAGTTTTTGTTAGAAGTAACCAATTAGTGAACAAATAATTATTATTCCTATAACTTTGAAGCCTTCTATCTCTGACGGAGAATTTCAAGTTTAGCATTGCCGATCTTCGCAGCTAAGGAATTCTACGTCAGAAAAAGTTTCAGTTAAAACCATGTAGATAGAACTTATCATTAAAAAAAACGTTCAGAAAAATTTTTATTCATTAAAAATTATTTACAAAAATCACTTTTATCTGTCAGAATATTTGTGATGTGATGCATATTTTCAGAATTATTGCATTAACATCATCATAGCGTTATTATTGTCCTAATGCTTGTCAAATAGTTCAAACTGAGTGGACCTAAGATTTTATTGATTTTTTAAATATGAGATCTAATCAAAATTGTTTTAGGCTAGTAATGACCTATATGATAGCCGGGGCATACAAACTGACACATAATCAGACAATTATTTACAGAGTCAGTTTTCTAATAATAAGGAAGACTAAATCTCAATGCACTTGCTAGTTACTTTTTCTTAAAAAAAATGTTTTGTTAAAATCGCTTCAACTGTTTTAATAAAATGATTATTCGCCACAAAAATTAAAATGGCTGCTATTATGGAAATTATTTTCCTATCTGTAAACTAACATTTAACTACGTGTGCTCGTCTCCACTGACAACCATGACGAGCACCGGTTTAGTATTTGTTGGAATATAGCAAGAGCTTAGTTTTTAGCATTACTTCTTTTGGAAATAGATACATTTTCAACCTATTTTACGTTGGTAAAAAAACAATGATATCCCCTTCTGTTTTTGTCCATATTTATATGTTTATACGGTTATCAACATTTAAACTCTTACNTAAAAAACAATGATATCCCCTTCTGTTTTTGTCCATATTTATATGTTTATACGGTTATCAACATTTAAACTCTTACAAATAAGTACACGACACTCGAAGAAATTCTAGTGCGTCGAATGTATAGCCAATATTAATTGTGTTCAGCATACAAAAAAGGTTTTTTACAAAATGGCGGCTACATCTTTTCACAAAAACCATGTTGCCGATTTGAAATAAACTTTGTATGTTAGCATTATTTAATGGAAACATGAAATTTTTTCATTAAGATTCTGTTGCATCCGCCACTTGACATAAATAATCAAGATTAGTTACCGTATATAAGAAATTATTCTACCGAGGATGACGAAAAGTGACATATAATTATTACCATGCAAGATGATGTATCTAAAACAAATATTGAAAAAAGTGGCGTTGCATTATACGCGCATTAGTCACTCACGGTTACTTCCATCTTTTCTGAAGCTCTCCTAAAGTTAAAGTTCCAGGATATTTTTCTACCTCATGCAAACAAAGCTTAACCAAGTCTAGAAAATTTCACCAAAGTAACAGCGCACCGCATCTGTGCGCACTGTGTAGTAATATTTTGCATAATAACTATTCCTTACTAGGCATTACCAACACACATATTTTCTCACTATTTTTATTCATATTTACTATAAATGAAATATTATAGTTTGTAGGCAAAATATTAATAAAATTTCAATGTAAACAAAAATACGGAATTTTTATGTCAACAAAAGGATAAAACGCTCGTGATACATGGCATAGTAAGGAAACAACCAAAACACGTCATAAATGGGATGGTTTTTCAAAGGTTTGATTCAAAANCGTGATACATGGCATAGTAAGGAAACAACCAAAACACGTCATAAATGGGATGGTTTTTCAAAGGTTTGATTCAAAACGTGTGAAGAAACCGTGAATAGACTATACAGAGTAGAGCTGATTTCTACCGATAAACTGAGTGAAATGATTAAATTCCATCGTAAAGTAAATAAGTATCAGGGGGTGGTCACCCTCTTATTGATAACAACTTTATATACAGTTAGGTATTATGAACTTTATGCCGGTTTATTGAGTNGGGGGTGGTCACCCTCTTATTGATAACAACTTTATATACAGTTAGGTATTATGAACTTTATGCCGGTTTATTGAGTAGAAAGATCTAATGAACAAAAATGACCTTCTTGTTGCAACTGCACAGGACTTCCTGTTATCGTGTAAAATGCACAAAAATATTCAACTACAGCGATATAGTGCCTAGGGAGTAGGCAATACTACACATTCACGTAACGGTACTCTGTTGTGCCCACTGAACAGACAAATGGCGGAGGACATTTTTAATACTTTCTGTAAACAATGTGCACCATACATTAAAAAGCCTACAGTACCGAAGTTGCACGTTTGTTTCCGGCTACAGTCGGAGTGTAAGTTCCTTCAGGAAGTAATGGTATTGCCTACGCGCCTGGGACTGTATCTCTGCCGCCGGAAGTTTTGCGTGCGTTTTACTCGAAAATTGCGAGTCCTGAGTAGTTGCAACAACCGGACCCTTTGTTATATTAGGCCATACTGATCAATAAACCAGCATCAAAGGTTCATAAATCGTAACGTAAAAACTGCGTGCCCTATGAGGCTGCCCACCCCTGTTACAGTGGGAAATTATATTGAGAATTTGCTCTTAAAAGATCCCGATAACACAAAATATTATTCAGAGAATTGTAATTTAATTTCACTTCGTTTCCAATATTGAGCAAAAATAAAGTTTATAAGTTCATTTCTTAAGGACTCATATCACTCTTAAGGACACTACCTACCAGCTAGCAGCTGCGAAATTTAAATGGGAAGTCCCATGTTAAGGAAATTTTGCCACTGCGAAAATTTTAAAGATAGGCGTTTCAAACAAGATGTATTCTTCACGATTTTTTTTAGGAGAAGTTCCCTACAGTGAAAATGTTTCCATAACATGTACAGCCTGTTTACAAGAACTCTTAAAAATGTATGTTTTACAATAAAGAAAATACTGCCTATCTACATTGAAAATATATGCTCGTAGGGATCTACTCATAAAAAATTCGAGAAGAATACATTTTGTTTGAAACGACTATCTTTTAAATGCACGCACTGAGGCGAAATTTCCTTAACATGGGATTTCCTATTTAAATTTGGCAGGTGCCAGCAGGTAGGCAGTGCCCTAAATGTTCAGTTTAGGTAGACAGTATCTATCCCATATAATTTTCCACTTACTTTTGCATAAGGAATTACCTCACGAAGTTTGAAAGTGAAATTCATCCCAATCCGTATATTACAGAATAATACTGACCTACATGAATGAAAATGGTTATACAANGTTTGAAAGTGAAATTCATCCCAATCCGTATATTACAGAATAATACTGACCTACATGAATGAAAATGGTTATACAAGTATAAAAAGTAGAGGTACAATTTCTGTTGGTACAAACCTCTCATTCAATCTTCCAATAAGGAAAATAATAGGCAATGAACAATTAAGAGTTTATATTAATCAGCAGTAACTGCCAAAATACGCAAAAAACCATACAATTAACGAGAGTTTCGTATCAAAAGTATGACTATAATTACAAAATATTGGAAAGACATTTAAAAAATATGTTTTTAATAACAATTTTAAAAACCGTTACATATCTTACGTAACATNAAAAATATTGGAAAGACATTTAAAAAATATGTTTTTAATAACAATTTTAAAAACCGTTACATATCTTACGTAACATTCTTTAAACTAGACTGGGTAAGAACTGCTAGTCTAGATCGTAAGTTAAAATACGTAGGTATATTTGATATATTATGGCCCTATTCTCCGAAATGGCGAATTATGGAATTACTATTTATTTAATTTAAATGTCTCGCTAAAAAATGTTATTATGATAATATCGTTTGTTTGTATAGATGGTACATAATTATTTTGCCAGTGGATACTTCCTTCTAAATTGGCTATTAAAAGAGAATATTAGAAGATGGATTTTATACTTCTAGTAGTTACTGCCAGTATGGCGTCTTTGGTTGATGTATGTCGTATAGTTCTTGAGTATGTCATATCATGTTTCAAATTTGTAATGCCATTTTAAAAACCAGATTGGAAAATACAGAACATATTGTATAAATGATAAAAGTGTCAAAAGTACGCTATGCCTTGCGTCAATATTAGGCGTTAGATGTGCATTGAGTTCAGTAAATCCGTATAAAATTTCAAAGGTTGTTAGCGAACACGTACACACGCACGTTTGGGGAAATGTTATCTTACATCCATTGTTTTCCGAGGGAGAAGAGGCAAATAATTATAAACCTTCAGCCACTACTCTCTAAGAAAATGTTCACAANATCCATTGTTTTCCGAGGGAGAAGAGGCAAATAATTATAAACCTTCAGCCACTACTCTCTAAGAAAATGTTCACAAATTTACCACATAATAGTATGGGTTTGTCGTGAAAGCACAAATGGCAAACAAATTTTTATCATACATCCATGAGAGCTTTACTACATATATTTGGGATGAGGCCAAACTCCTAGCGGAGTTTTAAAATTTTTAAAGTAGCAGTGCTATATTCGCATCCCTGATCTATGGTTAACATTCCACACTGTTTACGGCTTAACAAACTTACATTGCAGTTCAGGAAGTTTACTGAAATTATTATGCAAAGCAGGTTGAGAACTGCAGCAACTACATTGCTGATGATGACGCTATACAATATAAATTCAAAATGAAGTATCATGTCCATGCAATATTCCAATTGCCTACACATCAACCTCCCAAAGCATATGCTGCTGTCAGCATTCTTCATTTTAGCATTGAAAAGACCTTCATTTGGCCTTAAGTATGATCCGACACTTCAGATAGTAGATAGTTGTAATTAAAGAAATAAATCTGTTTAACCTCAAACGGGAAAAAACACACAACATCCAACCAGTATCGATAATACGTTTGCTTTCACATCTGAAACCACATAAACGTACGCCTACATGAATATGAGTGTCCACAGCTCCCAAAGCAGGTGATCGCAAACTCAAAATCTAGCAGTATGACATACACGCTCTTAACAAATCGCTTCTATAGCGAAACAAACACCCAAAGTGATCCAATCCCAGCTCAAACTTTTAGCAAAGGTGATTAGGAACAGCCCATATTTTAACCAATACTGCGTCATGGTGACCAAGATAGGAAAATCGAGCAACCATAAGCTACTGCACTGTTGAATAAGAAATGCTGAAAATAATTACTGAGCAACGGTAGCTTGCTTGAACGAATATATAACCAAACTTAGAAAAAGCTCAAAACAATTTTAAATNATTAGAAAAAGCTCAAAACAATTCGAAATTTCCGTAAAAACGAGCTATTGACAGAAATAATTATGGGCATGCGTCAATATATCATATTGTTACGTGCGGCCGCTTCGCCTCCGTGCCCTAGCATAGATCATCGCAGGATGAAATGACCAGTACCCCGAGAAGGATAAGAAGTGGAGCCAACACTTGACTACTATAACTCCAACGGGACTAAAGTCACTTCCGTCTCTGAAAGAAANCTACTGCACTGTTGAATAAGAAATGCTGAAAATAATTACTGAGCAACGGTAGCTTGCTTGAACGAATATATAACCAAACTTAGAAAAAGCTCAAAACAATTTTAAATTTCCGTAAAAACGAGCTATTGACAGAAATAATTATGGGCATGCGTCAATATATCATATTGTTACGTGCGGCCGCTTCGCCTCCGTGCCCTAGCATAGATCATCGCAGGATGAAATGACCAGTACCCCGAGAAGGATAAGAAGTGGAGCCAACACTTGACTACTATAACTCCAACGGGACTAAAGTCACTTCCGTCTCTGAAAGAAATATCTTGAAAGATTTAGCGCGAGTTTTTTGGTCATCACCTCCCTCGGCACGACCCGAGGTGTGAAGAAGCTTCTGGACCAGTTCGTATCATCTATATATGTCGCGGCGTGCCTCTGCGGCGGGAGTCTTGAAAGGCTGTTAGTGCCAGGTATCATCGGAACGACGGGCGACGATTCAGTGACCAGCGTGTGAAGTGTGCGGCCATGGGAGAGCAGAGACTGGGGCTTACCTGTTTAACAATAAGAAAGTGCGACTTGATGTGTGAGTGGCGGACATTTTTATGGCGATGGACGTTTTTATTGTATTTATATAAATAATAAGTGAAGATTTAGTTACTGTAGCTAGTATAAAGACACTGACAAGGGCTTCAATTATTATTTATATGGGCATACAATTGCACTCACTGATGGGAATAATAATGTGTAAATAGTACGTAGAGGCAGTAAATAAAAGCAATGAGAATTGTTATAAATAGTTAATAAATTTAAGTATTCAATTGTTTTAAATTTTTATCAAGACCTCCATCCACCACGACCTTGGAAACGTTCTAGACAATTTGTAACTGTATAAAATCATACTACGTATTTTGAAGTTTTGAAGTTACGTGTACTGGTTGTAAAACAAATAAGAGCATATTTCCTAACGACAGAATATATACACTATATGTGTAATGATATAAATGAAAAAAAAATGATTTCACTGCTTTTAATAACATATAAATGCAANTTGTAAAACAAATAAGAGCATATTTCCTAACGACAGAATATATACACTATATGTGTAATGATATAAATGAAAAAAAATGATTTCACTGCTTTTAATAACATATAAATGCATATTTAACAGTAATTGGCAGTAGCAAATCGGAGCACATTGACCTGTAGAAGACTGAATAGATCGTAGGTTTTTACAAGACATACAAATCACGAAGGTACTCTCATAATTTATTCATTTAATTATTAGCTAATAAATATCATAACAGCGTATCTTAAAATACACGATGTTTTTATTAGAAGTTGAAATATTTATTTTCACAAATACCACCTTCTTATATTAAAATAAAATACTTCAGGGAAAAATTATTTTAATTTGAATGGTTGTTGTGTGCGCGAGAGTTGTTTAGCCCTTTATATTAGTTATTAATTTAAATAATAGTTTTATAAGTACTTAATTTGTTTAAGTCTTCGTTAAAGCAATCAACGGGTGTAAAAATATATAGAATTGGAATGTTTTTGAAATTACTGTTTCATTAAAAATCACATCGTAATATTTGTTGTACTACAGCATAAACGCTTAGTACGGAAATATTTTACTGGAGCGATCAATTTCTCGCGATATAATTTTATATTAATTGTTTGAAGTATTTGTTGTTGCAGATTCAACTTTTAAAACCTCATGAGACTGTAGAAAAAATTTACTGTTTTAATAACTAACTGCATGCCATGTTATTGTAGCCATGTTATATTTTAAATCACCAGAATATAAACAACACATTACATGACGTTCGTATAAAATAATTCTAATCTGTATTCATAAGGGTTATTTTTTTACTATTTTCTTTACCTGTCCAAAGGTAAATGGTTAGAAAAACGGCTGGGAGTTTCGGGAATCAGCCATTTATTTATTAATACAGAATACTGAAGAAATTAGCAAAACAAATAATTTCAGGTTAGTAGAAAGCTTAACATGTGACCATTAATTTCATGAGGCGTGGTATATTGACAGAAACATCTTAACAAATACTAATTCATTTTCAATAGCTATAGTAAAGGATATAGATTTCATAAATTTCTCTCTTACTTATTTTAAGTGGTATTGTGGTAGAAGTAGTGTCCATAGGTAATTTTCAAATAAAAATAGTGCTAAATAATATGCGTTAATTTTCTATGAGTGCCGAATGATTGTTTGTACCTTACGTAAAAGTGACGACCTGAAGCGTGTGGCAGATTGGTGACCGCCATGTTGGAACACGAATACGCTGACCCAAACAGAATGTTCGCTCCGGCATGCCGAATCTTGCACACGTAACACAGTAAACAATTTCATCACACTACTAGTCTCGAATGACTTGAGGAAGTTGAATGATTTCGAGCATAAGGCCCCATGGATGGGTTCAAATGTTCAAACCATGATATTTGATCGATATATGTACAGTCGGAAACGCGTTGTGTGAATAGTATAGGCCAGCAATGGTGTGATGAATGTTGAAGTTTTTGTTTTTCAAGAACACCATGACATTCACAAGCACACGTCAGTTATGGAACGAGTCTTAGTTTTAAGGGCTGCGGAAAAGTCTCGCAGTGTGCGAATTCCCGAAATATAAAGTAATGAACAGAATTGAACTACTTATTTAATTGGTCAAGTATCTGAATTTACAAAACTATCACAAAAACATTTTTCATAAAATGTATAATTTTCGAATAAAAATTGTTTTTTTTCGAATAATAACTTATAGAAACTACAAAATTAGTAAATACCCAAAACATGTATTGTTTTAAAATGTATAACAATGTATGATGTGGGACTGTAGTAACCCATTTAAAAAAAAATTATTTTTACAGAATTATTTTTTTTTTTTCAATCTCGAATTAGAAACATTTCTTATATAATACATATTTCCTTCATGATAAACAAATATCAGTGATTTATAAATGTATGTAATATTATTTTGTTAATGAAAATTTTTTTTTGACATATTTACATTTTGTGATTTAAAGCGGTATTTTTTTTTTTAAAAGTTGGCAAATTCAAAATAAAAATATATAGGCTGCATTAACTATTACTACAGTACATTCGCGGTTACTTCGCACTTTTTGACCTAAACCTTTGAAAAATCACCCCACATATGACGTGTTCGGTTGTTTCCTAAATGTTCCATGTATAGAAAAACCTTATTTCTTGTTATATAGAAATTCACTTATATTTTATACATTAATTATACTCTATTTATAGTTGATATGAATAAAAACAGGGAGATAGCTGGTGTGTTGGTACTGCCTAGTAAGAAATAGTTCTAATGCCAAATTTTACTAAAATTTGAGCGCACGAATACGGTACATTTTCCCTTTGGTGTAATTTTCTAGACACTTTTATGTTTGGGTCCATGAGGTGGGTGAATATCCTGGAAGTAGAACTTTGGCAGGGCTACAGAAAGGTTGGAAGGATCGCGAATGGTCTACATGTATGAAAGTTATCAATATTTAAATTTATTGTCAATAAATCTAACCCTATAAAAATATATAAAGTAGTTCAAATTCTGTTCGTGATTCGGGAAATTTCGTATTGTGCGACCATTAAATAATGCTTAACAGCCGTATAATTAAAGTCAGTGGTTTAGGCTGCCCAGTCCAATCCAGTGAAATGTCACGTATCTATCGATATACATTAACTGTCGATTGTTCTTGGTAAACTGTGGTTGGCCAAGTAAACTTATGTGACTTAAATGGATCAGACACGTATATTCAAAACGGATCTTTCACACATATTTTATTTTTATTTGCTACAACTTCCATACTGTTTGACCGATTTCGACCAAACTTTGCATGTTGAAAGTATATATTACATGTGTTATATATGTTGACTTGTATCAACTTATACTGGCCATTTTGTAAGCTAGCGCCACCTGAACAAATAAATTTTTTGGGTCTTATCTCGGGGAAAAAACGTGTCGATTCCTGCCAAATTTGGCGAACAAGTAGAACTACAGTAGTCCATATACTTTTGTAAGTTTTAGGTGGACCAGGCAAACATTTTCGAAATGATGGTAATATAAAAATTTTAGCTAAGTATTCCTAATTGACCAAATCATGTAACTAAATAAAAATAACTTTGTACCTACGCACCATATCACAGCCATCAAATGCGTATACACAGAGAGACTTTTTTTCTCGAGACTTTGTAAGCTTGCGCCACATGAACAAATAAATTTCTGTGTCATATCTCGGGAAACAATCAACATTTTCCTACCAAATTTGGCAAACAGGGTACAGTATGGCACGCCATGTAAGCTAATAGGTTAAAAATTGGTCAGGCACGCTTTTTAAAAATGGCAGCCTTATAAACATTTGTGATTACTTTGCTATATATAACAAACCATGTAACCAAATTCGATAAAAATTTGTCTGCTGTTGTTGCCTATAAAACTTTCATAAAATGTGTCCATACAAAGCCTCTTTTGTCCAACATTTTGTAAGATAGCGCCACTTTTATATCGATTCTCGGGAAACACGCAAACAATTGGTACCACATTTGTCAAACGGGTATTAGTACGGAAGGCGATATAAATTTATGCGTTTTAAGTCAATCAGGCACTTATTTTCAAATTAAAGGCAATGCAAATATTCTATTTGAACTCACAACTTCTTTTTATCTCAGTCTTACGGTAGGGTACCGTTTATCAAATTTACTCGCATATATGTGTTGAGAAAGTTGATTAATTAATTATATTGGCAACTTCTTGTTTCTTCACATATAACATGACAGAGGTAGAGCACTTTCTCGGATGATCTTTTAACTTATATCACTCTAATATTATATATTTAACTTTAAGTTACATTTTCGAGAAGAAACAGTAATTCTAGGCGAAGTGAAATAGAAGTATGTTTTTATTATAAACGTATTTTTTTTCTATTGAAATACTTTTTAAAAATCAGAATAAATGTTTTGACATACTTGGGAAAACGTCTAAAAAAGGTTTTAATCAGTCTGTACAAAATACAAAGTTGGTATTATATAACACAATGTACAGGGGAAAAACAACTAGATTAATTAAGTCTAAAAGACGTTAAGATATTTTCAAATGTTTTAACAATTGTGTGTATTCACGCATGAATGCGAGCATGTACGCTTGTATGTATGCATGTACATACGCATGTATGAATGTATGTATGATTACATGTATGAACATATGTAAGCGTATATGGATAAGTATAAATGCATGCACATATGCGTACATGTATCTACATATGCATGTATGTACATATGCGTGTATGTTTATATGCCGGTTTTTGCACAATATGTTTTGCATAGGGAATAGAATGGTCAGAGGGTCGTTTGCATCGTGTCAGCTATGGAGTGTTCCGCAGACCTCCTCGTTTCGGCGAATGCCTGGTCATATCATATTGAGGCGAAGGTGTCATATTGTGTTCATAAGTGGCAGTTTCAAGTTCAGTTCACTGAAGACTGTAATCGAATAGGGATTGTTCTAAACATTCTCACATCATTAAAGAAAATGCTGGAATTTGGGTAAGTTCCAAAAATTAATTACGGTTCTTAAAATTTTTTCGTGTGTCTAACTCACGATCAATCATTATAGCCCTCCATATGGCATTTTTTACATTAAAGTATTTGCGTATGTGCACATATACAGACGGAAGTTCATGCACTCTCCTTCCAATATAGGTCATTTTTTTATTAATTCTGGGGGACATAAATTAACTCATTTGCAAAAAAAAATATTTTCATAACCGAATTGCGCGATTACAGCGAAGGTTGCCACACAGTATCGCCATAGCCCAACATGTGTCCCAATAGCGTAAAATGCGGTTTGAGTGAGTGAATGGTGAAAAGATTTGGGCGACTCTTAACATCAAGGTCTTGAAAGCCGAAACGCGGTTTGCTTACGCAGATGTGCCACTTAGGGGAATACATGTCCTTCCGTCATACATAGCTGCAAGACACCGAATAATACCACAGCAGCAGCGTCAGTGGTTCAGTTAATACGCAGCATTATCCGACGACGCATTCGACAAGCCGAAATCCTGCTGAATGTGTTTGAGAGAGGCCGCATCGTCGCCTTCCGAGAGGGAGGTTGGACGTTTCCGCACATCAATCGCCACTTAAAGCGTTCTGCCCACACTGTGAGTCGGTTTTGGACGCAGTGGGAACTTGAAGGTAGTCATACCTGTCAAGAATGCTCAGGTCGACCCCGGTATGCCATCAGCAGGGAGGATTGTTTCTTCGTGCGACAGGCTCTAAGTACTCCACGGGCGTCTCTGCGCACCATACAGGGACATGCCACGGCAGCTAGCCAGTTCCGTAACCAGGCTGCTAGCTGAGCGGGATCTGTCGTTGTAGCGTCCCTTGCGACGGCTACCATTACGATCTGAGCATCGCCGAACACGTTTGACATTCTGCCGGGAATGCGCAGCATGGCAACTTGTGGATTAGTGATGTGTGGTCTTCAGCGAAGAATCACGGTTCTGTCTGGATACACATGACAGCCGAATTCGAGTCTGAAAATGTCCTGGCCAGCGCCATGATCCACGCTTCATTGTAGAGCGGCACACCACCCCAACGAGAGGTGCCATGGTGTGGAGTGCCATTTCCTACGATTCCCGCATTCCACTGATTGTGATTTAAGGAACCAAAAAGGCGCGGCGATACGTACATGAAATTCTGAGACCATGTGCACTCCCCTTCCTGGTGCAGTTTGATAGCTCAGTTTCCAGCAGGATAATGCCCGTTCTCACACAGCACGGGGATTTACGGCCTTCCTTCGTGACGTCAACAGGCTTACTTGGCCAGAGAGGTCCCCAAACCTCTCGCGCATCGAGAACGTTTGAGACCATTTGGATGCTCCACCGTATCACCATCTGTCCCCGTGCTACGGGTGCTCCAACACCATATTAGGCGCGTCCTACATGTGTTGTTACCCTGCAATACATACTTGGTGTGGTACAATATTTTGATGTTTCCTATATACATACTACCATGTCCTGTCCCTGTGCCCACTTACGTGCCCCTGCGATGGCACCTTCAGAGGAATCCATTATTTTGCAAAATAGTGTATTTATTTGGTAAAACCTTCAATGCTGCAATCTCTCTACTCTGTATCGTAAGTGGTTCTTCTGTGAAGGATAGTAGTGTGATTATGCTTGTTGTGTGACAGTGGAACATCAAATATGTAGAGTATGGTGGTGATCATGTAGGAATATCGTGACCGTGGTCATGACCTACAGACTGTGTCTGCAAACCAGCAGCCATATCTGTTTTACCGGTATAAGGTAGGCGAATTCAGAAACAGGCAGCTATCGCCCGATGTAAGAATAATTTTCTGGTTTCCAGGAGTGTACCTACATGTAAAGCATTCGCAATGTAGACTCTTGCTAGCTAAGTCTTTTAAATATATTTCATCGATGTGTAAAATTCGATATCACTGGAATTCAAAATTTCTTTCATTTTAATTAATGTTATATATTTTTAGAGCATAGCGAAACCATGATAAATTCTGTCGATTTCCTTACTAAGTCCATATCCTTTAATTACAAGAGTCTGCAGAATGTTTTAATGATTTTTGCAGTGGTGTGAGTGATTATTTTAACGTGTATTATGAACGTACGCCTATGCAACACTGTGCTGTGTTTGCAGAAAACCTACAATGTAAAGAACAATACATAGATAAATTAATAAAAATAGGAATGGAAATGAGGGAGAGTGAGATGTTGTTCATATATCTGTGACAGTAATATAATTTCTATAAAGAATCTAGTCGTAGATCACAAGAAACACTGCACAACGCAGCAAATAAGTATCATAGTACAATTACAAGCAGGAAACTAGTGTGATGTTACAAGAAAATTGACACATCGCAACCGGAAACGGTATAAAACTGACCAGGATGGTAAATTAAGAAAACTGCAAAAACAAACTGGATGAAACAAAGAAGAAAATACAAACGAACACAATGGCTGGAATAGATGTATAAAAAGGCACACAATAATGACAATACAGATGTTTGTAAGTACAAAACAAACTAAATTTTAAGTAGTATATAATGCAACGGATTTGGCTGATCTTAACATTGACCATGGCCTTTGATGTTAATCTTTACATTGACATTTGGCTGCCTTGGCATTACCAACATTATGACTTTTCGCAATGGTAACTTCCAAAATAAAAAACTTCAAGGGATTCCTGAAGTTCGTAAATAAATCTGTAATAAAACGCAGTCATTCAATAATCTGGTAATATGGCAGCCATTTAAAAATTTTTTGGCTGAAATTATTATCTAGAAATTTTACATAATTAAAATTCAACAAAAATTATATAAATTTATTTTAAATACATATAACTGGATAGGCGCATTTCGAGTTACTGCGGCCATATTGGAATGTGTTGATATTATTTACATTTATAAAAACATTTTAATAAATAAATTAATTATAATGTTAAATACTTAATTATTAAAAATTGTGTACTGTATCTCTAGACACAGTCGTAGGTTCGAGTCTCAGTATGTGTAAACTGCTAGCGAGAGACCTCGATGTGGGCAGTGCCAGAGCTACCTACAAAATGAAACACAACATTATTTGTGACTATTGTCACTAAAACGTCGTAATTCTCATGCAGCGAGGGGGTGTGAATGGTAATTGTTCGAGTTTAAACCTTGGTACGACCAAGAAAATCTCGAAAAAAAAACTTGCCGTTGGTAGATCGCCGTTTGTGGAACCTACCAAACATGGATTACATGTCAGTCTTGTTAGGGTATTGGATAATGAATGAAACCCATAGTTCAATATATCTTTGTGCCAGAGGCGATCGCACACACCACACATATGCCAGAAGGAATTGTTTAGAAATAGCTTGGCGAACTGTTTGTCTACGCCAGAGTAGCGCGGCGACTCTGCTGGTTGCTTTAGTAACAGCATTGAAGGGCCTGTGTTGGCTTCCATTGAGACCAACCGGGAGTCATGAGTGGTCTCATCAGCTTCGTCTCAAGTTTGCAAATACATATCTGTCATCCTCGGTAGTTTTGTTGGAACTTCCGAGGGACCCGTCTGCGGAGAAGCGGCGCGCGCGCCGTTTTTGTCCTGCACGCTAGTATTTGGAGACCCATGACTTCTTTCCTGGTGATCCAATTCTCTCAATTTTTTCTTCTCTCTATACCTACGGCTTCGTTTTGCCGACGTTAATAGCGGTTGTTGGTTTTTTGACGGATTTCGAATTGGATCCTTGCCCTTCTTTCGTGGCATGACGCTATTTCACCAATTCAAAGCGCAGCTGCTTCGAAAATTTTCCGAGAAAATCACTGACTGTTCCATTAGAAGAAGGGCCCTTTCAATCCCTTTCGAATGAGCTATCACTCGCGTCTGTGGCACTTGTAGTTTCGGAGCAATGGCGCGCGTAAGAATAAGAGTGCTGCAAATTGCGCCGAAATTTGTCTTAAACTCGATGACGCACCACCGGAAACAATAACGCGAACGTTATAAAATAATGTATGTATAATGTGCGGACAACTTTGCTCCGTCGATCGGTGCATGCGAACGGTCCGGCGTGCGAACGGTGACTGAGTGGCGGGGCGAGGCGCGGTACATGTTTTCGTGCGAGAAAGACATGTAATACATGTCAAAGCCCGTCGGTAGCCCTGCGGTGCACAGCCCATTATCATCATCAAGTTCCGCTGTATTTGCTCAAAAATTTGACTGTGATACCGACACCACAATGTTATACAGAATGTTGCAAAAATACACGTCTTAACATCGGGGAAACACTCCTCACATTCTGAACATAGGTCCGAAAATGATTCGTTTATTTAATACATTGCCGATAATGCCCGCCGGCTGGATCATGGTTGTTTGGAATGCAATCACAGCTATAGTGAGCATTGCAGATGACACCGCATACCACGACATGCTCTAGCTATACACACGTCCGACTGATGCGCACGCCACACTCGTAGCTTCCTGCTCGGTGCTACATCAGACAGTGCGCTGCGTCCGATGAAACGGTCGGTTCGACACATCTGGTACAGGGCTGCCGTCACAGAACAGCTGTGATGGTATTCCACACAACCATAATCCATCTCGCAAGCCATACTATGTAAGTTATGTAATGGCACCCATTACAAATGAAGCGTTTCCATACCTACGTTCATGACATGTTTTTCTTCCTCTAGACGCGAGGAGTATTTCCCCAAAGTTTTAGGTGTTTTTTTTTTCCAACGTCCTGTAAAGTTTACTTGTGGTTAACTGAGAACATTTTAAATAAACTTTTGAAAAATATCGGTACTCCAACTGCATAACCATCCTAACAGTTTCACAGTTTTATTTGATAGGCGCATGAAGAAAGTAAGTGAGCAGGACCATGGAAATGTTAATTTTACATATGATGGAAGANAGTTTTATTTGATAGGCGCATGAAGAAAGTAAGTGAGCAGGACCATGGAAATGTTAATTTTACATATGATGGAAGAATACAAAATGGATATAAAATTACATTCTGAGCAGACTTTATAAAAGCGCCAATCATTTGAAAATAACCCACACATATTTCCCACTACTTTTTATTTCATATTACTGCAGTCTACAATGCGGAACTATTCATCGAAATCTTATATGGTTATGTTGTATGATATATTTCTTGCGTTAATGTGGGCATGACAGTTTGCTGTCTTGTATAGCACGTAAACTTCGACAAGCTGACCAGTAGCTTCATACGCTGTTTACCAACTTTATAGAGTACAGCTACCTATAGACTATTAACGGTAAAGTGAGCACTTTTCAAAGCCCTCTCATTTGTAAAAATGTTCAATAAATATAATTTATTTTCGCCTTAGATGTTTACTTCCGTGTGTGGTGTAATAAACACACTCAGGGTTTATTATTTACATGGCANTATTTATTTTCGCCTTAGATGTTTACTTCCGTGTGTGGTGTAATAAACACACTCAGGGTTTATTATTTACATGGCAATATATATTTAATAAGATGGTTGAAGGATAAGAAATGGCTGAAAGAAAATGTTACAAGGACCTCAAAAGTGCTCACTTTACCGTGCACAGCCTATAATAACGTGATGCCCTTTCTTTATCCTTCAGATCAGGCTCACTTAGGTTTGGATTCAAAGAGATTATCAAAACATGTCCATGGCGTCCGCTGTGCAGAGGAGCGCGTGCATGATTTCCTTAGCCCATTGTTCCCTTGAACCTGAACCATCGACGCCTTAGACTACAATGGGCTCATGAACACACCCGCTTGAACTTGTATTGCAATGAGGCCGCTAACGGATTTAACGATATCAAGGTGAGCTCCATCTTTCAGAATGCATTGTCCATATTCGTACTGCACGAACGTTGGCGAGTAATTGGGTATCATAGGCAATTCAGATGCTATGAATTGTGGGAACTTTGGACAGCAGCCGTTACATCAGGGAAGTTTCCAGGTGTTGGAATAATGGATTCGGTTTCATTAAAATCGATATGAATAGGCCATAAAAATTATAGAGATTGTACGGAACTCTACACGTACAGTGGACAGTTCTTTCTAGCAGGGTTAGCCCAAGTGAATTTGTCATTCTGGGCCACTAACTTAACAAGCACTCCAATCGGTTCACGTTTCTCTACATGGAATAAATAAATTTAATTTATTTAAGAAGTAAAGCTTTACTAACGCGAGTTTTTTGCTTTTATTGTAACTTTTTAAAATTGACAAATTACACTCATGTTTGTGAAAAATTCAACACCGTGAAGGAACCATCAGAATTATATATGTTTTTGAAAATAATCGATTGAAATTTCAGAAAAATACAACGACATTACTTGCAAAAAAAACAACATATTGTGAATCCCCTATGAGCTGCAATAAGAACTGCTGCACGCTATGGCATAGAGTCAAACAGGCCTTGGATGCAATCCTGGTGAATCGCCAGCCAGACTGCTTCCAACCGAGTCCAAAGTTCTTCGGTATTGGTTGCTCGATGAGAATAACTGGTTAGTTTCCAAGTGAACATATCTCAGGCATGTTCAATAAAAGACACATTGGGTGAACGTGCAGGCCAGAGAAGAAGCGTTATCTGCCTTGCTTCGAAGATGGCCTGGATATTTCTGGCAACATGTGGTCGGGCGTTGTCATGTTGGTTTGTGGCTTCAGGAGTGTTCTGAAGGAAGGGTACTACTTCAGCCTCCACAGCTTCCCTGTTGTAGCTATTGTGATGCCGAGAGTGTCCACAATTCGTAGCAGCTTATTTCGCCTATGTTACACAACTACTCCGTAAGCCATAACGCTGAACGTTCGTGCAGTATGAAGCTGGACAACGCATTCTGAAAGATGGCGCTCATCTTGTATCGTTCAATCCGTTTGCGACCATCACTGTAATCGAAGTTCCGACGGGTGATTGCATGAGCCCATTGTAGTCTGAGGCGTCGATGGTTTAGGTTTAAGGGAATCAAGGGCTAAGAAACGCATGCACGCGTTTTTCTGCGTAGCAGACGCCGTAGAAACGGTGGAGGCAGACGATGTCAGACCTGTAGAAGTGTTCCAACGTTCTGCTAACATTGCAAGAGATGAAGCTCAACGGTCCGTCACCACCATGCGGATGAGGTGTCTATCATCCCGTGGTGTCGTCACATTTCATGGTCCGCTTACGGATTTTCGACTCGTACTGCTCTCTTCACTCTAAACTCGAATCAGTGAAAAACCACTGATAGCAGTGAAATGCAACTACTAGAATCAGTGAAAATGGCTCCACTTAGAATCGGTGAAAAGCCGCTGATTGTTCCAGCGAAACAATCTCACTGATTGAATCAGTGACAGCCAACTGCGTGCTACGAATTAAATATTTTTATTATTACATTTAACATAATAATTCCAAAAAAAAAAACGTATTTCTGATAGTTACTCTTTTAATAATGAAAAAGAAGTAAAAAATCACGGTGCCCAGGATTTGAACTCACAGAATCTCATTCTCAAGCCGTTACCTTACTAATCAGGCTACAAAACCAGTAACGGGGAAAATATATGTAGAATGTTTCTTCAGCAAAATTATGTAGCTTTAAATTACAAGTCGTTTCTTTTCGTGTTTTGTTTAACTGGTAACATTACTACTGTTAAAATAAATAATACCTTTGTATGCACTCACTTCACATTTAATATACTGTAAACCATCAAACCGAGCGTTATGATGATAACTTGAAAACGAAATGAACAACGTAAAAATTAAATGAAAGACTGGTTGTCCATGTTGCCTCGTAAAATGGTTTAATAAAAGACGAAACTCGTATACTACGAGTATAAATATATGTTATGGGTTTTATTAATTGATGCATTATTCCATTTGTTACATGCTGTTTAAGTGAACCATCAGTCAAAAAACAAATCACTGAAAACAACGAATGTAAAATGTCACTAAATCAATAAACGAAGGAAAACTGATATTTTTTCACTACTTCATCAGTTAAATTGACTGAACGTACTGTTGAATAAGTCAGGTGCTGTTAACTTATTTAAAAATTGAAATTCTTACTGATTCAGATATAGAGTGTTAATTTTATTGCTTTCACACTCACATCAATGTCGTGACTTGATGGCCTGTGTGAGCAGCAATTTCGCAACATGAAAATGCTGATTTACTTAATAATTTAACTAAAAATATTTTTAATATAACGTTTAAATCTCGAAATGGTAGTGTAGTGTCTCTTATTTAGTGCAGTGTTATTCTGAATGCCTAAATGGCAAAACATTTATAATAATTGATCTCTCATCTGCTCACTTTCTTTTAAACTATTTGCTTGAAGCTATCGAAATCACAGAAGCAGAAACATGGTTATCAAATTGGGGTTTGTTCCACTAATAATTTTTCCTTGGGACTTAGTATGACCACAAAGTATCACCAACATTTACGGCCAGTCTATTTTTGTATGCATCAACAGAGCACAATATTCACATAAAGTGAACATTCCCTGTGTCTGCCAGATAGCGTTACAGCGTCAAATCTCTATTTTTTGCAATTAGCAAATTTACCACGCCTTGCTTCAGTTAACGTTTTGATAATAACTGCCATTTAATGACTGTTCACGGTAAACTGAGCATCCTTGAAAGCCCTGATTAAGATCTAATTGCATTGTACATTGTCTATTCTTCCACAATATGTAAAATTAACATTGTCACGGGCCTCATCGCTTTATTCATGCTTCGGTCAAGCGAAACTGTGAAATTATTAGAAAATGGAATATTTTACATATGTGCTTACTTTTGTATGCATTAAAAAAACTGAAAGTAAAATAAATCGTTTCAGTATTCATAACCTTACCTAACGCTTTTAATTTAATGGTTATACATGGAACTACTTTCCCTTCGTCGTTACCAACTTTACTGGGTTCAAGCCAGTCAGTGTGCCCAATAAAAAATTTTACAGGTAGGGGCAATAACATTTGTCGAACTTTGATTTCAAAATTGTTAAATTAATCATGAACAGCCTATTCAAGTCTTAAGACTATAATTTCGTTGATAAACAATTGCTAAGATCTATAAACGTCGTGACTCATGGTTGAGCACAAGTACGTCTTAAGTGGTCCACCCGCCTGCAGCTCTTTCCCACAGTTGAAGCGGAGAAGTGCGCAAGCGATAATGTCTACACAGTACAATTTATTTGTACTTTAAAAAAAATCCTTGGAAACCCAGTTGCCAAGAAAATCCTCTGTAGAACTACAAACAGTTTTCTTGTAAAATCTGTCAAACACATATTTGTAATATTACAAATGATAGGCTTGTATTAAACTTACATTATTGTTGAGAAGTGGACATAATTTTTTTCGTAAATAAAGCTGATGTATTAATAACTAAAAATAGGGGAAAAAACTAAATTCAAAATACAACTCACGAAAAAAATGCATGTACCTTGCCAACCAGGGGACTAAAACCCACGCCCTATGCGTTACAATCCCACACCCTTAACTACGAAATCAATTTGACTGACAACAATTTGACTTACAAAAATTACGGTTATTTTGGTAGTTAATATAATAATAAATACCTAAAAAAAATGTGAAGTTATTCGGTTAAGAAACTTGAAGAATGCATTTAAATCATTTTAAGAGTTCTGTGCAGTTATAGAACATTAAAATTAATCATTCATTTGTAACAGCATCACGTGTTTTTAAGAGTTTTGTCTTTTCATTATGATTATTTGATTTGTTGTAAGTGTTTTACGTTATACAAACTTGCAACACATGTCTTTTCTCGCACAACTACACTTCACATCACACCTAGTTTTCGCACAAACATCTATATATGGATTTACGTTGTCGAGTGTCTGCCATTTTTCTTGAGCTCGTGGATATAAGTCCGCGTAATACAAACGTCTTTCGAGGTATATTACAAACACGGCTCTTTAAGTTTTACAAACTAGTCATTTTACAAGATAAATTTTTGTACTGTTCTTAACATTCGTCAAACTAAAAACAATTTCTTAGTGAAAATCACAGAAAAAATTTTACAGTGTACACTGCCATGCGCATCAAGTGCGCCATCGCCACTAAGCGCAATTCTCTGAAATGGGGTGCAATGTTCTCGTCATGCTGCGTGTACCTATGGGACTTCAGCAGTGACCTATAATTTTATTGGCGGAAAGTCTCTAGCAACGTGCAAAGCAGGGCGCTTGAGTATTTTTCGTGTTCCTGACGCAAATTATCTGAGATAGAGCACTTTGAAAAAGACCTTTTCAGCTGTGTCAGAGTGACCCCAAATTGTGTTTCTTATTTGCGTGACGTCTTGAAGGCACCTGGCAGTCCTAATATGAAGTGTGTGTTTTTTTTGTAGATGAGCATATTGTACGCAAGTTCAATAGTTCCAGTATTTCAAACTCTTCGCAACCCAATTCAAGTGCCTGGTAGGCGGGCCCAATAATGAAGCTGAGTTGACTAAAACTGCGTCCCGCCACTTGTTACTGTGATAGTAATCGGTTGTAAAAATTCTTTAACAAATCCATACCTTTGGGAAACAGCCGTTCATCTTATGTTTGTCAAAGGTTTAAAAAAAAAAGGACTGGAATTTCTATTTCACCTGCTAAAACTACTGCTTTCAAGTTAACTAGTTCATTACACAACTGTTGACTGTCTACTCTCTTGGCCGTCAGAAAATGTCTTTCCGAACGCAAGGCGTTTTAATTTAAAGCAGCAAGGTCTGATAGTGCCTTGACGTAGTAGAGAAATCGCCGTGTGTTACTGCGTACATTAAGCTGAATAAATATTTTCTTAATAGCAGATATGGTAGTATCAAATGAAGTGTAAAAAAAGAGGTATTTTCTAAAGCATCACAAAACCAAAGACAGCTTTATACTTCGACTCATATTCAAATTACACAGTACTTACTNGACTTTCCGAACGCGAGGCGTTTTAATTTAAAGCAGCAAGGTCTGATAGTGCCTTGACGTAGTAGAGAAATCGCCGTGTGTTACTGCGTACATTAAGCTGAATAAATATTTTCTTAATAGCAGATATGGTAGTATCAAATGAAGTGTAAAAAAATAGGTATTTTCTAAAGCATCACAAAACCAAAGACAGCTTTATACTTCGACTCATATTCAAATTACACAGTACTTACTGCTGGGGTTCCGTTTGAATACGGAAGAGATTTAGCGAATTATTTACTTGCAGTAATAACGGTTTCATAGCTGGAGTCGCGGGTATCTTCTAGAAACATTTTCCATGCTTTCATATGAGAAATACAAATTTTCTAGTCGATATCTACCCACTATGCATAATTGCCAATCTGGTTTACCTATAACAAAATACATCATGATAAACTACTTAGGAAATAACGAAATCTTTCAATGNAGGTAATAACGAAATATTTCAATGTGAGATGGGTTTACGGGGATAAAGCTTTAAATTAATTTTGGAGTCGCTTAATTCTTCTTGACTTTATGACATCATCATGTGCTTTGAAAAATTATGCTGTGGGCAACAGTTTGAGTCATAGCCCAGCCTCTGCTGTGCTTCATGTAGTGCCTTTTTATCTGTAATTCATTTATCAGTGAATTTACTAGCAAGCTGAAATATTCATAAAGCCAACATTTCAAACAAAATTTGGATGCGTTTGAAAACTATTAAATTTGGGTGTCCCATTAGCTAATAAAGATGTATTGAGTTGTAGGTATCAAATTTATTAAGAGGCACAAACCGAAAAACATTTATGAGTAATTATTAAATTTACAAAGCGTTCAACGATCTCTTAAGCACGACTTTCGCAGGAAGACTTAAAATTGCAATGTAGACGTCATTTGTCCTGCATTTACTTATAAAATAATCTAAACGAATTCTTGAAGCCGCAAAAAATATTTTGCGTGTTACCCGGACGGAATATTTTACTACTCCAAAAACAGGCTAAACATTCATTTATTTTCCTTCTATGCTGAAATAGAAATAACGACTTATCAGTTATTNTAATTTATTTTCCTTCTATGCTGAAATAGAAATAACGACTTATCAGTTATTCAGACGAGACGAACTCCAGATACTACTACCCATAAAATTGTAATTCATTTGTAACGTCCTTAAATAAGAATATCGAGGAATCATTTTGCTTTGAGAGTTGCGAAGCCAATTTTTTCCCCCAGAATCGTAAATTTATATATTCATGAGAGAGAGCATTGCACTAACTGGTGTCCTTGAACATACAGATAGAAATTTAAAAAAAGAGAAGAAGACAACCAAATATGTACTCATAAAGTTAGCCGTTGGGCTAAAAAACCACCAACAATACCAACATTCCACACTTAAAAAAACCTTACATAGTTTTAAGTACGACAAAGAAAACTACTTCTTTAAGGCTGTTTAGTTTAGGCTAACACAGTATCGCTTTAATTCAAAGAAAAGGTTACAGAATTATGGGTTTACTTTTAATAAATTTTTTATTTATACGAGTTTGCATTATGGCATTATTAACTTGCTTTATAGCAAAGAAATAAACAAACTTTGAGCTGCTTTTGTTCAAAGTAAAGAATATTACTTCGTACCAAATGAAACTTTTTTAGCTGTCTTAAAGTTTTCCTGTCACACGTTGTAGTTTCCAGTGCGTAACAGTTCTCCCGACGCAAACTTTCATGAACTAATGTATTCTGCATTTACGAAACTGCTACTGAGCGAGTGTACAGTGCTCCTGCAGACGTTTAATGTCACTGTGTACTTCAGTGATTCTCGAAATCACTAACCGCAGTTCTTCCCAAGAGGTGACGTTATATTCTGGCCTTTGTTACTACCTGAAATAGCCTACCAATCAAAAGTATTCTGGAAACAGCGAGTCTAAGTGGCCGTTTGGTATAGGGCGTCAGGCTGGTAACACGNTTCTTGAAGCCGCAAAAAATATTTTGCGTGTTACCCGGACGGAATATTTTACTACTCCAAAAACAGGCTAAACATTCATTTATTTTCCTTCTATGCTGAAATAGAAATAACGGCTTATCAGTTATTCAGACGAGACGAACTCCAGATACTACTACCCATAAAACTGTAATTCATTTGTAACGTCCTTAAATAAGAATATCGAGGAATCATTTTTCGTTGAGAGTTGCGAAGCCAATTTTTTTAACCCGAATCGTAAATTTATATATTCATGAGAGAGAGCATTGCACTAACTGGTGTCCTTGAACATACAGATAGAAATTTAAAAAACGAGAAGAAGACAACCAAATATGTACTCATAAAGTTAGCCGTTGGGCTGAAAAACCACCAACAATACCAACATTCCACACTTAAAAAAACCTTACATAGTTTTAAGTACGACAAAGAAAACTACTTCTTTAAGGCTGTTTAGTTTAGGCTAACACAGTATCGCTTTAATTCAAAGAAAAGGTTACAGAATTATGGGTTTACTTTTAATAAATTTTTTATTTATACGAGTTTGCATTATGGCATTATTAACTTGCTTTATAGCAAAGAAATAAACTAACTTTGAGCTGCTTTTGTTCAAAGTAAAGAATATTACTTCGTACCAAATGAAACTTTTTTAGCGGTCTTAAAGTTTTCCTGCCACACGTTGTAGTTTCCAGTGCGTAACAGTTCTCCCGACGCAAACTTTCATGAACTAATGTATTCTGCATTTACGAAACTGCAACTGAGCGAGTGTACAGTGCTCCTGCAGACGTTTAATGTCACTGTGTACTTCAGTGATTCTCGAAATCACTAACCGCAGTTCTTCCCAAGAGGTGACGTTATATTCTGGCCTTTGTTACTACCTGAAATAACCTACCAATCAAAAGTATTCTGGAAACAGCGAGTCTAAGTGGCCGTTTGGTATAGGGCGTCAGGCTGGTAACACGNACCTACCAATCAAAAGTATTCTGGAAACAGCGAGTCTAAGTGGCCGTTTGGTATAGGGCGTCAGGCTGGTAACACGAGGGTCTCGAGTCTTGGCACCGTACTAGTTATTCTTTTTTGGTGGATACAATTTTGAAAGAATTTTTACTTCTCTCTTATTTCCTAACCAAATGTTGTTTATTTGGAGCTCAAATATTCTTTACAACGTAACTGAAATTACCACAAAGACGTCTGCTCAAATATTGTATCGGCAATGCAAGGTTATCACAGTCATTTCTATATGGATCAAACAAAAATTATGTTTGTGGCAAGTTTACTTTGCAGTGGCTCATATTTAAACCACTTTGGCGGTAACAAACAACGCGCTGCAGCAAAAAAAGCGCGTTTACAGTGCACACGTTCATAAAGCCTTAGCCTTGATGGTCATTCAGGTCCACGCGATGGAAACAGCTTTGACCACACGCCGATTTGTATTCTTGGCGAGCAGCTCTCTTCGTTACTCAGAGGGTAGGCCCAAGTACAGTATTCTGCAAGCTCGCGTGTGCATGGGTGAGCTGCGGAAGGGTTGTTCCGGGTGAGTAGTAGAAGCTGTAACATTTATGGGGGAAAAAAAGTTAAATAACCCGTTTATTACCTGGAAAATCTTTGGTCATTGAATTTAATGTGGTATCACTATTACATTTGCAAAAATAAATGTGAGGCAAGAATTGTATGCACGAACGCCTAAATTGACCAAGTCATTTAGGAGCACGTTTAATTAAGCTGGATAGTTGCAGACGTCGTAGTAAAGTCTGGAAAAAATAATCCAAAAATACGCAATGTTGTAAGACAACGAATGCAGAGTTTTTATCACAGGAAATGCTGAAGTTGGAGACATAAAGAAGAGTGTCAGATTAGCGACAAGCGGAGTCCAAATTGTCAAAGTTCTTTTGTGAACAGAAAGGGTTGTTACGAAGTGATTGTCGTATTAAAGTTGACTAGGAGAGTAGACTTGGTGCTAATAATTTATGAGTCATGCTAGGGCAATGCACGTGCAAACGCTGGGTATGCATTCTCGCCACCTGAGTGGGGGTGAAAGAATTGTGTTCGTGCAATTTTACGCAGTTTAAGTGCAATACCATACTTTCCAGAAGTGAGTGTGTATTCTTACACTTAAAATNTGTTCGTGCAATTTTACGCAGTTTAAGTGCAATACCATACTTTCCAGAAGTGAGTGTGTATTCTTACACTTAAAATATTTAATTTAAAACTTGTACTAACTGAAAGTATTGTAAATTAATACATTTTGCTTTAATTCTTTCGCGATTCTTAAACACAAATATTTTAAATACTATATAATAAAGAACATAACATTTCTCTTGGTATAATTTTGATTTGCTAGTCTTTCAGAAAATTAACGCACACCCGCAATCTATATGTCCATTTATCAGCGATACATGCAAGTAGTTAATACGATATGTTGTCAGTGTGTTACACAATAAGAAATATGCTGTTAATAGGGGTGTATTTATTTATCAGGACAATAAAATTACAAGTGTATTTTGTTAGCCTTGCACAACTCGAATTAACAAGTCATGTAACTGTACGTTTGGCCTACCAATGTGAACCGGGTTCGATTCCCAGCGTGGCCGTTTCCAGATTTTCGCGCTTGGGATTCGTGCCGGACGATAGCGCTGGTTGGCGGGTTTCCCCGAAAATGTCCCGTTTCAGCTTCCTGTCATTCAGTTTAATAGGGTCTATTTAAATTTAGATGTTTTGTCCTGAATCAGCAGAAGTCGAGTAATGTAAACAAAACTCATCATCACTATTACAGTTCGCGCATACATAAAACTTATTAAACTTTGGACAATGGTGATGGGCCCATTCCTTACACCTGGTACATTATAACCACTGTGTTTTAGACGGTTCATATGGTTTCGAACACTCAACACACAAACACGGTTCTTCGTCGTCTTCAGGTGAACTAAGAACCACAGCCTTATTTTTAATATGCTTCCAATTTTTTGATGACTTGTAGCAATCTTCAAATTTGAGAGATCATTTGAGTCTAGCCGACTTCTCCATTTCTTTTCCCTCTGCCTCCAATTTAGATTTAACCTGAGTGTCAGTTAAAATAGCACTTACTCTCACATTTCTTTTACGTGTCAGCTTGCGGTGTCCAGCTTGGGGGAAAGGTTTTATTTGTTTAGGACTGGTTTAGTGAGTAGGCAAACATATGTGTGGCACAGATGTCTGGACACCAGATGTTGATGGATGATTTAAAATCTCTTCATTTTGAATTAGGTCTAAATTTGCGAACTCAAACATTTTAAGTTGCATTATCTAGGCCTACAATGTTGGTTACAAAGGGGTGGTTAGTGACTCTGCAAAGTAAGAAATCTTCATCGGTGAATATTTCCTTCTTAAATGGCCAAATTCCTGTCACTGAAAATCCAGACGTAATATTTTTCGGTATCACTGCGTTGGGCAATGCTTGTCACCACAGACGGAATGTAATAAATGGTCAATGTTTTTTCAAGGTTTACTCTTAAGCCAAGCATCTGATGAACTGTTCACAAATGTCTTGAATGGGCAAAAAACAGACACATCCAAGGGCGGTAACTTGTGAAAAGTGTGTGGAGGGAAGAATAAAATTTTCCTTTGCCAAATCAAGAACAGCTAGGTTGAGGTGATACTGATGGTTGTCTAATAATAGCAGAACTGGTCTTTCTTTTGATACCATAGTGTGCTTTATAAAATGTTCCATGAACATTTTAAAATCGGTTCCCGTCATCCATCTTGATTTATTGGCAAAACCAGCATACCTATCTGGGCTATTGGCAATAAAATAGTCTCTGTAATTCTTTCTCGGAATAATGAAGAATGGCGGAATAAAATTGCCACTTGCACTAACAGCCAAGGCAACGGCAAGAAGGACTCCTCGTTCTGTAGACTTCATAACTCCTACCTGTTTTGCGCCTTTCGTTGCGATGACCTTGGTTGGTTTTTGAGCTGTTCTCACTCCAGTTTCGTCTACGTTGAAGATACAGTGGCTCTAAAACTTGTATTTTTTCATACGCAGAATTAAAATTCCTGAATAAACTTTCTACATTGTGCATATTAACACTAGTGGCTCTACTGAGACTGGTAGCCTGTGGCGTATGGAGTGAAGACGCATTTTTATTTTTAAGGAATCCCGACAGCCAATCAGACGAAGCTTGCTCAGAATCTCACAAATTGTTCGGGTTATTAATATTATTCTTCACAGCATACTGATACGCCAAATTTCTGACGTCTTTGGTGGAAAATCCGTAATATAACTTAGTCACAGTCACAATATTCTCCGAGGTCAGATTCCTGTTCATCGGAGAATACTTTACGCGGCCTGGTGTATCCAACCCAACACGTGGCGTCTCATGTTCTCTATTAAAAAGAAAGAAAAACATAAAAAATGCCTGATTTTTATACTAGGTAAAAAGGTAGGCTTCCTTCTACGTGGGAAGTATTTGATGTTTATCCTACTGATACATAAGTTAAACTGACTAATAGCGAACGTTTTTAGTGCATCATCCAGGCAATAAAATAATGTTTACTGGCAGATTTCATCAATGAGATAAATCGAAACATTAAAAAATAGTAAAGAACATACTGTTATTATTTACCGATCCATGGTATTATATAATGCTTCCAAACCGCTGTTTAAAAGCAGTAGTGCTTACACTTATTTATCAATAAAAGTAACAATTAATAAATGTTTTTAATTGAACAGACAGTTAAAAATATTTCCAACTCTGGCCTGGCATGTCTCGCTGAAGAATACTATTTTATTAAAATTAGAGTGAGAAAGTAATAATTTTGTCAACGAAATAAATAAATAAAAATATTATACCTTTAACACCTCCTTCTTGAAGTTTTTTGCAGTAACTCTGGAGTGTCATTCATTGTATGCCTTATTTAGAAGAAGCATTCCACAGGGAAGTATTGCATGTCATTACTTACTGTGTTGCTCCAAAGTATGTGTTTTTGGGTGTTGTGCCCCAGCTCGTTTTTCTCTTGTAGGCCTATCTAGTCCCTGAAAAATAATAAAATAAGTTGAATACAATTACGGGGCAAGTTATTACAATGTGCCAAGTGCTTGCGCTGCTATAAGGAAGCGGTCCCGCCAGGATGAGTCACGGTGCGTGTTGCTTTCTTACAGCTGTGAGTACAGGTCCACTGCCCTATGCTACCGGCCCACTTAACTTCATCATATTTGCACATTATTTCTTGGCGTTTCTGTGTTACTTTCCAATGCATATGCTGTATAACTGAGTTCCTTTTTGCACGTTCTTTCACATGTCGTTGAAATAAATGTATGTTTCCAGGGTAAAAATCATATGTGGTTTTATTATTTCTGTCAATACATGTGTTACAAATAGTCACTTTGCGGCAAATTACTTGCCCCCATACGTAATTTCATTTAGCGGAAACCACATTTCGTTATCTGCAACCATTCCGGAAATTTGGGAGGTGTCCACATTAGGCGGACCACGCTAAATATGGTTTTCTGTGACGACATACTAAAGCAAAGGCGTATATTCAAAATATTTCACTCAATAAAAATTTTGCTAGACATCATGCCAAATATACCAAAACTAGCTATCTGTCCGCAGCTTTACCAGCATGTATCATGTAAAACAGCTACTAAATTCCAGAACTTATTTGTACACCATATTAGTAGTTCTCCTATCAGGTGATAGTATTACCAGCTTCTGTATGCTTTCAGGGTAAATCTAGAACTTTCGGATGCCCTGCTTATGATCTAGTTGTATGCACATTGTGTGTTATTCCACCAAATGTACAACTTACATTACCATGGGCCTGTTTACTTTATTTGTGCATCGATCAAGTGAAAATATGAAATTATTAGATAAATAAATATAGTATAAATTTAATAAANAGTAAATATAGTATAAATTTGATAAATCTTGCATTTACATGTATTAAAAAATATAAAGCGAAATAAATAATTTCAGTATTCACATAAAATTACCTAGGCCCTAGCACTTTTATTTCAACGTTAAGATATGCAACTACTTTCCCTCAGTTGTTACTAGCTTTACTGGACGCATGCCAACCAGCATGTCCGTTAAAATATATTCAGGTATGGGCAGTGACATTTTTCAAAAGTTGATTTCAAACGTGCTTATTTAACCATGAACAGCATATTGGTGAGCTTACTCTGGAGCAAACCACGTACAGCTTTTCGTGTGAAAAACAGTCCTTCCTCAAATCTCTCCTCGCCAGCTGTAGCGACTGTCTTTGGACCTCCCCGATAGTCATAGCAAAACAAACCATTAGGGGGAATTGCACTCTCTTAAACTTTAAATGTACTCAGCTGGAACGAGTGGTATGTGCGTTACGAAAACGTATTCTCCCCGTGCACATCCAGTGAAGACTGTGGCCTCGATTACCTATTTTTGCCCGAGCCTTCAATTAAATCCTGGTGCTATTACAACGTTTTGACAGGTTGAGGTTTCGCAGAAGTAGAAGGAAATAGATGAGTCGGGCATAACGTATTTTAAATAAGACAAAACGGGCACATGGCACCAGTGCCGGCGCCGGCCGGTCGCATGTTGTGAAGTCACTCAACCGCTATCTTGGATCTGGCTGGCCTTGACCTTGACCCTGTTCTCGTGACCTTGAATGACCTTGAAACCAAAATTCCATAAAATTGCAAAATAAGTATAAAAAATTAAGAAGATTTTGAAAAAATTTAAAACTTTTTTTACTAAATTATTTAAAGATGTACATGGAGGTGGTCCGGGATTCGATGACAGGTGGATCGACTAAGCTCCCGACATGACCGGCTCTCACCAGGGAGACCTAAGTCCATCTTGTCAGTCATGTTAGATGTCGGTGTCTTTGACCTTTGACCTTGACCTTGGATGACATTAAACACAAACAAATCTAAAAAATGCAGAAAAATTATGAAGTCCCAAAAAAAATTATAAAAAAAAATTAAAAATCTAAACATAATTAAATTATTTAAAAGAATTATTTAAATATGTACATGTAGGAGGTCCGGGGTTCGATGGCAGGTGGATCGACTAAGCTCCCGACACGACCGGCCCTCGCCAGGTCAACCAGTATGCATCTCGTCAGCCATGTTAGATGTTGATAACCTTGACCTTCAACATTGACCTTGGATGACCTTGAAACCTAAAAATTCTAGCAAATTCCCAAAAAAAACCTTGGCAACTGACCCAAAACTCATGACACAAGACCCAAGACTCGAGACTCAAGACTCAAGAATCAAAACACAAGACTGAANGCAACTGACCCAAAACTCATGACACAAGACCCAAGACTCGAGACTCAAGACTCAAGAATCAAAACACAAGACTGAAGACCAAAGACTCAAAACTCAAGACTCAACACCTAACACCCAAGACTGAAGACCAAAGTCCCAAAACTGAAGACCAAAGACCCAAGACTCCAGACCCAAGACTCAAGACTCAAAACCCAAGACTCAAGACTCAAANAAAGACCCAAGACTCCAGACCCAAGACTCAAGACTCAAAACCCAAGACTCAAGACTCAAAACCCAAGACTCAAGACCCAAGACACAAAACCTAATACCCAAAACCTAATACCCAAAACCTAATACTCAAGACTTAAGACTCAAAAACTAACACTCAAGACTCAAGGCCAAAGAACAAAGATTCTTTACCTAAGACCCTTCACCCAAAATATCCTTAAAATTCAAAAAATTCCTAAAAATCTGTAAAAAAAAAAAAATACGGAATTAAAAACTTTCAAAAATTTATTCAAAAAATTTTATAAAATATATATATTATAAAATTTAAGTAAATAACTTACTTTTACAGAGGTTTCCTCAGCACCACATCCAGTAGACGACTGATCATCGCCAATGTTTCTCATTGGTTAATCAGTTGGTTCCTCTCCAATCCCTCCACTAATGATTCTTATTGGTTGATTACTTGTGCTCGCTTCACAACCAAAACGTGTTTTCAGTGGTTCATTATTCACACACTCGTTAGACCCATCACCAATGTTTCACATTGGTTAATTAGTCGACAGGCCTTCACCCCCTCACCATTGCTTATTCTGTCGAAAGAACTCCACCCAAAATATAAATTTTTTTCGTTGTAATTTGTTTACTATGTCATTACCTAGATGACGTTAGTGTATTAATTATCGATTTTGCTATCAGAAAAGCTGTCGATTAAGCCTTCATGTTTGTTGTCGACCTTGCCCTTGACCACAATTACGTAGAACTCTAAAAATCGAGAAAAATCACAGTCTCTACAATTTACCATTACTAGCTGGTCACAACAAGGACCCATACCGACTAACCATACTAGCCAACTACTGACTCCCACTAAAAATATCTCCACACAAGACTGGTTCCTGGGGAAATTGACTGAGCAAAAGACTAGCTCCTGATAACACCAGTTCCTGCAAAACTGACTAGAACAACCGACAAGACCAACCTGCCATACCGCCCACCTATATAAACGATGATGGACAATCTCGAAAAAAAGTCTCTAATAAGAGTCTTNAGACCAACCTGCCATACCGCCCACCTATATAAACGATGATGGACAATCTCGAAAAAAAGTCTCTAATAAGAGTCTTGTAGCTAACATCTTCGCAAAATCTTTGCAAAACATTTCGACCAGAGCTGACCATACCAAAAAGTCATACTAACTTACCAAGCCAACTTACCAGACCAACTGTCCAAGCAAACCAACTAGATGCGAAACAATCCTCAAAAATATTCCCCTNTTACCAAGCCAACTTACCAGACCAACTGTCCAAGCAAACCAACTAGATGCGAAACAATCCTCAAAAATATTCCCCTCATTTCATTCGTTTGTCATACAGAACTTAAATTGATTTTAAACGACCCGAGTAAGGCATAATATTTAAAATCGAACTATAGCCCTGCTACTGCATGAACTCTCGTTAATTCTTATCTAAAACAGACTTTAAATTGATTGTTTATACCACTGAATTAATAAATATTTCAGAAAAGTAGAAGGGACTGTATACGAAATTAAATACACATAACTGTGAAAATAAATTGTATTCATTTACTAACTATACATATTATATTTTCCTGATTATTTTGATCATTCCATCTTTACATTTCCCAGATGTTTGCATTTTAATGGATAGTAGCCAATAGTCTCATCTGATATAACCCCGATTCTTCAGTTCATAGATAAATGAAGATATCTCAACAATGCGTGAGATATCCCCACGTCTTTGCAGTTCACTAAAATACCTGAGTCTATCAAGAAGTTCATTCGGGTCTTCGGGAAATATGTAACGAGCCTCATTGATGCCTTCCGTCTTCTTCACACCACTTGTCGAATAAAACTGGTTGATGTAATGTGTGGGAACATCGAGAGAATCATCATTCTTCTCTTCAGATATTTCATCAACACTGTATTCATCGTCATTTTAAACGATGCTGTCTTCATGATCGTCTTCATCTCCTGTTTCATCCTCAATATCAAGTTTACTTTTCTTTGTAGGAGTCGTAAAGTCATCATAAGTATTTAGAGGTGACAACTGTGTGATAGTGCTGAACACCATACACACAGCATTAATATAAGGGCAGCAAATCGAACGTCCTAACTCAGAGATAGGTCAAAGAGGGAGCTTAGGCTTACCTTGTTGGTGACCCGTTTGACGTANAAAATCGAACGTCCTAACTCAGAGATAGGTCAAAGAGGGAGCTTAGGCTTACCTTGTTGGTGACCCGTTTGACGTAAGTCGCCATGGACATTGATACCGACGCTGGTGCGTAGCTTGGCAGGTGAGCGAAGACTGTAGACGTGGAGGCTTGAGGTTGCCCATCATACCCTCACCCCACCGATGCCATCATCCTTCCAATGTGTATAGATGGTGTCTAGCAAATGTCCAGTGCTACCTTCGATGTCATCAAGATTCGAATGTCACTGGACTCGAACCACAACGAAACTTTCTGGGATGTTCCTCAATACCCTGTTCCTCAATACCCTGGTCAACGTATTTCCTGACTATAAAAGGGGTTTGCTTTCGTCTTGGGAGAGAGAATGGATAGGGACCTCACGATGAGAACATTATCACTTGGCAGAAGGATATCCTGCCATGTTTGTTGAGGGNAGAGAGAATGGATAGGGACCTCACGATGAGAACATTATCACTTGGCAGAAGGATATCCTGCCATGTTTGTTGAGGGTATTTTATAGAGCATGCATAGGGAAACATTTAAGGTTATTTTTATTTATATTCGGTAATTTGGAATGTTATAATATTTGGACTTTGTATGTATTGCTATGGAAGTCCATTATTAAATATAACTTCATGTAATTGTCGTAACAAGCAATATAATTGTAATTTGAATTTTAAAGCCTATTTGGCTATTTGTATTTTTATAATGCTTGTATTTTTTATATGGGCAGTTTATGAGAAAAAAGAAAACAACAAAATAAGCCCGGAGATAAATGAAAATAAAACTAACAGTTAGTTCAATCATATCTCACAATTTTGGGGATTAATTATATTGTTTTCCAATTCATATCATGGAATGGTTGAATTGTTGCAATTTATTGCGACTGTGTTTTTTTTTGTTCTGCAGCTTGAAGGTTTTTGGTAAGACTCATTTTGCTTAAATTAGTGGCATGGAAGGAAGGGGAGTTGAAGGTCGCTGTAATGGATTGTAGGAGGTTTCTTCTGGGTGCTCCCGCACTGTGACTGGTGAATCCTGCACCACTCTACTTTCATGCCTCTCATTATATTTTGGAAAAAATTGTTTTCAATTTTTTTCATGAAAATCAAAATTGTGAGAAGTGACATTGTGTTGGGGATTTTTGTGATCTTCTTTATTTGTTTGCTAACCAAAACGACTTCTGCAGGTGGTGCGAGAACCAGTTGGATTTACCATCTTACCAAGGAAACACTGCAGGCCACTTTGAAAGAAGCGAAAGTAGATTTTTCCGTTGCGGGCAACATCGATACGCTGCGCGCGCTGTTATGTGGGGGAGTTTGCATAGAGGTTGCCGTCGCGGAGTAAAAACGTGGTGAGTCGATTCCTTTATTATTCAAAATTCTTACATCTATTCCTCCTGGAATAGAGAGTAAAATACCCAGTATTAAAACCGATAGCTTAACCGACGTAGTCAATTTTTTTGGTAGTACTGTCTAATGTTTTAGACTTTGGGTTGTGCGAGCCGACTATTTTATATTCAGCTGCATTTCTTAAAGTGCCAGAATATTTTCAGTCAGTTTGAAGAATTTTGCAGTTACTTATTACATGAGTTGGGCCCCAATCGCTTTTTTTCATTTGTGTGTGAAAATTCTTGAGAAATGTCAAAGTTCTACGCATACGATGGAAGGGTTTGTGAAAGAAATAATGTGGTTAGTTGTAATGTTAGGCAGTCCGTGTGATGAAACCTACTTAACAAAGGTCATGTTTTACAATCTCTCGCCCGGCAATCACAGATTCTTTTCGTTTACGAGAAAGCTGCAACATTTGAAAGAACTGTTAGCATTAGTTTCTCAGTTTGAGCTAACCATAGGGGATTGTCATAGCAGGCGAGACCAAGTGAAAACCGCAATGTAAATACTGTTCACGCATGAACCACGCTAGCGAAAAGTGCTTCATTAAAGAGAGCTATGGTAAAAATAAGGTAACTAGTTTCGTGCAAATTGGGGCTAAAGAAAACATTGAACAATACGTGAAAAAGCCAAAACATAAGCATGATGTGTGTACAGAGGCGGACGAGAACAATGGGTCACGTTATAACGAAAGTGAAAAGGGAAATGTGACACGTTATCAGTGTATTTGNCTACTTAACAAAGGTCATGTTTTACAATCTCTCGCCCGGCAATCACAGATTCTTTTCGTTTACGAGAAAGCTGCAAAATTTGAAAGAACTGTTAGCATTAGTTTCTCAGTTCGAGCTAACCATAGGGGATTGTCATAGCAGGCGAGACCAAGTGAAAACCGCAATGTAAATACTGTTCACGCATGAACCACGCTAGCGAAAAGTGCTTCATTAAAGAGAGCTATGGTAAAAATAAGGTAACTAGTTTCGTTCAAATTGGGGCTAAAGAAAACATTGAACAATACGTGAAAAGGCCAAAACATAAGCATGATGTGTGTAGAGAGGCGGACGAGAACAATGGGTCACGTTATAACGAAAGTGAAAAGGGAAATGTGACACGTTATCAGTGTATTTGTTACGTTTGCGAAAGTGAAGGACATTTGCAGTACTCATGTCCTTGTAAGCAAAACCCGTTGGGTATAGGCAGTGTGAATCAGTTTTCGTCTAGGAAAAATAAACTGGGATTATTATTTGTGACATTGAAAATTGGCGTTTTGCAAGAAACTGCGCAAATGGATTCAAGTGCTTCTGCGTCATTAATGAGTTATGAAATGTGCAGCCAAATTATGCGTGACAATGCTGTGGGAGTAGCTCATGTTTCGCAAGACAAAAACATCATATATTCCCTTGCTTATGGTGGTTTAGTAAATTCGAAGGCTGTAGCAACTATGAAAATTGAGGGTGAAAATTTTTCGTGGAAGATGCAATCGTATCCGGTCATACTTGGTATTGATTTTCTGGAGAAGACGCAAAGTTGTGTACAGGTGAAAAATAAATGTTTGTGATTTGGGTTTTCTCCTGAGTCTCCTGTTCCGTTAGTAAATAAGCCGCCGTACTGCAGGAAAGTGCAGATGGTTATATTAGGGGAGCAGTTGGAGGCAGAAAGAGAGAACATTAAATCTGAGTTTGATGATGTGGTTACAACGAAGTTGGGTTATTCAAACAAAAATCCGACAGTGTTGAAATTGAGTGATCACAAGCCCGTGTTTTCNCGTATATTCCCTTGCTTATGGTGGTTTAGTAAATTCGAAGGCTTAGCAACTATGAAAATTGAGGGTGAAAATTTTTCGTGGAAGATGCAATCGTATCCGGTCATACTTGGTATTGATTTTCTGGAGAAGACGCAAAGTTGTGTACAGGTGAAAAATAAATGTTTGTGATTTGGATTTTCTCCTGAGTCTCCTGTTCCGTTAGTAAATAAGCCGCCGTACTGCAGGAAAGTGCAGATGGTTAAATTAGGGGAGCAGTTGGAGGCAGAAAGAGAGAACATTAAATCTGAGTTTGATGATGTGGTTACAACGAAGTTGGGTTAATCAAACAAAAATCCGACAGTGTTGAAATTGAGTGATCACAAGCCCGTGTTTTCGGTCCAGTATAGAGTGCTTCCGCCTAAGGTCCTAATCTTTTAAATAAATTTTGGCGGAATTAAAACAAGAAGGTACTTTGAATACTCGTACAGTGCGTATGCGAGCCCGTCATTTCTCATTCCGAAAAAACAGTCAGGGAAATACTGTCTGATTAATGACTATAGGTTATTCAATGAGAAAATTTTTGTTGATCCTTTCCCGGTTCCGGTATTAGACACGGTGTTTCAGTATTTGTGTAAGGCCAAATATGTCACCATTTAGGAGTTTATTTCCGCGTTTTTGCAATAAGAGGTACATCAAAATTCTAGAGAACCTTTGGCGTTTTGAACCCCATAGAGTGTTTATCAGTGGGCACATTTGTCGATGAGGGTCAACTGTCACCCTCAAGCCATATCGCGGGTTTTGTATCAAGTTTTAGGAAAATATGTTCCTGACTTTGTGTTCACGTATATTGATGATGTGTGCGAATACAGTAACGCCTTAGAAGAGCACCTGGTCCACATACGTTTAGTATTAAAGGGTTTGCAAGAATCTGGGTTAACAGTGAACCCTGACAAATTAAGGTGGGCTAAACAGCATGTCAGGTATCTAGGTTTCATAATTTCCAATCGTCAGTTGCGTACTGACCTAGAGAAAATTAAAGCCATTGTGAATTTTCCAGTTCCTAAAAACGTGACAATGGTTTGGCATTTTTTAGGCATGGCAGCTTTTCACGGGAAATATATACCGATTTTTTCTAATATTACAGAACCTTTACATTTATTAAAGAGGAAAAGCATAGAGTTCATGTGGGGTAGCGACAAAAAATGCGTTTCAGACGTTAAAAGACAGTTTAACAGAGCCGCCAGTTTTGCAATTGCCAAATTTAGATGAGAAANAAATGCGTTTCAGACGTTAAAAGACAGTTTAACAGAGCCGCCAGTTTTGCAATTGCCAAATTTAGATGAGAAAATGTATATTCATTTCGACGCAAGTTCTGTTGCTTTAGGAGCGGTGCTCAGCCAGAAGAAAGACGGTGATTTTGTTCCAGTGGCGTATGTTAGCAAACTTTTGATAGCTGTGGAATGGAAGTACACCATATGCGAAGCGTGTCTAGCTTGCATGTGAGGAGAGAAGCAAATTTTCTTATTTAGACCACGCACCATTCGAGTTGTTTACGGACAACCAAGCTTTAAGTTGATTGTTAAAATCGAATAAATCAGTTGGCTTTTAAGACTATCTCGCTTTAAATTTGATGTTCACCATATCAAGGGTATAGATAATACGGTAGCTGATGCGCTATCACGTATGTTTTGCAGCGACGAGTTTGAGGTGAATGTAGGTGATCCGAGTGAGCCATAGAAAAGTAACGTGATAAAAGAAATAATGTCAGATGATGTTGAAANGAGGTGAATGTAGGTGATCCGAGTGAGCCATAGAAAAGTAACGTGATAAAAGAAATAATGTCAGATGATGTTGAAATCACAAAATTTTTTAATACGTTGCGAAATGTTCTGGATGATTTTGTTGACATAAAAGAACACCAGAAAAATGACGTAGAATGCCAGCAAACAATGTCAGATTTAGCTCAGTCAGGTTACCTTGTTTATGAAGGGTTCATTGGCAAATGGTCGAAAAAAGGGAAATTTCGTTTGTTTGTAGCGGTTTATTTAAGACCGATGGTTGTATAAGTATTGCCTCGAGTCCTTTTTCAGAGGGCATCTATGCCGATATAAAACCATTTCGCGTATAACTGAGATTGTTACGTGGCCTGGTGTGTGGGAAGACGTTGAGACACGGGTGAGGGGTTGCAGTGCGTGCCAGCAAGGCAAGACGATAATAAAAAGCAGGAAGGAAAATATTCCCGCTCTTCCACTAAGTTTTTATGGGAAAGGGTGTACCTGGATGTTATGGGGCCTTTACTGCGTAGTAAATCTGGTTAAGTCCACGTGTTGGTTGCGATCGACAGTTTCAGCAAATACAGTTTCTTTTTTCCGTTGTGGACAATTAGAGCTGTTGAAATTTCCAAGGTAATTTTCCATCTTCTCTTTTGCGTTTTTGGGTCATCTGCGTTCGTAGTCACCGACAATGCGTCGTATTTTGTGTCACAAGAATTTAGCTACTTAATGTTTACGTGGGGAGTGAAGTTAATAAATATGTCGCCTTACTACCCGCAGGCGAACTTGGTGGAAAGAGTCAACCGGAAAATTAAAGTGGCCCTGCGTTGTTTCCAATTAGGAATACAGAGAGAGTGGGCAAACATTTTGCACAATCTTGTTTTGTGTTTTAACAACGTAATACTAATACGTAGTGCCCACAAGTGAACTCCATCTGAAGTCTTTTTGGGAAGGCAACATTAACATCACCTTTTAAATGCCTGGAAATTGTAACCATTATATGTGGAAAATTTAGCTGACAGGGATATGTTAAAATAGTGGGGAAGAAGTTAAGCAAAATTTACTTGTTTGCCACAAGAAAATGGAAGATAAGATGAATTTACAACGTAAAGATGTTACGTCTCGTAGCGGTGATTTGATTATGGTTCAATCGCATTTTGTCAGCTCCAAAATTGATTATTCTATTTCAAAGCTAGCGCCACAGTGGACCGGACCGTTCAAAATTGTGCGATTTTTAACACGAGTTACTTTACTTATTTCTGAGAAACAATTTCAACATAAAGAATTTAAAGTCCATATAAGCCATTAAAATTTTTGTTATGGTAAATTGGATTACAAGAGCCCTGCCCTCGCCCTATTTAAATGCGGATTATAATGTGTTACTTTAATCAACATTAATTTATATGTACAGATATATATATCAGTATAAATAAAGGATTTTATTAATTTTAAAAGAAAATTTTTGTAAATTTTATGAAATAATTTCTTCTTAAATTCAAAGAATTATTAGTGTGAGTGGATAATTATAACATAACGGAAAATATTAAAATATTTAAAGGAGTGTTTTCAATTAAGCCCACAATGCCTAGTATTATAAGAATGTGTTGTAAAAACCCCAGTTGATATGAGCCGGTTTTATTTGCATCGTCCTTGTATGTTTGAGGAACCCAGAAAGATCGTCCAAAATGGTCTATGAGGGAATGTGAGTTTGTGCTGCCGACCCGATAGCGACTAGGACTGGCCACACTGACGCTTGAAGGAGGGGAGGAGATGTGACGGTGCTGAAACACCGTACATCCGGCATTAATATCAGCGCAGAAACTTGTACGACCAAACACGGGGATAGATCGGCGAGGGATCTGAGGCTTACCTTGTTGGTGACCTGTTCGACGTAAGTCGTCGTGGACGTTGGTACCAACGTGGCTGCGTAGCTTGGCAGGCGAGTGCAGACTGTCGGCGTGGAGGCTTGAGACTGCCCCTACACCCTCAACCAACCAATGCCCTCCTCCTTCCAACGTGTATGGATGGCGTCTATCAACCGTCTGGCGCTACCTTCGACTTCATCAAGATTTGAATTTTTCTGGACTTGAAGTAAAACGAAAGTTTGTGGGACGTACCTTAATATCCTGGTCAACTTATTTCCCGACTTTAAAAGGGGATTTCTTTCTTCTTGGGAGAGAGAGTTGATAGGGACTTCACAATGAGAACATTATACCTTGGCAGAAGACATATTTTGCCATGTTTGATGAGGAAATTTTATAGGAGATGTATAGAGAAAAATTTTAAGATAAATATTTTTAATGTTCTGCAATTTTGCAATGTTCCAATATTTGGGCTAAGTATGTATTGCTATGGAAGCTCACTATTAAATGTAATTTGATTAAAATTTTATTATAAATACTATAATTGTAACGTATTTTAAAGCGTGTTCGGCTATTTGTACATTTATAATGTTTGTATCTTTTATATGGGCAGTTAATGAGAAAAAATTCAAAAACTGAAATAAGCCCGGAGATAAAGAAAAAGAAAACTGACCGTTTGTGAATTTATTTCTTAACATTTTGGGGGTTAAATATCTTGTATTCCAATTCATATCAGGGGATGGTCGAATTTTCGCAATTTATTGCGACTGCGTTATTTGTTTCTATTATGCTATTTAAACTCTACTGCTTAAAGGTTTTTGGTACGAATAATTTTTTTTTTAATGAGTGGAATGGAAGGAAGGGGAGTTTAATGCCACTGTCATGGAGTAGTGGGGTTTCCTGTGGGTGCTCCTGCTCTGTGACAACTGTTTCTTCTGAATTTCGTTGATTTCACACGAACGTCTTGCAAGTGTACATTCAAAACATACTGACTCTACCAAACCCCGTATGTCTCTTATTCCGTCATTAGTATTAACTGTCCCATCATAAACGTCTGAGGAATCAGTACCAATCGATGCAGCAGGGAGTGTTAACGAGATCCTTTGCTGTGTCTCAAAAGACGAATCCTTGCAGTTCTTGATGTGGTTCTTCAATATATCACCTTGCTTATACTATATGTGCCCATTGTCATAATACTTTATCGCGCGAAAAGGACTCTTCGTACAGGCAGTTCTCTAATGTCGCCGAGCATGCCAGCTTTTGCTGAAGATCTTTCCAAAGTAACAACTCGGTTTTACATGTAATTTTCCAGCAGTGGGAGGACGTATATCCATTGAGGTAAGTCCTACAAATGACTTCATAACATCATTGGCTTGCATCATATTCATGTAAAAATACGGACGTCCTTTCCACAGAGACTAATCGTTTTGTTGTTATAACTGTAAATTAACGATTAGTCGTGGGTGAAGATTGTTCCTAATCCACAGTTGTAAAAGTAAAATTATAAAAAAATACACTCGTCATTACTTGTGCGGCAATGTGGCATACAGGCTTAACACATGACAGAGAGCAAAATCTATAATCATCACCACCAACCTTACTGTGGAAACATTCCCAACAACCAAGCAAGTTAACATAGAAATTATTCACACACATAATCCGCGCAATACATTATACAATATGAGACTCTTACAAAGTGCCTAAACTGTTTCATACCCAACAAACTGCAAGGTCCCTAAACACACAAGAATAACACAAAGCGCACAAAAACTACCTAATTTTACTATATTTTAATTGCAACTTTTAAGTAAACCAATTTCTGCTTTCTGTATGTAACTTAAGAATTGAGTAAATATACTGAATAATTGTTGTAACATTAACGTCCTTTTTATAATTTNGCTTTCTGTATGTAACTTAAGAATTGAGTAAATATACTGAATAATTGTTGTAACATTAACGTCCTTTTTATAATTTTACTATGCCATTGGCAAGATTTACAATGAGTGACGACTTTAATGTTAAGCTTGCTATAGGCTGTTCAAGGTAAACTGAGCACTTTTAATAGCCCTGCTTAAGATCTGCTTGTATGCACATTGTGTATTCCTACACCATGTGTAATATTAACGCTACTGTGGGCCTGAATATTTTGTTTATACGTCGGTCAGGTGAAACTGCGAAAAAATTACGAAAGGAAATATTTCAGAAATGAACTAATTGTTAAACCTGTATGCCTTTAAATAATCTGAAAGCAAAATAAATTATTTCAGTATTCACAAATATTTACCAAACACTCTTAAGTCTGCGTAAATTCACGGAACAACTTTCTCTCAGTTTTTATCTACTTTGCTGGGAGCATACCATTCAGTGTGCCCGTTTAAATATGTGCAGGTATGGGTAGTGACATTTCCCGAAGGTTGATTTCAGTAGTGCCCAGTTAAAAGTGAACATTCTATTAGAGATGTTTGATCGCTACAGTAGTCTGGCTCCTTAAAGGTTCTGGTAGGAAGCCTCGTTTATTAGAAGGGCTCAACATCTCGTCGACAACGCGGTACTCAGCGGCAGAACAAGTTGCACGATAATCAAAAACATAGGAGGAATCGGCCATAGCTAAGGTTCATTTTGGAAATAAAACGATATTCCTCATGTAAGTGTTTGATACAGCAAAATTTCTGCCGCAATGTGCACTGGTGTTCCAAAGAGTCCGTTTTTAAACTAGCGTAAACAGATAAATTATGTTTATTTCTATGTAATAGATTTTTNACTGGTGTTCCAAAGAGTCCGTTTTTAAACTAGCGTAAACAGATAAATTATGTTTATTTCTATGTAATAGATTTTTTATTCCAAATTATGATAAATGCTTATCACTAGCGAAAATATTAAATCTTAAATTTGTATTTTAAATATCATGCACGCCAAACAATTGTGTTTATAATTATAGACATTTAAAACAAAATTGTGTTTGGAAGTAAGCTTTTGTAAATACGCTTATTTTAGTAAAAATAAATTACACTTTAATGGCGTAACAAATAGAGCTGTCCTCAAAAGTAATTTTTGATTCTATTGAAACATTTAAATCAAGTAAATTTGTGATATAAAATTTTCATATATCAGGTATATAACAATAGTAAACATGTGGACATGTTTAGTTAAATTTTCACTCTAGTGCGCAGAACCAAGTTTATCCTTTACGTAAGTTCTAAAAAGATTAAAATCAAAAACTTCAGTAAATTAAACCCTTTCGTCTCATTTACTTGGCTAAGGATCCGAAACCAACTAATATAACATAGCATTTTAATAAGCCACAACTAAGAACCTACTACATTAAGAAACCAGAAGGCTTGGTTTATGTTGGCAAGTACATCCTGGCGAACTGTTGTCGAAACGAAAACTTATATTATATTTTAGTTACAGCCAGTGCTTAAAATTACTATTATATTTAGCACACTTGTGTCATAATCAGTCCTTGATTTTGCCCTTCTCTTTACCATAATATATTCCACCGCAATTTAATATACCAATGTATACCATAAGTTCGAATCAGTTATATATTTAATGAAATTACATTCATTGAAAGACAGTTAATAAGCTATCCTACTGGCACAGGAATAAAATGGAATGGAAACANTTTAATGAAATTACATTCATTGAAAGACAGTTAATAAGCTATCCTACTGGCACAGGAATAAAATGGAATGGAAACACGAGGCATATAGTAGTGGAATTCTCGAAATTAAGTGGGAACCACACATAAATTAGCGAAGATTACCAATAATATTAATAATAATAAGTTATCTGGACTAATTACCATTGGATCCATTATCATTGTTTTCTAAGTTATAAGTTATTTTGCTTAATTTTCACTGTTTTGTGTTTAGAGAATACGGTGGAAGGGATTGCTTGACACAAATGCAGCACTCTGATAAAACATTTGCTCATACAGTTGGAAAAAACCATTGTACAGCATTACCCTGTAATGATTTTTCTATATTATTCACTAAAAAATATGCATATTTTAATTAATGTGTTTGTACATTGTTTATGCCCTATACAATCTTAAGAAGTTCGATTAAAGGCTAAAAAATAGCAGGTGGTAGGCAAATTGTATATGATGTACACTCACTCAAAAACGGGCCATTTTTTGTCCTGTAGTACATTAACGTTTACTTCCAACTATTCTGAAGCCATACTTTAGTTCTGCTTCCAGAATATTCCTCCACCTAATGCAAACAAAGCTTAACCGAGTATAGACAATTACACTAAAGGGAACACGCACCGCATTCTTACGCACGCTTTGTAATAATATTTTGCAAAATAACTATTTCTTACTATGCATTGCCAACACACCTATTTTCCCCCTGTTTTATTCGTATTAACTATAAGTGAATTATTATGATTTATAGATAAAACACAAGAGTCCAACTTGATAAAAAATAAGGTGATTTTATGTTAACTACAATGTTTGCGATACATTACATATTTTGGAACCAACCCTGCGCGTCAAACATGGTATGATTTTCCAAATGTTTTATTCGAAAAGTGCAAAGAAACCGTGAATAGACTATAGCAGTACACTCACGTCAAGTAGCTGGAAATCCTGCCTCTTAGTAGTCGTGAAGGCGGAGGAATCAGTCTGTCAGTAGCAGTCGTTCGAGTTGCACGTGAACATTCTATTTGCAGCCAATCACCGTAATTTACGAACTCTCAGACTCCCGCAGGGGCGCTATCGTTGACGTGCGCCTCGCTGAATCTTCAATAATGGGAACAGCCAACGTTGCTTTGTGGGTGCTGCAACGGAAATGTGCCCACTGTTGTGACAGCCTGCACAAGACATAGCGATTCGTCATTTATTTACGTATTACTTTTACGCTTTTTTTATTTACGCAGCGTATAACATGTAACATATCAATAAATTATCAATTCCGAAGACCTGGTAATTATTAGGCATAATCTGGAAAGGAGACCCAAGCGACAGTTGAGTTTCGTTTTAATTTTATCAGTTATATTTATACATTGCTTTTTTGCGGAAAAACTGTGCCCTCCTAGTGTCACTATGAAATTAACCGCATTGCCATTTATTTAAAGAAGTTTAGAAGCATTTTAATAAAATAAAATAAGAGTAACAAATATATTGTACAGATGTTATAAATAAACAGCAGTTCAGCAAAATAATTAAACTCAAACGAACATAAGGTTAAAGAAGGTGAAATTAAATATAGTTTAAACGCTTGTCGGTGATATCGTCCATTACTTAAACTAAAGTTATTCAGTGAAAAATATTCGGATTTATCATCTTGTACATTCATGTTGTTTATTTCATGTACCTCTATCCCTTACATTAGATTATTTTGGTAAAAACCACCTTCATGTAGTTTTTTCTTAGTTTTCACTAACCGATTGCGACATAAAGTAAAACTGTTCTGAATAACCTCAAAATTCACATTATTATCTATTGTAACCGCTTATAGGTGGCTTAATATTCTTATCTCTAGTATATTTTCGGTTACTGGTTATTCAAATTTTTTTTTTGTCTCCGACAACTGAAATCCCTTCTCCACGCAATTTTTGTTTCTACAGTTACCAGATTGGGGAAAAAATGGTTTAAAATGTGGTTGTTTAGTTTAACCGTTAAATAACCTACTCATATTAATTTATCCTTCACAATAATTTTCTTCAGAGAAGAGCTAAGCGATTCTATTTTAGTTTCCATTAATGAAATTTGTTGATACATGAAATAATACCAATAAAGAAATTAGTATTAATATATAAATACTATAAGTTGAAAGATGAGACAAACATATCTCATCCTACCATTACTTAAATTCTATAATATAATTTTCTCACGCCTAAAATTTAGAGTGATTATTAAGTTTTCAAAGTATTTCTAAATCAGTCTTCCAAGTCGAGATAAACCCTTAAACCAAACACTTTTAATTTGCAATTTTTGTAGAAAACGTTTGAAGGATGTTTTTTACGGTCTGTGGAACTTAAATACCGATCAGAAATTTCACTACATAGCGTGTGATGCAGTTTAGACTCTGGATGTGGCTTCGACGTAATCAGAGCAGCGAAAATCACACTGAAGTTTTATATTTAAACTTGTTTTCTATTGTTTTGTAAATTATTTTAACGAAATATTTTTTGATATACTATTTTGGGTAAGTTACTAATGAAGTACTTTAAGAACGTAAAGCTAATGCCATCGCATTGCATATACTGAAGATGATTCTCACGATGTTAATTATTATTCATGACTGAAAAATTTTAGAATACGCCGTCTCAAAACAGGGGCGTATACTGAATATTTTTCTTACGGCGGGTCCAAAGTTAAGAAATTACAATTCATTCCATTATTCGCATAAAATAAATCCTTTGAACCTATTGCTTTCAAGATGGCGCATGCTCTGTATAAATTAGAGTTACATACAATTGTATTCACTGCAATGACTAATGCCTCGCTTGGTATNTGTATTCACTGCAATGACTAATGCCTCGCTTGGTATCATATGTGCATCAAAGGATAAAAAATTAACTATGAATTTGTTCTTCCACAAAACCATTGTGTTTACAGATTCGTGAACACTTGAACTATGACATTTTAGGAANCGCATAAAATAAATCCTTTGAACCTATTGCTTTCAAGATGGCGCATGCTCTGTATAAATTAGAGTTACATACAATTTTATTCACTGCAATGACTAATGCCTCTCTTGGTATCATATGTGCATCAAAGGATAGAAAATAAACTATGAATTTGTTCTTCCACAAAACCATTGTGTTTACAGATTCGTGAACACTTGAACTATGACATTTTAGGAANTAACTATGAATTTGTTCTTCCACAAAACCATTGTGTTTACAGATTCGTGAACACTTGAACTATGACATTTTAGGAAGTCCTTATAACGTTGTTAGATTAAGTAAGTGTTGTAACTATTACATGCTTAATTGACAAATTTTTTTAAAATCAATCCTTGAAAAACATTTTCCTGCCTACAGCTGTGCGCAATTTCACGGGCTCTGTTATTCTCCCAATAACATTGGCAGTAATGAAGGAACAGTATTTTCACATCATAGCGTCGTATTATAAAAGCAATTTTAATTTTTCGGACGCAGAATTTATTTAATTATTGTTAATATATTTTATGGACATAAAAGAAATAATTAATATATTTGTATCATTCATATGTTAGATCAGGCAACTTCTCAAATTCACTTAATCGACGCTTGAATAAAGTGATCGGGTCCGTGGAAATATAAATTTTATATATATGGCAGAAATAAACAAAACTAGCAGAAAATTAGATCCTTGGCAGTACTTGAAATGTTGTCAAGCAACCGCGAAGATTCTATAGTACTGCAGGGCTTGTCGGTGAGCAGTGAAGGGTGTGTCAAAGTGTGCAACACTCTAAAAACGGGAATATTAAAAATGGTTTGAAATTAGTAAGCCCAGATTGAAAAGCTGCAACGGATATCAGCGGCTTTTCACTCTTTTTTTTCGGTTGCTTAATTTCAACGACTTAAACCTCGTTTACGCTGAATGCCAATGAATAACAAAGATCTGAGGAAGTGGTTGCCAGTTCATTTGAACCGTTTGCCAAGTGGAAGCAGCTTCGTAAACTTTCAGTTAGTAGTATTTCATAAGTGGACGTCACTGATTCAGTGTTAGTGAGCAGTACAGATTCAAGGTCGAAAAACCACCGAATACAGTCGCTGTGCTGGAAGACTCAGAACAAAAATATTTGCTACAGTCACCACTGAAATTTGAAAGGCCATGAAGTGGAGGGTAAATTAAATCGCTTATGTTTACTTCAAAATTTACGTATAACTCGCAATTGCAGAAANAAGGCCATGAAGTGGAGGGTAAATTAAATCGCTTATATTTACTTCAAAATTTACGTATAACTCGCAATTGCAGAAAAATGTGTTCTGGTAATGAAGCCACGTTTCATGGAAGTGCAAACTGGCAACCACTCTCCTGTTCAAAACCTCCCCCTGAATTGTTACCACAAAAACGACATTGTTACAGTAAATAAACACATGGGTTTGCAAACCAGGGCGCATATTTATGNTTGAATTGTTACCACAAAAACGACATTGTTACAGTAAATAAACACATGGGTTTGCAAACCAGGGCGCATATTTATGAGCTAATATAAAACATTCAGTGGAGTAAAAAGCCTCAACATGGATACAGTTAATTTTAAGCAGAAACCCGGCCGATTTCACACAATGAGGGTTCTCCTTAAAGACGTAGACTCTGTTCATTTCTTCCACGCAGTCACCGAGGATTGAAATTAAAACGCGCGATATGCTGAAAAGTTCTCAGATAATTTGTAGATGAAAGATCTTATAGTTCATCAAACGTATTGTGAGCTCTCACGTCACCGGACGTAGAACATCTAACAACAAAGCGACAGAGAACAAAATGTAATGTGTATTTTAGAAAATTGTTTAATTAATTGACTAAAAGTATTTCTATGGATATATGCCCAATTTTTTAAACTGAGCATATATTACATAAGAGCTTATAAACATATAACACAAGCCAAGATATGTCGTTCTCAACAGATACGTAAAAAGCTCATAAAGAATTCTGGAGCAGTATTAAGTGAGTAATTACAAATAAAGAAGGAAAAATGAACATTCTGAGTAGCCAGAGCAGCAAAACATGAAGACAGTATACACATATACAAGTAAATATATGTGAGCAACGCAGCGAATATAAAACAGATGAACACATCTGTGCACGTACAAAGCTGTCTGTTTTCGCCAGTATACAATCTAAACTGGAAAATGGAGCCAATTCAGTTACAACCAGCTAAAATGGCTCCACTTGAAACAAGTTACAGCTTACTGATCGTTACGGTGGTACAATTTCACAGATTTCAAATTCGCTTCGTGGTATTCTAAAATGGCGGATTCCTGTGGTTCATAAGCACAACACATGCATATTACTGAAAACTNAAATTCGCTTCGTGGTATTCTAAAATGGCGGATTCCTGTGGTTCATAAGCACAACACATGCATATTACTGAAAACTTAAAATATTTTTTACACGTCGAAATGAGTGCTGTTCGTTTGCCACTGTAATTCTTTGCGCAACTTTAAGTGGGCGAACAGAGTGTCGAAAAGAGTGGGCGCCATGCAGACGCGCCATGTTCATAAAATCTATTTTGAAAATATAAACAAAAACCTACTCTCCATGTTATTTACTGCCTACAAAATTATCAAAGTCTCCTTCTCAAGCACGGGTGAAAAATAAAAATAAAATGTAAATGCGTATTACGTCGTATAATTCGGCAGCGTTAACAAAATATCTTAAAAAAGTGCGGACGGGTCTTGACCTTGCTCACTATGATAGGACGGAGGCGGGGAAGGTCTANCAACAAAATATCTTAAAAAAGTGCGGACGGGTCTTGACCTTGCTCACTATGATAGGACGGAGGCGGGGAAGGTCTAGTGAGCCAATCACAGGGAAGCAACAGTGTCACCGATACCTACTGTATAAACTGCGCGAATGTAAAGTGATCACGTCAGTTTTGCGGGAGGTATTCACTTAAGAGTAAGTCGTGGCATTTTCGAGTGAAACATGTCCAACTATTCACAGTGAAGTCCGAGAAATTATTGTTAACGTAAGTGCGTTTTTTTTTATAACGAGAAAGCTTCTAGAACACAATTATCACATTGAAAATGCCACGAAACTAGCAGCAGCTGCGACAGAGAAATCAGCGGCGACAATATATAAAACACGTTAGAAAGTGAGTGTATCAAAATTAACACATAAAAGGGCATTTACAAAAGGGGGAAAAAACGAAATAAGGGTAGCAGGAAAATAGTTTGGGATGACTTTGAGTTGTGCGTTGTTCTACGCACAATTCAAAACTTTCACGCCCGCAGAAAAGTAGTACCTAATTTGAAAAATCTGATGTTTGCACTGCAAAAATACAAGAATGGCTCAAGATAAACAATATCGCTCATGAAAAAGAAATTTCCAAAGCAGAACTACATTAGGTGGTTAAATTCCAACGTCCCAAGTATAATGTAGACGATCTTCTTGAAGAAACCGCGAAGTTGCCTGGTTGCCGACATATCACTATAATTTGAATGCCATAGAATATATCTGGAACAATATCAAGTCTCATTTAGCTGATAAAAATGTATCGCAAAGATATGACAAGATAAAAGTGTTTACAGACGAAGCTATTTACAGTTTTCCAGAAAAAGACTGGAAAAATGCTGGGTCACACGTAAAAATAGAATAAGTAGAATATTGGAAGAACGATCATTTCATGAAAGAGAAAATATAAAGATGTGCAATAAGTGTAGGTGGTGACAGAGGTAGTGACAGTGAAAGCGATAGTTCTTATAATGACAGTTATAGTGGTAGCAATTGTAGTGAAAATCTTATGGCGCACTTTCAATAAACGAAGAACTTGCATAGAAAACGACATATTTTGTACAACGGTCATTTGATTAACAGTGAACAATAAAAGTCTTACCGGTGTTTGGAGTGATGTGGAACATAATATTCATGTTTTCATGTTTCGTCTTTTGAGGTGATTTTAAGACAATTCATTATTTTTGGAGACAGATCCCACGCTAAATTACTGAACAGGTATGCCTTTATTCAAATCACCTTCCTTGTGGTAACAGTTTCAATCATGTTTATGTGGTTACAGTTTTGCTCATATCGATTACACCTAATAACGTCATACGCGATACTAAAATATTTATTGGTGTGGATCCCCANTTACAGTTTTGCTCATATCGATTACACCTAATAACGTCATACGCGATACTAAAATATTTATTGGTGTGGATCCCCACCATATTTACTTTGAGTAATGCCACCATTCCCAAGTTCTACGGTAAGGTTTCATATTCCCTAAGTATGAAGACTAAAACCAACTTTGTAACTAGCAGTGCCGAAAGAATGAAGTAGAGATGATAAATAATAATCACCTTTTTCTGCCATTTAAAGTAATGTTACAAATATTTTGAATAAGTCGAAATATTCAACGTGGTATACTTGCACATTTTTCAGGCGACATTCTGTGTCATGAAACAANTTACAGTTTTGCTCATATCGATTACACCTAATAACGTCATACGCGATACTAAAATATTTATTGGTGTGGATCCCCATCATATTTACTTTGAGTAATGCCACCATTCCCAAGTTCTACGGTAAGGTTTCATATTCCCTAAGTATGAAGACTAAAACCAACTTTGTAACTAGCAGTGCCGAAAGAATGAAGTAGAGATGATAAATAATAATCATCTTTTTCTGCCATTTAAAGTAATGTTACAAGTATTTTGAATAAGTCGAAATATTCAACGTGGTATACTTGCACATTTTTCAGGCGACATTCTGTGTCATGAAACAANATATTTTGAATAAGTCGAAATATTCAACGTGGTATACTTGCACATTTTTCAGGCGACATTCTGTGTCATGAAACAAAAACGTATTTGAACGAAGCTTTCGTACAGATGATTACAAGCGAAAGCAAACATCTTTTTAGTTTGGTCACCTACCATCCCTCTCTTTCTTCATTAAGAGGGTTATTTTTCACTCCAGGAAAAAACGCTGTGAGACGGATATTNTATTTTTCACTCCAGGAAAAAACGCTGTGAGACGGATATTTGTAAAAAAAATGGGAAAGGAATTATATAATAATATTTATATAATTATTGATAATGGAGGTACGCATCCTTTAATGTCTGTATGTTGTAATTTTTTTATTTGAAAATATTAGAACNTTTGTAAAAAAAATGGGAAAGGAATTATATAATAATATTTATATAATTATTGATAATGGAGGTACGCATCCTTTAATCTCTGTATGTTGTAATTTTTTTATTTGAAAATATTAGAAACTGATTTACATAAACCAACAAACACTTGAAATGTGTTTTCTTTAATTGATACCTGTAATAATTAAGAAAATAGGAGTGCTACATTATTATTATACAAAACTTTTAAACGCTAGGCTAATATCCAAGTGTTTATGGCTGATATGAACTGCCAAATTAAAAATGGCCAGGTAGAAATGCCTTAGTCAAGGCCGGCGCGAACACAGGCGAACTAGGCGACCACCTAAGGCATCAAGAAGAAGCTGGGGGCTGGAAGGAAGGTTGACGGCTGATCTAAGATGCGTTACAGAACGATCATAAAAATGAACTAAAATGTAAATGTTCATAACTGATCATATTGTGATTTATTACTTTAAGATAGGTAGTTGTTTTTAAAATAAACATATTTATTTCATATTATAAAGAGTTGATTGATACCTAAAGTTCATTTTTTTGAGGGAACAGTATCAATCGACTAGATTGGAGGATGTTCCATTGTTCGTTGACTCGCCAATAATTTTTAGTAGTTTCAAGAAGGGGCGCTCATGTTGTAACAAATTAGTGTAGGCTGTTCACGGTAAAGTGAGCACTTGTGATGCCCTAGTTACTTTTTCCGTCATTTTTTATCATTTAACCACGATTTTATATAAATTTTGCTATATAAGTAATAAACACTATATTTAAAATTTTCCTGTTGAAGTTGTTTTATTAAGGTGTTTATACCAATGCTAAGCATCAATATATGCACTGATAAACGCTGTTACTATCCTAATTTTAAATTTACCACGTTTTATGTTTGAAAAATGCCGAAATATTGATAAATACTTATTAACGTAACGAAACTGTATTTTTTATCGCAAAATCGATTAAGAAAATTAAAATTATGTAAAATTTGCACTATCTTATGACAGCTGGTAACATTTAAAAAAGGAAAGGTTGTAAAGAGGAATGGGGATTCAAATCCAGCACCTCCTGGAGACGACTTCAGTGCTCTAACGACTGAGCTACGCAAGTGGGCATGAGGAATAGTGTTTAAAAGTTGTATATTAGGCGTCCAAATGAAGTGGCTGCCATTCCCCCGTACAAATACAGAAATTTTTGATATATTAAAAATATAATCATATTTCTTTTCAATAAACGCATATATGGCTAACGGCCACATCTATTTGGCAGCTATCTTTGTTTAATTTATCTTAAGGGAAGCAATGTATTAGGAAATCTTGTAGTTTGTTTCAGTTGGGGTCTGAACCATAAATTATATTATTTTCATATAGCCACATATCCGATTTTTATATTAGTTTTAAATAATTACTAAGCAAACCACATTTTTTGCCAGTGAGGTTGTGAGAATGTGAGCATATTTATAGGTCACTTAATATAATTTGTGAACTATTAGGACCAGGCTCGTGAAATTCAGTTTGGAAGCATCATTTCTAGCAACAGTTATATATGTATATGTGTATGTATTAGCCATTTATAATGATAGTGATTAGATAAATTAAAAAATACTAATATTTGCTTTATAGCATTTTTTTTAACAAAAATCATTTTATGAGAGGGTTGTTAAGATATAGGGTCACAAAATAAAAAAAAATTCAATTTTATTAAAATTTATTAAAATATATTACTACAAATACGCTCAAAAACATTCATGTTCGTCCATGTTCAGCTCATACACTTATGTATCAGATAGAGAGTCCACACATGTGCACACAGGAGACTAATTCTCCCAAGATTGACTCCACCCAAGACTAACTCTACCCAAGATTGTCTCTAACCAAGAATAACTCTACCCAAGACTAACTCTACCAAAGACTAACTCTACCCAAGATTGACTCTACCCAGGATTGACTCTACCCAAGATTGTCTCTAACCAAGAATAACTCTACCCAAGACTAACTCTACCCAAGACTAACTCTACCCAAGACCAAATTTACACAAGACTAACTTTACCCAAGATTGGCTCCACTCAATACTAACTCTACCCAAGACTAACTCTACCCAAGACTAACTCTACCCAAGACTAACTCTACCCAAGACTAACTCTACCCAAGACTAACTTTACCCAAGACTAACTCTACCCAAGACTAACTCTACCCAAGACTAACTCTACCCAAGACTACCTCTACCAAAGACTAACTCTACCCAAGATTGACTCTACCCAGGATTGACTCTACCCAAGATTGACTTCATACGAGAATGACACCGCCTAAGACAGACTCCTGATATACCACCCACATATAAAAACAAACGATGATGAACAACCTCTAAAAAATGTCTTATAATAAGAATCTCGTAGCTAACCTCTTCGCACAAAATAGTCGCAAAATCTTCGCAAAACATTTCTACCAGAAATGGCTATACCAAAGGGTCACACTCACTTACTAAGCCAACTAACATGGTCAATTTACCAGGCCAACTGACCAGGCCAACCAACTAAATGCAAAATATTCCTCAGAAAAATTCCTTTAAAAAACATTCCACATTTTATTTGCTTCCAATTTACAAGTAAGTCGATTTTTAACGACCCGAGTAAGTCATAATACTTCAGATTAAACCAAAGTCCTCCTGCTGCGCATGCTCACATAAATGTTATCTAAAACAGATTCACGGAATCGATTGTTTATACTACTGTATTAATAACTATTTAAGGAAAGCAGAAGGGACTGAATAAGAAATAAAACACACATTTATATTTACATATAAATTAAATTTATATACATGGTATAAATATTTTACCTTGTAATTATTTTGTACATTCTATTTTTTACATTTTTCGTATGTTTTCAGATCATANCATGGTATAAATATTTTACCTTGTAATTATTTTGTACATTCTATTTTTTACATTTTTCGTATGTTTTCAGATCATAGATAGTAGCCAACAGTCTCATCTGTGATGTAACCCCGATCCTTCAGTTCATCGATGATTGAAGGTATCTCAACAACGCGTGAGAGATCCCGCGTTTTTGCAGCTCATTAAAATATCTGAGTCTATTAACATGTTCTTTCCGGACATCATGAAATATGTAACGAGCGTTCTTGACTCCTTCTGCCTTCTTCGCATCACTTGTCGAAGGAAACTCGTTGGTGAAATGTGTGAGAACGTCGAGGGAATCATCATCCTTCTCATCAGATACTTCATCAACAATGTCACCATAGTCATCATCATCAATGTTGTCTTCACCAGCTGTTTCATCCTCAATATCAAGTTTATTTTTCTTTGTAGGAGTGACATGGACATAATCTGTATTTAGAGCTAACAACCGTTTATATTGAAGTTCATCGACTTCACGCAAATGCCTTGCAAGTATAGATTCAAACATACGGAATCAGTCATGCCTCCCAGGTCTCTCAATCTGTAATTTGCATTAACTGTCTCGTCATAATCGTTTACATTGTGTTTCGTGAAGTGATTCGAGCGGGTCAGTTCGTAACTTTTCGGTGGTGAAGCGAACACAAAATTTCAACAAATGAGAAACATTGGCGAGGGTTATTCGTCTGCTGGACATGGTGCTGTGGAAACCACCGGAAATGTAAGGTTTTTTATAATGTTTTAAAAATATATTTTATAAAATTTTAATACCAGTGCCCCATGATGACGAATATTGTACTAGAGGCTTTAATATCTTGAATGTAGCTGTGTGTATAATAAAGAAACAATAGAAAGCACTGTTNACGAATATTGTACTAGAGGCTTTAATATCTTGAATGTAGCTGTGTGTATAATAAAGAAACAATAGAAAGCACTGTTTAAAATAGTATACACATGTAATGCCAAGAGGAAGAAGAAATACATTCCAAGTGTTCGGATTGGACACTGCGTTCAGTAAATCATCTATAGCAGAGAATAAATGGACTCAATCTACTTGGCAAAGAGGNTGTTCGGATTGGACACTGCGTTCAGTAAATCATCTATAGCAGAGAATAAATGGACTCAATCTACTTGGCAAAGAGGCACTTAATAATTTCATTCTACCTTACTGCAGATAATTATAACATGAAAAAACAGCAAACCACTGCTAGAATACAAAACCTGGATTGCGTGAGGAGTCAGTTGCGGAGCATGAGAGGCCAGTTGCGGAGCATGAGGGGTCAGTTGCGGAACATGAGGGGTCAGTTGCGGAGCATGAGGGGTCATTTGTAGTGCAGGAAAGGTCATTTGCGGANCTTACTGCAGATAATTATAACATGAAAAAACAGCAAACCACTGCTAGAATACAAAACCTGGATTGCGTGAGGAGTCAGTTGCGGAGCATGAGAGGCCAGTTGCGGAGCATGAGGGGTCAGTTGCGGAACATGAGGGGTCAGTTGCGGAGCATGAGGGGTCATTTGTAGTGCAGGAAAGGTCATTTGCGGATCATGAGGGGTAATTTGCAGAGCAGGAGGGGTCACTTAGGTTTCTTTTGTGGAGTAGGAGGGGTCATTTGCAAAGCGGGAGAGGTTATTTGTGGAGCAGCATAGGTCATTTAGGGGAAGGAGGGGTCGTATGCAGAGAAATAGGGGAAGTTTGCAGAGCAGAAGAGGTCATTTTCAGTGCATGACCCCTCATTTGGGGTCATTTAGGCGTCATTTGCGGAGCACAAAACGTCATTTTGAGGTCATTTGTAGAGCAGGGGAGGTCATTTGTGGAGCATGAGGGGTCATCAAAGGGTCATTTGTGGAGCAGAAGGCAACATTTAGGGGTCCTTTGCATGGCAGGAGGGGTCATTTCCAGAGCATGAGGGTCACTTACGGTTAATTTGCAGAGCAGGATGAGTCATTTGCGGATCATAAGTTTAAGCTGAACAAATAACTTGTTTGATGAAACTGTTGAAGATGTAACTGCATGGTAATGTGATCAAAGAACTAGATAAAAGGTCTGGTTTAATGGATGCATTAAAAATTATTAAATATGTTAGAAAGTTTATATATATAGAGCAGTAGCTAGGCAAAGTTGATACGCCAGTTGCTACTGTACAAAGAACTTCAGTTTTTTCTTCAGGAATATGACCCAAGCCAAGGAATGTACGAAGTCTACTGTATAGCTAATTTCTATTGATGTACCTTCTCCTATTGCTGGAAAATTACATATAAAACAGTTTAATTACTGTGGAAAGATCTTCAGCAAAATCCACTATGTTCGGCGACATGAGAGTTTCGCCTGCACGAAGAGCCCTTTTCGGACGATGAAGCATTACGACAATGGGCACATGCAGTTTATGCATGGTAATATATTGAAGAACCACATCAAGAATGCAATGATTCGTATTTTGACAGTCAGCAAGTGATGCCAAAAATACGTCCCGCTGCATCGATGGTTACTGATTCCCCAGACTTTTATTACGGGACAGTTCATGCTACTGATGGAATGAGAGATCTAGTAGGTGTGATAGATTCGGTATGTGAGGAATGTACACTNACGGGACAGTTCATGCTACTGATGGAATGAGAGATCTAGTAGGTGTGATAGATTCGGTATGTGAGGAATGTACACTCGTAAAATGTTCACACTTCAATATAAACAGTTGTTGGCTCTAAATACTGATGATGACAGTGCGACTCCTACAAAGAAAAATTTCCTTGATATTGAGGATGAAACAGGAGGTGAATATGATCATGTAGACAGCATTGATGATAATGACTATGGTGACATTGTGAATTATAGGATGAGAAGGAAGACGATTCTCTAGACGTTCCCATTCATTTCAAAAAAGAATTTCCTTCGACAAGTGGTGTGAAGAGGGCCAAAGGCTTTAAAAACGCTCGTCACATTTTTACCGCAGATCCGAGTGAACTTGTTGATTGACTAAGTCATTTGATTGACCTGCAAATACGCGAGGATATCTCCCTAATTGTTGAGATATCTTCAATTATCGATGAACTTAAGTATCATGGTTATATGATGAGACTGTTGACTACTATCCATCATCTGAAAATATCTAAGCAATATAAAGTTCTAATGTATGAAATTGTTAGAAAGATATAAGCAAATAAATTAAATTGATGTATACATAGTTATGTGTTAATTTTATTTTTAGCCCCTTCTGCTACTCAGAAAGACTCTAGTGGTGTAACCAGTCAATTATGAGAGTCTGTTTTAGATTAAAGTTATGTGAGTGCATGCAGGAGGATTGCTATGGTCCCATGTGATGTATTGACTTACTCAAGTCTTTTAAAATCGACTGAGTTCTATATGGCCAACGAATGAAATATGGAATGTTTTTTTTTTAAGGAATTTTTCTAAGGAATGTTTCGCATTTAGTTGGTTGGCCTGGTCAGTTGGCCTGGTAAGTTGGCTTGGTAAATTAGATTGCCCCTTTGGTATGGCCAGTTCTGGTAGAAATGTTGTGCGAAGTTTTTGTGCGAAGAGGTTAACTACGAGAGACTAATTAGTATACTTTTTTCTGAGATTGTTCATCATCGTTTGTTTTTATAGGTGGATTGTATGGCAGGGGTCTTTCATGGGCGGTGTCTTTTTTGGGTGGAGTCAATCTTGGGTAGAGTTAGTCTTGGGCAGAGTTAGTCTTGGGTGGAGTCAAACTTGGGTGGAGTTAGACTTGGGTAGATTTAGCCTTTGGTGGAGTTAGTCATAANTATAAAGTTCTAATGTATGAAATTGTTAGAAAGATATAAGCAAATAAATTAAATTGATGTATACATAGTTATGTGTAAATTTTATTTTTAGCCCCTTCTGCTACTCAGAAAGACTCTAGTGGTGTAACCAGTCAATTATGAGAGTCTGTTTTAGATTAAAGTTATGTGAGTGCATGCAGGAGGATTGCTATGGTCCCATGTGATGTATTGACTTACTCAAGTCTTTTAAAATCGACTGAGTTCTATATGGCCAACGAATGAAATATGGAATGTTTTTTTTTTAAGGAATTTTTCTAAGGAATGTTTCGCATTTAGTTGGTTGGCCTGGTCAGTTGGCCTGGTAAGTTGGCTTGGTAAATTAGATTGCCCCTTTGGTATGGCCAGTTCTGGTAGAAATGTTGTGCGAAGTTTTTGTGCGAAGAGGTTAACTACGAGAGACTAATTAGTATACTTTTTTCTGAGATTGTTCATCATCGTTTGTTTTTATAGGTGGATTGTATGGCAGGGGTCTTTCATGGGCGGTGTCTTTTTTGGATGGAGTCAATCTTGGGTAGAGTTAGTCTTGGGCAGGGTTAGTCTTGGGTGGAGTCAAACTTGGGTGGAGTTAGACTTGGGTAGATTTAGCCTTTGGTGGAGTTAGTCATAAGTGGAGCTAGTCCTGGGTGGAGTTAGTCTTGGGTGGAGTTAGTCTTGAGTGAAGTTAGTCTTGGGTGAAGTTAGTCTTGGGTGAAGTTAGTCTTGGGTGGAGTTAGTCTGGGGTGGAGTTAATCTGGGGTAGAACCAATCTTGGGTAGAGTTAGTATTGGATAGAGTCAATATAATTTAGAATTAGTCTTGGGAAGTGTCAGTATTGTGTGGAGTTGGTCGAGATTAGAATCAATTTTGGGTGGTATTAGTGTTGGGTAGAGACAATCTTGGGTGGAATTAGTCTCCTGTGTGCATATATGAGGAACATCCAGGTGATGCATAAATGTGTGCATGGACNACAATCTTGGGTGGAATTAGTCTCCTGTGTGCATATATGAGGAACATCCAGGTGATGCATAAATGTGTGCATGGACGAACATGAATTTTTTTTAGTGCTTTTGTAGTAATGTATTTTAAAAAATTGAAAATTATCGAATATTTCATTTATTTAACACTAAATCGTAACCACACTGTTATAACCTCACTTCGTTAAAAAATGCGATGATGCAAATATTTTTATTTTTCAATATAGCTAATCACTATGATTATAAAGGTCTAATACATACATACCTGGAGCTAGAAATGATGCTTCCAAACTGAATTTCACGATCTTAGTCCTAATAGTTCACAAATTAGACTCACCAACCTATAAATATGTTCACATTATCACTTCCTGACTTGCGAAAAGTGTGGTTTGCTACGTAATTATTTAAAACGAATATAAAAAAATTGCAATATGTGTATATGCAAATAATCTAATTAAAGTTTCAGACACCGACTGAAATAATAACGAGATATTATAATACTTTGTTTGCCTTTAGATAAATTGAACACAAAGTGCTGCCAAATATATGCGGTCATTAACCATATATGCATTGATTGAAAATATTTATAGCGAATCGTTTAATACATCAAAAATATCCATAATTGTATGGGGAATGGCAGCCACTTCATTTTGTAGGCTAATATACGACATTTAAGCACAACTTTTTTGGCCCAATAGTATAGCTCTGTTGATCGAGCAACCAACTGATTTTTCGAGAGGTGTTGGGTTTTAAATGTTAACAGTTGCCATAATAAAATGCAACTTTTACATAATTTAAATATTCTAAACTTATTTTTCATAAAAAAATATATTTTCGATACATTAAAATGTATTTTTCAATATTAAGGAATTATTTNATTCTAAACTTATTTTTCATAAAAAAATATATTTTCGATACATTAAAATGTATTTTTCAATATTAAGGAATTATTTAGGGATTAGAAATGATAAATAAAAATAAAATTATATATATTATTTAAAAATGCATCGATCCCTAGATAACTAATGGTTTTACGATTATTTTTGACAATGCCGGCCAGCCACCCGCCTCGGGCGAACAAGTATATGCAAGCTGAGTGTATTTTGAGTAGGTGGTGTGTTGGAATTTTTGGTAGGCGGATGGGAGAAGGGTGGAGGGAAACCTATTTATTCCAGTATGGTGGACCTATCATTGGGTTTCATAATTGTTATAACATTTAGATCATATTCTCGTTAAATAGACGAGTCCGGTGATATATAACACTAATTACTTATAACTCTAATTTTTTTAATTATAGAATATTTTTATGTAAAAAATATGTTTTAGAATATTTTATTTTATTGACCTTTAAGTGTAGCTTGTTGGTGGTGGAGAGGAATCGGTATAAACCAATGATTTTGTACGCCATAAACCTTGTAGCAATAAAATTCACGTTCATTTCTTTTTAATTTATAAAACCCAATACACAAATCGAAAAAATCATTATGATCCTCAGCAAGCTATCGCCATTTTTTTTATGCAAACGGACAATTATTATTGCAGATCAATGTACGTAATCCAATATTAAAAAAAAAATTGTATTTTTCAAATAATGTTTTTATTAAAATAATTTTTATTACAATTATTTCCAAGGTTGCGGGTCACTGGCATGGCCAGTCCGAGCGATAGGAGCGGCGTGGGGTGAGATGAACAAGGCTGCCGGCCGCGCCTGTGACATCACGGCAGATATCTCCTTGCTTATATGCCAAGTGCCCTGTTCCTAAGTCTTCATAATCTTACTACTTGCATAATTGTTATATTAATCCATCCTATTAGAGAAATCTCATTCATTTCAACACTTATATACAAAAAATGATACAACAGCAAGATGTTTCACATTGTGGTGAAACCAATAGTAATTTATTACGGTTAACTATTATAACTTTAATAGGTATTTGGAAGATACATTCAAGATATTTTATTTTCAAAAACATCTTGCCTTGGTATAGAATGTTGTTTTTCTCTTCGATCAGTAAACTTTTCCTGTAGTGTATATCATTTTTTTGTAATTAATGTCTAATCTCAACAAAACAATTATTTTAACATTGTATAGAAACAACGCAATTTTAAATTTTTTTGAAGTTATTTTAATGATAAAGTTTTTTGTTTGTATTTTTATATATGAAATAATTAATTTCAACATATTAACAAGGCTTTTGTACATTTCACTAAACTTGATGCAAGTGCAATGAGATAAATATACGTACTAAAGTTCGAGATGCCAAATAAGCTTACTTAAATAGTACTTNATTCTAAACTTATTTTTCATAAAAAAATATATTTTCGATACATTAAAATGTATTTTTCAATATTAAGGAATTATTTCGGGATTAGAAATGATAAATAAAAATAAAATAATATATATTATTTAAAAATGCATCGATCCCTAGATAACTAATGGTTTTACGATTATTTTTGACAATGCCGGCCAGCCACCTGCCTCGGGCGAACAAGTATATGCAAGCTGAGTGTATTTTGAGTAGGTGGTGTGTTGGAATTTTTGGTAGGCGGATGGGAAAAGGGTGGAGGGAAACCTATTTATTCCAGTATGGTGGACCTATCATTGGGTTTCATAATTGTTATAACATTTAGATCATATTCTCGTTAAATAGACGAGTCCGGTGATATATAACACTAATTACTTATAACTTTAATTTTTTTAATTATAGAATATTTTTATATAAAAAATATGTTTTAGAATATTTTATTTTATTGACCTTTAAGTGTAGCTTGTTGGTGGTGGAGAGGAATCGGTATAAACCAATGATTTTGTACGCCATAAACCTTGTAGCAATAAAATTCACGTTCATTTCTTTTTAATTTATAAAACCCAATACACAAATCGGAAAAATCATTATGATCCTCAGCAAGCTATCGCCATTTTTTTTATGCAAACGGACAATTATTATTACAGATCAATGTACGTAATCCAATATTTTAAAAAAAATTGTATTTTTCAAATAATGTTTTTATTAAAATAATTTTTATTACAATTATTTCCAAGGTTACGGGTCACTGAGTCCGAGCGATAGGAGCGGCGTGGGGTGAGATGAACAAGGCTGCCGGCCGCGCCTGTGACATCACGGCAGATATCTCCTTGCTTATATGCCAAGTGCCCTGTTCCTAAGTCTTCATAATCTTACTACTTGCATAATTGTTATATTAATCCATCCTATTAGAGAAATCTCATTCATTTCAACACTTATATGCAAAAAATGATACAACAGCAAGATGTTTCACATTGTGGTGAAACCAATAGTAATTTATTACGGTTAACTATTATAATTTTAATAGGTATTTGGAAGATACATTCAAGATATGATATTTTCAAAAACATCTTGCCTTGGTATAGAATGTTGTTTTTCTCTTCGATCGGTCAACTTTTCCTGTAGTGTATATCATTTTTTTGTAATTAATGTCTAATCTCAACAAACCAATTATTTTAACATTGTATAGAAACAACGCAATTTTAAATTTTTTTGAAGTTATTTTAATGATAAAGTTTTTTGTTTGTATTTTTATATATGAAATAATTAATTTCAACAAATTAAAAAGGCTTTTGTACATTTCACTAAGCTTGATGCAAGTGCAATGAGATAAATATACGTACTAAAGTTCGAGATGCCAAATAAGCTTACTTAAATAGTACTTGNCTTGATGCAAGTGCAATGAGATAAATATACGTACTAAAGTTCGAGATGCCAAATAAGCTTACTTAAATAGTACTTGTTTGCATTGAACAATTTTCGTTCCCTCTAACTATATAAATCATTTATAAATAATTTGTCAATCCGAACACTTACTTGGTTGCTCGAACATCGTCTACATGTGTTTAGTATACGCAACTATATAATAAGTATTTTCAAATAATGAATTTGGTTAAAGTAAACAGTGTAAATATCACGACAGAGTTAGGCGTGAATAAACATTTGGTTAGTTGGGACAGTTTGATATGATTATTAGTACAGAAATTGTCGCAACAACAAAATCAGCTTGGTCCAGTACTGGCATTTATATGGTTGACTGCAGGGTAATCAGGTCATTGGATTGCCTTCGCTCGAAAATACAGCTCGAGAGTTTGTTCCAATTATCACGACAATTAGGATAGTAACAATGTTTATTATTGAGTTTGTTGATGCTTAATAATTAAATAAACATTCCCAAAGAAACAAATTTAACAGGAAACCAAAAATTAAGCTGTAAAACTTGAAAATATTTGTTCATGTCCTGTATTAGACTTATCTGTTAAAAACATTCATTTTCCATCACTTGCCACTTTAGCCGAGATTGTTCTAGCGTAACGTTTGTATACAAAAGTTTCATTTCGAGACTTGGTTTTGCTTTCATTTATTTTATGATAACTGTAACGATTTAATGTAAGTACAGATATAAAAATTTTTAGTTGACCCAACCAAACCTCACCAGTCTAAAGAAACCAAATAAGAAAAAAANTGTAAGTACAGATATAAAAATTTTTAGTTGACCCAACCAAACCTCACCAGTCTAAAGAAACCAAATAAGAAAAAAACAATTTAGTTCCAGCAACAAAATATTTAATTACCCTTATACAAACCATTAATGTCGTTGCGCTATAAAAACTTTTTTTATTCAACAAAACATTTTCGTCGGTGTTTTCATTTTCCCTTAATNAATTAATGTCGTTGCGCTATAAAAACTTTTTTTATTCAACAAAACATTTTCGTCGGTGTTTTCATTTTCCCTTAATGCAACAAACATCCAAGATACCTCACAGCCAGCAAGTAGTTCACAGCAAACTGCTATACAGTTGCAGTTGAAATTTAACATTATTTCCTATAATATTTACATTTCAGGTACTATTTGTATTTTACATAATAATTGTAGTAGCAGTTTCTGTAAATTGCTGAAATTTGAATACGAGATTTCAATTTTTTTAATATACATATTACCTAACCGGACGGTACAGGAGATAGCAGAATTTAGGCATTTCAGAGGGGAAACACAAAAATTCGACCCCACGAGGCGACTTTTCTCGCAAAGCAGTGACAGTCGCTTCTAACTTTCCACACGTAGCTATATCAGAAAATTGTAAGTCCCCCACGAATATATTAGTCAATCGTCATGNACAGTCGCTTCTAACTTTCCACACGTAGCTATATCAGAAAATTGTAAGTCCCCCACGAATATATTAGTCAATCGTCATGCGAAACATTTGCTTTAGTAGCGATCACGGCGTGACTGATTTTTCATACTAGTCGCCACCAAAACTTTTCTCGCTTCAAATATTGCATGCCGTGTAACTGCTTAAGCGAAGTAAACATGCTGAAGCACAGCAGCTGCGAGGATTCTGTCGCTGCTGCTCAGATATAGTTTTGACGTCTGCCCTGTCACACGAACCGACTGATAGGAAAAGGTACCGCTTTTCATAGGCACATGAAGGATTAATGATTCGTTTGTTGCATTTTATTGTGTAGGAAATAACAAGCCCTACTAATATTGCATTATATTTTCTCAAATATTTGTAAATATTTTTTAAATTTTTATGTAACTGCGCAGTTATTTTTAAGCAGTATAATTGAAATTTTTAACGCTATTAAAGGATATATAGAATAAACAAAATTATTTTAAGACTATTCTGTCAATAGTTTTCTTTTTATAGGTCTCATTTTGTTGGTAGAAATAAACACAAACATTCCGATTGAACCTAAATGTGTATCAAAGCCATAACGATAAGAGAAAAAAATTCTACTTGCTACTCCACGGCAGAAGACACGTGCCTAGCAAATGAGTATCATGCCAGCGCGATCTGAGTTCAAATCCCGACGATGCCTCAACTGTTTCTTGGATGGTGGAAACATGGCGGACGCTGTCATATGTCAATGGGGTCCTTCGGAGCACTCCCTTTCCCCCCGTCCTTGTATTTCTTTGCTATTCCATCTACATTTGTTTAACTTCATCCCCATGGTAGTTTAAGAAAATGAAAATCTCTTTGTTGAACGCCTTTCAAATCATTTCAACGGCTGCAAATAGGGATCACTGGAAAGTGCGGTGAATTCTAAAGATTCGTGTGTTGCTGAAACCCATGAAAAGTGCCTGAAGAAAGAATTTCCTTCAATCAAATATCCGAAAAATAGTTCACGTCATTTCCTACCCGCCAACAGTTATCTTGCCCTGCAAAAAAAAAAAGTTTCGGAAAACAATTGAAGTCTCGCAGTTATCAATCCCAACAGCCAACAATATATTATACACTGCACTCATGCTTCGCTTATTTGTGAGTAGGTTCGACAGACGATTATTTCTTAGTGTCTTCAGACCATGTCATCACTAAACAATGGCTGGCAACGATTGTCGACATCGGAAGTTACAAGCTTAGGGTACGTGACTGTCAGGAGACCAAGCGATGATATATAAGTACTGACAGATTAAAATATAGTGAAGATTTTATATTAGTAAGACAACCCGGACCTATCAACAGCAGTAAGTCCTGAGGAAAGAAGAAAAAGCCAAACGTCTCTCTCTCTATAACTCATAGGTGTCTAATTCTAGTTTTGGGATAACGGTGTTTTTGAAATAATTTTCCGTTTCCACNTGGGATAACGGTGTTTTTGAAATAATTTTCCGTTTCCACGCGTCCGTCGTTTGTGTTTCTGTATGGACATGCATAAAATGTCTGAGTGTATGTACTAATCAACTAAAATTACCACCCATTTATCATATGGCTCGTAGGAATACTTTTCAGTTTTTCTATTAGAATCATTTACTGCTTTCAGTGTTATGACGTCAGATCCACAAGCTGTATTGCCCTGAATACANCAGTTTTTCTATTAGAATCATTTACTGCTTTCAGTGTTATGACGTCAGATCCACAAGCTGTATTGCCCTGAATACATTGGGATTAAGTTATTACAAAATATCAAAGGTAAGATTCCTTTCCGTTTTGTTTTTAAAACATAAAAAATGGATCCATAACTTACCAAAATGTACGGATTTAATTTATGAATATAAATGCGAAATCAGTAGTAGATAAATACGATTTCATAAATGTTGTTATTAAAACCCAAAAAAGATAACTGTATACTTTTTATTTTGTGAACACACCCCGACAGTCAGCCAACTGCAGAGTATATTTATATAATTTTATAATATCACATTTATAAAAAGTTTTTCACGTTGTGTTATTCGTAGCATAGTGTTGTGTTTACTCCGCATCTAATTCTCTTGTTATTTGGTAAGGCAAAATTTTTTTTCCAAGAAATGTAAATATAGTGTTCATAATTTTGCTAGCTGTATTTTTGTCTGAGTTTATTTAATATTCTCTGTATTGATATAATGCTGTAGGCAATTAAATCATAATGCTTCACTACTATTGTTGCAAAGATAAATGTTATTCAAACGGGACTGTGTATCAAAAATAATAATGTTATTATTGTTTTATAAGAGTTCTTAAATTTCACATAGAAGTAAANCAAACGGGACTGTGTATCAAAAATAATAATGTTATTATTGTTTTATAAGAGTTCTTAAATTTCACATAGAAGTAAAAATGTCTAGAGCCTTAAATTATAATACTGCCTCTAAAAGATTTTAAAATACTCAGGACAGATATACTTAAACATAATATCTGATTTTATAGTTTTCACTTTTAAATCACGTTACTGATGAAAATTAGCTCTACATAAAATTAAATACGAGAATTAAGAAAACATGTTCAACGCATCAACAAGCTGAAAATCTTGTATGTATTTAGATAAGAGTAATTTAATTTGATCACTTTCATATATAAGTTAAACTTACCCTACTACAACAAAGACTACCGTAAAATGCATTAATATTCTCAGCATATCGTCGCTGGGAAGACAAAGTGACGTATCTCAAACACAGCAAAAAATAAGTTATGGCTAGCACTATAATACTCGTAACGCGATCTATAATGTGACAGAACGTTAGCTACAGAGAATTAACAGTGTGAGACAGTGTCGAATCTGAGAATGCGAAGAAAAATATTACGACAAGCAGGCGTAACTCAAGATACGACCGTTTGTCATCCCAATGAAACAGCAATGTTCTGTTTGGTACGGAGCGTAATTCGAGGTACGGCAGATCGTCTGCAAATTGTTTTTTTTTTTATGTCGTTAATTATGAGACACTCCTTTGTTAGTAATTTCGGATATTATTTCAATGTCTGCGTGTATAACGTGCACAGTGTATTTATAATGTGTTTGTGGTGCTTCTGTTTTTTCTTTGGTTTTCGTATGCTGTATATTTTATTGTGATCATTAATAAAGTTAAAAAATTTAGTGTCACTATGTATGTATTACAGAAATGGGATGTTCAGACATTAAATAACGAGTCATCAACGTAGCTTGAAATAGTTGAAGTTTAATATCAAGTCTTAAGGTTCCCGCCTACCTGGAGCTTTTTTCTGCGTTTGAAGCCGAGAAGTGCGGGAGCGTTAAGGGCGACACTGCCACGCGCATTAAGTGTGCCATCGCCGCTAAGCGCAACGCTATGAATCGGCGTGCAGTTGAGTTTAGTTTAGAGACGATGAGGGTCAAATAAGATGAGAATGGAGCAGCGCAAGAATACAAGGACGGGGTAAATGGGAGATCCCCGAGAAAACCCGCCGACCAGCGGCATCGTTCAGCACGATCCCCACTTGCAAAAATCCAGGAGTGGCCCGGCCGGGGCTTGAACCAGATTCGTATTGGTGGGAGGCGAGCAGGCTAGCCACTTAGCCACCGCGGCCCCCCGGCATACAGTGTTTTCATCGTGGTTGCGTGTAGGTACATATGGGACTATCAGTGGTGACTCTTTCATTTTATAGGTGGCAAGTCTGTAAAGATGTTTAATGCAGTGTCCTTGAGTAGTTCTGTATGTCTCTGATGCCTTTATTTTAAGATAGAGCGCTTTGAAAAACCCATTTTGAGCCATTTTGTAGTACTATGAAATGGCGTATCTAAGATGCGTGATGTTTTGAAAGCACTCAAGAGCCCTCGTCTGAAGTGTGTGTTATTTTCTTAGATCAACACATAGGACGCACATTTAATAAATTAGACGGAAAATGAGTATTTCAAACACTATGCAACGTAGTTCAAGCGCCAGGTAGGCGGGAGCATTAACCGTAAATGAGTGTGTTTGGAAACCAACAAATAAGTGTTTTTTGTGAATTATAGTCGGAACTGTAAAACCGAGAACTTTNAAAGCACTCAAGAGCCCTCGTCTGAAGTGTGTGTTATTTTCTTAGATCAACACATAGGACGCACATTTAATAAATTTGACGGAAAATGAGTATTTCAAACACTATGCAACGTAGTTCAAGCGCCAGGTAGGCGGGAGCATTAACAGGAAATGAGTGTGTTTGGAAACCAACAAATAAGTGTTTTTTGTGAATTATAGTCGGAACTGTAAAACCGAGAACTTTANAAATGAGTGTGTTTGGAAACCAACAAATAAGTGTTTTTTGTGAATTATAGTCGGAACTGTAAAACCGAGAACTTTATGCGAAATAAAATCGCGTATTGGTGATGACTTTCCTTTAGCAACATTTGTTTGACCTGTAGGAACGTTTCAAAACAGAAAAGAAATGAGAGATTTGGGCGGCTCTTTACGAGGTCTTGTATGGAAACCAACGCAAATCACCAGAAATGGAAGAAATCGTTGTTGAAATAGCATTTAAAGACAATGTTTGTATGAAAAAACCAAAGTGTAATACTGAAATTGTATAGATACAAAAAATCGGCAGCTTTTAAAAATAACGATAAACCATCCGAAGTTGAAAATATTTTATATTAGAGTGGGGACCCAGCAGACGATAGTGTGTAGATCAGACCTATGAAGCAAATGAAGGACGTTGCAGGATTACAAGTTTTAATGTAGAAATTGGGAGTTCGCTCTATAGACGTTTATTTCGACTCTGTTGAAACCACTTTTATAAACTTGCGGCCATACAGTAACCGCTACTTGCCACATTCCTTTGCAGACTGCCACTTAAAAAAAGGAATGCCGCTCCCTCGCACTGAAACGAGGATTAGCTTTATAAGTGTCCTTCACGTCTATGCCTCAATTTTACCATAATCCTCCCAACATATTGAGTGACAAGTTTCGAGATTTTGTGGCACACTGTTGCGGTGAAACGCCCAATGTTTCATTGCCAGAACACGCATTGTTATACGAGTCCTTGCTTCATTGGTGAAACTAAATATGATTCTTTCAAGCTGTACGTTCATCTGTATTTACAGCCATTAAGGTTGTCTTCCTAGGTGCATTGTCACTGTCACTACACTAAGACATACAGTGCACACAGCAAATGCACTTACAGCCTGCAATGGTTGTCTAACTNCATTGTCACTGTCACTACACTAAGACATACAGTGCACACAGCAAATGCACTTACAGCCTGCAATGGTTGTCTAACTAAGCGTATCGTCGTTATGTATTACGAATATCATAGGTTTTAGTAGAATACTATGAATATTATTTTATAGCAATCGTNAAGCGTATCGTCGTTATGTATTACGAATATCATAGGTTTTAGTAGAATACTATGAATATTATTTTATAGCAATCGTTCTGGCATAAAGTTTGAAATTACCAATGATACCTCATCATTACCAAATTGTATGATATTTCAGTCGTAAGACAGATATTATTGAATCACAAACTTTCAGTCGGTTTACTGTTCCATTCACGCGATCTACGTGTTTACATTTTAGTTGATTGTGCTAGTTGTTATGAAAAATTCCCATTTTACCTATTAATGTAGATATTATTTTTAAGTTACACAACAGTGGTTGACCAACACAATGTATCCCGTATTAAAAACTTACATCTAACTCAACAACCGTAGAGGACTCTAAAATATATCATAAACCGGGGCTACTTTGTACCTGCAGGGNAAACTTACATCTAACTCAACAACCGTAGAGGACTCTAAAATATATCATAAACCGGGGCTACTTTGTACCTGCAGGGGTTTAGTGCACCACGAAAAATTTCGTTTTGGTTAAATTTAGCAAATAAACTGACGACTACAGCTAGATATTTTTAATTTGTAATGTTACTTACCCAGGTAACATTTGCTACCCTTTTACCAAATGGCACCTACACAAATATTTTGAGTGCTGCAATGTCACCCCAGCAGGTGCTAAGCAACTCCGGTTTACTGTATTCTTTAGGGACACCTTGCGATCCCTGGAGTGACGGGCAAGAAATATCTAGTATTATGCATTCAACGTATACACTTTCCATTTTTGAAAACTGGTAACTCTCTTAAAAATAACGACAAAGGCCCTGGTTTGACCTTATTTAATATGTTGTGTCTATAGCGTAACTCAAGCATGGAATGGTACCTTTCCCATCTGTAGGATGAGAAGTGGCTTATCTCTCTTTTCCCATAAAAAATTAGCTGATATGAAGATGTACTGAAGAGTTATGTGCGTGTCTCAACACATTGTCATTGAGCTATAAGTATTGCATTTTTACAGTTGGATAACTTTATACACTGAAGAGCCAAAAAAAAACTGGTACACCTGCCTTATATCGTGTAGGGCCCCCGCGAGCGCGCAGAAGTGCTGCAAAACGACGTGGCATGGCCTCAACTAATATCTGAAGGTATGCAGGAGGCAATTCACACCATGAATGCTGCAGGGCAGTCCACAAATCCATAGGTGTGCGAGGCGGTGGAGATCTCTTCTAAACAGCACGTTGCAAGGCATCCCAGATATGCTCAATAATGTTCATGTCTGGTGATTAAGGTGGCAAATGGAACTGTCTAAAGTCAGAAGAGTGTTCCTGGAGCCACTCGGTAACAACACTTGACGTGTGGAGTGTCGCATTGTCCTGCTGTAATTGTCCAAGTTCGTCGGAATGCACAATGGACATGAATGGGTGCAGGTGATTGGACAGGATACTTACGTATCGGTCACCGGTCAGAGTCGTATCTAGACGTATCAGGGGCCTCATTTCACACCAATTGCACACGCTTCATAAAATGACAGAGCCTCCACCAGCTGGAACAGTCCCCTGTTGACATGTAGGGTTCATGGGTTCATGAGGATACCCGTACACATCCATCCGCCCGATACAATTGGAAACGAGACTCGTCAGACCAGGCAACGTGTTTCCAGTCATCAACAGTCCAATGGCGGTGTTGGTGGGCCCAGGCGACGTGTAAAGCTTTATGTCGTGTAGTCAAAAACGGTACACGAGTTGGCCTTCGGCTCCGAAAGCCCATATCATTGATGGTCCGTTGAATAGTTCGCACGCTGGCACTTATTAATGCCCCAGCATTGAAATCTGCGCCAATTCGAGAAAGGGTTGCATGTCTGTCACGTTTAATGATTCTCGTCAGTCGTCGTTTGTCCCGTTCGTTCACGATCTTTTTGCGGCCACAGTGATGTCAAAGATTTGATGTTTTACCGGATTCCCGATATCCATGGCACACTCGTGAAATGGTCGTACGCGAAAATTCTAATTGTATCGCTACCTCGGAGATGCTATGTCCCATCTCTCGTGCGCCCACTAAAACACTACGTTCAAACTCACTGAAATCTTGATAACCTGCCATTGTTGCAGCAGTAACCGATCTAGTAACTTTGCCAGGCGCTTGTTGTCATATATAGGCGCTGCAGACCGCATCGCGTTACTCTGATTGGTTCCGTACCTCTGTTATTTGCATAGACACGCCTATACCAGTTTGTTTTTGGCTCTCCAGTGTACATTGCCACACAGCAGAATGAAACATTTGAATAAAAGCTATGAGTGGCGCTCCAGAACATTGAAGAAAAGTAAGATACACCACTTTGCCTTCCAAACGATGAAAGTACAATATTTTAATCACCAAAAGAAAATGAAAACTTTTTTTTTGCCATTAACAAAGAATACGTTAAGTTAATTAACTCCCTAGTTAAAGTATTTTCATTTGTTTCCACTTNAAACTTACATCTAACTCAACAACCGTAGAGGACTCTAAAATATATCATAAACCGGGGCTACTTTGTACCTGCAGGGATTTAGTGCACCACGAAAAATTTCGTTTTGGTTAAATTTAGCAAATAAACTGACGACTACAGCTAGATATTTTTAATTTGTCATGTTACTTACCCAGGTAACATTTGCTTCCCTTTTACCAAATGGCACCTACACAAATATTTTGAGTGCTGCAATGTCACCCCAGCAGGTGCTAAGCAACTCCGGTTTACTGTATTCTTTAGGGACACCTTGCGATCCCTGGAGTGACGGGCAAGAAATATCTAGTATTATGCATTCAACTTATACACTTTCCATTTTTGAAAACTGGTAACTCTCTTAAAAATAACGACAAAGGCCCTGGTTTGACCTTAATTAATATGTTGTGTCTATAGCGTAACTCAAGCATGGAATGGCACCTTTCCCATCTGTAGGATGAGAAGTGGCTTATCTCTCTTTTCCCATAAAAAATTAGCTGATATGAAGATGTACTGAAGAGTTATGTGCGTGTCTCAACACATTGTCATTGAGCTATAAGTATTGCATTTTTACAGCTGGATAACTTTATACACTGAAGAGCCAAAAAAAAAAACTGGTACACCTGCCTTATATCGTGTAGGGCCCCCACGAGCGCGCAGAAGTGCTGCAAAACGACGTGGCATGGCCTCAACTAATATCTGAAGGTATGCAGGAGGCAATTCACACCATGAATGATGCAGGGCAGTCCACAAATCCATAGGTGTGCGAGGCGGTGGAGATATCTTCTAAACAGCACGTTGCAAGGCATCCCAGATATGCTCAATAATGTTCGTGTCTGGTGATTAAGGTGGCAAATGGAACTGTCTAAAGTCAGAAGAGTGTTCCTGGAGCCACTCGGTAACAACACTTGACGTGTGGAGTGTCGCATTGCCCTGCTGTAATTGTCCAAGTTTGTCGGAATGCACAATGGACATGAATGGGTGCAGGTGATTGGACAGGATACTTACGTATCGGTCACCGGTCAGAGTCGTATCTAGACGTATCAGGGACCTCATTTCACACCAATTGCACACGCTTCATAAAATGACAGAGCCTCCACCAGCTGGAACAGTCCCCTGTTGACATGTAGGGTCCATGGATTCATGAGGATGTCTCCATACCCGTACACGTCCATCCGCCCGATACAATTGGAAACGAGACTCGTCAGACCAGGCAACGTGTTTCCAGTCATCAACAGTCCAATGGCGGTGTTGGCGGGCCCAGGCGAGGCGTAAAGCTTTGTGTCGTGCAGTCAACAACGGTACACGAGTGGGCCTTCGGCTCCGAAAGCCCATATCAATGATGGTCCGTTGAATAGTTCGCACGCTGGCACTTATTAATGCCCCAGCATTGAAATCTGCGCCAATTCGAGAAAGGGTTGCATGTCTGTCACGTTTAATGATTCTCGTCAGTCGTCGTTTGTCCCGTTCGTTCACGATATTTTTCCGGCCACAGTGATGTCAAAGATTTTATGTTTTACCGGATTCCCGATATCCATGGCACACTCGTGAAATGGTCGTACGCGAAAATTCTAATTGTATCGCTACCTCGGAGATGCTATGTCCCATCTCTCGTGCGCCCACTAAAACACTACGTTCAAACTCACTGAAATCTTGATAACCTGCCATTGTTGCAGCAGTAACCGATCTAGTAACTTTGCCAGGCGCTTGTTGTCATATATAGGCGCTGCAGACCGCATCGCGTTACTCTGATTGGTTCCGTACCTCTGTTATTTGCATAGGCACGCCTATACCAGTTTGTTTTTGGCTCTCCAGTGTACAGTGCAACACAGCAGAATGAAACATTTGAATAAAAGCTATGAGTGGCTCTCCAGAAAATTGAACAAAAGTAAGATACACCACTTTGCCTTCCAAACGATGAAAGTACAATATTTTAATCACCAAAAGAAAATGAAAACATTTTTTTTGCCATTAACAAAGAATACGTTAAGTTAATTAACTCCCTAGTTAAAGTATTTTCATTTGTTTCCACTTTTTAAACAATACTTCCTATTCATAAGAAGACTGGGAAGAGGGCCTAATGAAAAGATCTTAGAAGACGATGTAGTCTCCAAGAAAGAAAGTCTTCTTGTAACGTTTACCTTACAACACAAGTTAGTTATAATTAGGTTATATTATAAATTTGATCAGTTAATGGTAAAGCAGATCTAAGTTGTTCGTAAAGAACACTCAAAATTTTGTTAAAAAAAAAAAAAAAACAGTGGTGAAGTAGAACAAGCAGGAAAAATAGAAATAACAGAATCTTGTTAAATCAGGCCCAGACTTAGAAAAGTNAGATCTTAGAAGACGATGTAGTCTCCAAGAAAGAAAGTCTTCTTGTAACGTTTACCTTACAACACAAGTTAGTTATCATTAGGTAATATTATAAATTTGATCATTTAATGGTAAAGCAGATCTAAGTTGTTCGTAACGAACACTCAAAATTTTGTTTAAAAAAAAAAAAACCAGTGGTGAAGTAGAACAAGCAGGAAAAATAGAAATAACAGAATCTTGTTAAATCAGGCCCAGACTTAGAAAAGTNCCAGTGGTGAAGTAGAACAAGCAGGAAAAATAGAAATAACAGAATCTTGTTAAATCAGGCCCAGACTTAGAAAAGTTCATAAATATTTTAGGTCAATTATAAATGTATAAATTATGACTTGAAGGAACAGGGTAATGAAAAAACAAACAATTTTTTTGATAATCGATCTTATGTGACGTTGATGCTAATTTCACATCATCGAAAAATATTGTTATTAATGCCAAAGCAATAGGAAGCATTAATACAAACGTTAATAAATAAGCACCCACTTCATCTGAATGAAAGATAAACCGTGTTCAGTTCAGGCTAATGACGGGATAAAACTACATTGTCCTTCGATAACAATTTTGACTACAATACAATACTATTACAAGCTAAGTGGCAGGAATAAAATATGTGTCTGATTGCTGCCTCTGCACTTGCTCATGTATAGATGCTATGGTAGCAGCAATTGAAACGCTGAGAATCTTCTAAGTTCGAAGGTGGTGTGAAAGATTAATTTACGATTTATATTTTCTGAGTAATTTTGCTTATTAGTTCTTTACAGCAACTGAAGCCAAACGAGGTGTGATTACCCATATTTAAACTTGGCGTGATTGGAAAACGGCAGTTTGCTTATTTGTAAAACGCTTGCAGTTGCACGGCAGCAGATTTTTTTATTTGAACATGCAAATCATGTGGTGAAATTTCGAACGGTCGATAGGGCAAAACCACCCGTGTGATTTACACAAAAAAACGCATACGTGTTTTAAATTAGCAGCGAAAATATATTGAAACATCGATGGTGTTTTATAAAAAGGGGGTTATTGACCACGTTTTTATTTTCACGAAACATCATCATCATAGGAAACTGTCATTAACTTTCGCGATTACTTCTTTTTCGCTAATATTTGCTGAATTATTTTACAAGTTTGTGTAAATCTGTCACGATTTATTTGTACCAAGATAAATCGCAAAATAATTACTTTTACTTATGTTTGGAAANAGTTTGTGTAAATCTGTCACGATTTATTTGTACCAAGATAAATCGCAAAATAATTACTTTTACTTATGTTTGGAAACGTAAATTCCCACTTTAATTCCCCTGATATATCTTTCAGCTATCACGTTATTGTTAACGGTGCCTTTCTTACAGGACGGATATCGACAAATACTTATAAATTTTCTGAATTTATATACTACTTTCGCAGCCAATATATTCACTTTTCACACTGAGAGAAAAATCATATTTGAAATATGGAAGTTATCCTATTATCGCAATGCAAATTCTTAAATAAGAAACATGTATACTGTTAACGAACTTCACAATACTTCATTGTCCTTCCATTATCTCGAGTCTAAATTATTCATCTTGCATCAGCAACAACTTAATTGTTTGGGATGTAGGATCCAATGAACACTGAATTAGCATGACACTCTCTATATTACTGAAAGCGTATCTTCTTATATCTAGAAAAACATTTATAAAAGAGGGAGAAATGAATTAAGTTTTAAGTCATCCCGAAAATATACATTATTTTTTTTTAGAAAATTGTACAGTATAACAAAAACATGGGCAACTGATCTCTGTTAATATTTACGGTTGTAGCGCTTGATTTCCATTAGCGCTCTATCCTCCGTTTAAGAACTAGAACCGGCCAGCAATGAAACAACTTGTGATGCGCAAAAATGAACGATATGCTAACTTGTTTCTCGATAAATGGCCTGCGAGAGTCCCTAAAGTGACACATACTTAAAAACAGCAGTAAATAAAGAATTTTTTTCCCATCTTTCAGAATAAAATTTTTTTTTTGTGTATTCAAATTCAACATATATAGTGTTCGTTAATTATGAATAAGAGAGCAATATGCTTTGGCTATGTGCACTTGATATACTGGTTAGCTTTATTTTTTATTTTTTTTATTTTTTTTATATCTAAGCGGGTTGGTTTGTGTTTATAAAAGGAGGGTGGAGGGTTGATCGAATAATAAAATAATTTAAATTATACACCAATTAGAATCAAAATCGTCACCTGTTTAGACCATCCTTCTGAAACGTGCTTCGTGAAATTCAATCCTACCTATTAACTAGTTACATTTTCANCGTCACCTGTTTAGACCATCCTTCTGAAACGTGCTTCGTGAAATTCAATCCTACCTATTAACTAGTTACATTTTCAAGACGTCTTTTTGTTAACACTGGAGAGTTCAAAATATTGGATTTTCAGTCATATATGTTAAAAAAGAAATAAATATGATAAAATAATTTTGAAAATCTCAAAATTTCGACATTTCTGTGCCCTTACTCAGGTGAATGTTGTGACCGCTGGCCATTCACAATTTCCGCGTGTTTCCGGTGGATATGCACTGTTACGCGCGGCCGCTTCGACTACGTGTCCACCCCTCCTCCTTCAGCGGTGGCCTTGCGTCTATCTCCCCTGGGTGACGTCATCGATCCCCGGAGGAGGGGATGTGGATACACCGCATGCGGGACTGACGTCACCCCCGTCTCTGATAGAATAAATGACTTGGAAATATTGCGTGAATTTCCTTCCCCGTTCCCTCTCCTGGCGCGAATCGAGGTAAGAACAAGTTTCTGGGCGAAGTCATCTGAGCTATACAAGTCGCTCCGCGCCTCTGTGTCAGCAACTTTGAATGACCATTAGTGCTGGGTGCATTTGATGACGGGACGCGACGGGCGACGGCGCAGCGACCAGTAAATGCAGTGTACGACCATCGGAAAAGCAGAGACTTGATCGACCATCCAGACTCTAAAACAGTGGGTTTTATTTCATGCATTACAGACATTTTTAATGACGTTAATGTATGNTGATCGACCATCCAGACTCTAAAACAGTGGGTTTTATTTCATGCATTACAGACATTTTTAATGACGTTAATGTATGCGAATGGACATTTTGGATGTACATTTGTAATAAATGAATGAATACTGAGTGACTATAGGTAGTATAAATACAGTGATTAGGATTGCATGTTTAATTGACATTAGCGGAAAATTGCGCTCACTTAAAAGAAAAGGAATTATTTACTATAAAAGCAATAGACAGTGGTAGTTTGTAAATAATAGTTGCATGTATATATTTTAACCATTGTTGATAAATTAATTAATTAAATCACATATTTTATTTTATAAATATCTTTATCCCTCACGGTCTTGTATAAGCCGTAGCCAATTTGTTACATTGCTAAGAAAAGTTTACCACATCTATGGATTAAAAATATTGATA